>CM076578.1:1921917963-1922381598 GCA_034641835.2 Pinus albicaulis
ATCATAATACCCCCAAGGCTTGTTATCACCCTAGTAATTCTTAGGTTGTGAGATGGGGATTTTTGTAGTTAAGAACACTAGGGGTAACCAAAAACCGCTTTGGGAATTCAAGATCTAGCCTTCTTGAACTCCAGAGAGGGATCTCTCCGTATGATTTAGCTTTGTTTTAGTAACAGATATTAGGCTAGCTATGATTGTGTATTTGGGTTTGATTTTAAAATATTGGTGGGAATAAAGAGATTTCAAGGTAAACCAGAAGGATCTACCAGAATATTGGGCAATGGAGTCAACTTTCTAGGCAAGCAGAACTAAGAAATAAGGCTTAGAGATGCAAATGTGCTAAGGGCAAGATAGGTGACCTTTTAAGGCTATGTATAGGCTTGATTTGATGGAGTGGATGGAATTTGAGCAAAAGGGCACTTAAGAATCCTTAAGCTACAGATAAGAAGATTGAAGAAGGGGATCTAACTGGGACCTAGAGCAATTAAGAATTCTATGGTCCGGTTATCAAGTAGAAAACATTAAAATGCCAACAAGTTTCGAAACAAGGAGCTTATTATCACTAATCCTGTTTAATTTTTCCTTAGTTGATCATTATAGACTAGAAAAACATAATATGAATGAATGTAAACTTTAAAGAAATACACTAAAAACAAGGAAAGAAACGAGACTTATCTTGTCACCACGAGAATCCTTAGCTATGATGTCTCTGATCTCTTTCCAGTCTGCTGCTTTCACTAATTGACTCACCAACTTCAATATAACCAGCAAATAAGACTATAGTTGTCTTGAGAAATTTTATTCACATTGAATACTTAGAATTGTGAAGTATTTATACAAAAAACTGTTTACAAAATATCTCAGGAATTGAGATAATGTTTTAATAAAAAATAGGAAAGAAAACTTAAAAAGAGGGACAGTTGCAAAACAGTTTGCAAGTTGTTACCTTTTTACAAGAAAAATAGAACCGATTATTCTAATTTGAACTGATTGTTGTTGTGCACTTTAACCCTGTATTTTTACCATTTGAGGTAACAGTAAAAAATGAATTTCCAAGTGAATTTCCTATTTTTTATCCATTAAATTCACAACAGATCTGTGAATTCTTGCCACTTTTCTGCAGAGGGGATCTTCATAGTCTTCAATTTTCTGTAACTTTCATCTGCCTCTGTATACTTGGAAAATTTAGGCTTGATAGTGAACATATGCCTGATCTCCTTATCTAAAAAGAACATATTTTCAAAATACTGAAGAAGTATTTTGCATGTTGGTGATCCTTGAGGCAGTTGTTGTCTGGCTTGCTCTTTTGCATGATTTCTGATTTTTAGATCATAATATTTTTGAGGCATTAACTTGTCATTCAATGCGTGAATATCAGGCAAACCTGCTTCTGACAATGTTTTGTATTTGGCTAAAAATCTTGAGATGGATAAATTCATGTCTTTACACCGGTCCTCTAGAGTACTCATTATGTTTCTTTTGTTCAGGACCTTTTTTATTTGAAGAATGGTTTCTATTCTATCAACAATTTTCAATTCTTCCAACTCTTCCCTGGTTTTACTATTTAAAAAAGCTATGATTTGGATTGCTTGGGCTGGTTTATTGTCAATTTCCCTCTTAGTCTTGTCAATCTTTGCACTAGCAACTTGAAGTAACTCTCTCTGTTCATAAATTATCCGAATTGAAGGCCATTGAGAATGAATGCCTTCAATAATTTTGGTCCATAAATGATTTTTTATATAGGCCACTTGATCTGTAAGATTTACTTGTGCTTGCAGAATCTTTACCTGTTCTTGTAGTCAATCGACCCTTTGCTCATGTCCTTTAGAAGTAATCAAGACATCATTTTTGAAAATTTCTAAATTTTTAATAATGCCTTTCAAACTAAGAATCTCTTTATCTTGGTCTTGTAGTGTGCTCCTCTATGAGGATGAAGAAGAAGTTACAGAGATTAGAGAAGTAATTGGCACTGCAGCTGCCAGTACTCCTTTCGGTGCCAAGTGTTCTATCAAAGTAGATGGTATAGCAGTGTTTACAATGGGGATCACTGTAGGAATGACCATTGGTTGTGATTTTCTTAGTTCTTCATTCTCTTTCATTAGAGCTTCTATTTGAATTTCCATTGTTTTTTTCTGATCTATCATTTGATGTACAAGCTGCTTTAATTCATCATTCTCTATTTCTTGCTGTAGAATTTCTTTTGCTTGAGAGTTTTCACTCTAAGGCAACTTCAACTGTTTTCTAAGAGCATCTATATCCTCATTTTTCTGTTTAATTAAGACTTTTGCCCCTTCAATGTTGGCTGGGTCACCCCCTGCTTCAATCACTATATCTTCTAGTGCTTTTATTCTTAAATTATTAGCATACAATGAGGCTTTGTCCAACTTCATTTGATTTTGGAGGTTGAGCACTGTTTTCTCAAGCCTAATTGATTTCATAGTTTTACTGACAATTTTTGAATATAGCATTTCAGTATTGCTCCTATGAAATTCAATTTGATCTAATTCATGAATGGCATCTGCATCCACTTCAAAATCTGTTTTGGAATAATCTGCCACTGATTTTGGCTCAGCCACTGTAGGCTTCAAGAATGACATTACCAATTTATTGGATGAATAATCAAATGCTAAAAGAAGCCTATCTTTGTTTCCAGGCTTTTCCTTAAGAAATCTAGAGTAAGCTTGAATCTTGATCTCTTCATTCTTCTCTTTAATCTGTCGGAATCTGATCTGAATCTCTGACTCTGTATTGTCAGTTTCCTGAGAAGAAGGAGGAAAATCGACAGTAGCCTGGTTTTCCTTCGTGACTGTATCTTTTTGTTGTGTTCCAATTTTTACATTTTGAAGCTCTTTTAATGTTTCAGTGACTATTCTTGTTGCTTCATCATCTATATCAATATTTACATTCTTATCCTTTTCTTCTTCTGTTGACTTGCTTCTTTTACTATAAGGAGTTCTAAATTTTATGTCCTCAATAGTCTCAGCTATGAAACTATCTCCTTCTCTGTCTCTTTTATGTACATTATCAGTATCTTTGCTTGTAGAAGCCACCTGTGTCTGTTCAATCTGTTTGCCTTTGCCACTGTCTACCTGTATTACCTGTACTGCCTGTGAATCATCATCATATAGGGTGCTTGGCTCCCATTCAATTTTATTTACATATCTTTCAATATGGGGCCTAGGATCATGCAAGTAAACAGGCAACTTACATTTTACCCTTATTGCACTCAAAATACCTTGTGGGTCATATTTCCATGTAAAAATACATGGGAAATTATACTCTTTAAGTTTGACATTTATCTCATTGGTAGCTTCTTTGTTATTCACAATGAATGGCCCAATTTGATTTTTCAGCTTAAATTGGGTCTTTTTCTTGGAAGCTATGAAGTTGATTTCATCTACATTCAATAGTTGTCTCAGATATTCTAAAGCAAATATTCTTGTAGTAAAAAATCTAGGTAACTTATATGGGGCCAGGGATGAGCCATACACTCTGATTTCTGTATGATTTTTATATAAATACAAATATGCAGATTTTAGCTCTCTGATAACTACATAATTCTTCTTGTCTCATCATTGATCCTAGGGATCTCCTCTTTTTCCAAGAGATACATAGCAGGGGCTATAAATGAGTCATTTAAATCTGTAAAACTATACTCTCTGTTCCATTTTCTTAGAATAGATGACCAAAATACTACTGATAGAAATTTTCCTTCTGCATCCACTTTCTGACATTCATTTGGAAACTTATCTATTTGATAATATAGGAAGAGGTGGAGTAGATAAGAGGAGTATCTAAAAACTTCTTCTTCTGATAATCTGGATAACTGATAATGCATACTTTCAGCAATAAATCTAGCAAAATTGAACTGAATGGATGGTGATTGACCAGGGCTTAGAGTTGATAGAAAACCTAGGATAGCCACATCAGTGAATTCATCACTGGCGTATCCTAGTATGAAGGAGAGCATTGAGACAATCTGTCTAGTTTCATCTGGGAAATCAACGGTGTCTAAAGGAGGATTTAACTTAGGAATATCAACTTGATTTGGACAAAAAGTCTGGTATATTTTGAATCTAGTATTGAAATCCAAGTCAAGATATAGTTGGGTTAAATCTTCTATTGATAGGGAAGCAGAATTGGGGTCATGATTCATTTGCAGCATGGAATTTATCGACTCTTCAGTGATGTAAAACAGGATCTCTTTTTCTTTGTTTAAAATACATCTTTGTTCTGGCATATAATAGGCTTGGCATAATCTGATAAAGTCAGGAACAGAATGAGTGAGAGGGACAATATATCTAGGCAGATTGGATTCCCAAATTGGAATATCTTTATCACCCTTTTCCACTGATTTTCCATAGCACCAATTATAGACATCAAGCAGGTTAAATTCTACATTAGGTTCTAGTATTCTATAGTCTAGATCAACTAAAGGGCTATCCTCTGGAGAAATGACAGGAGGCTGGACTGGTTTGACCACTTCTGTAGAATCAGCCGTGAGTGTAGGAGTTGGTTTGTCGATTTTGAAGGACATAGGCTGAGGAGTATTTGCAGAAGACTTCTTTTGAGATTTTGGGCCTCCATTCTTCGGGGTTACCTGTTTCTTGGTCATTTTTAATATGAATGAAGCAAGGTTAAATGGTTTGCTAAGTTCCTTTACGAGAAACAGGGGTTTCTTGGTGAATTTCTACTGAAAATGGGGTTTCTAAGCAGGGTTTTTAGGAAATTAAGGGAATTTAAAGCTCAGAACGTGTATTTAAAATCGATTTCAACAGCAAAACAGACTAGGGTATGGAAAAAACTGTGAGAAAGGGAAATTAGGGATTCTAGGGAAATTTTGATAGAGTTTCCCCTGAAAAATGGACACTTTTTTGCAGTAACTTTGGTAATTATTTGAAATCAACAGGAATTTTGAAATCTTAGAGGGCAAGTTCGAATAAAAGTACTTGGAGAACCAGCAGAATTCGGTTGAAGACGTTGCAAAGGTGCTCAGTCTTCAATTTTTTGAAAATGGCTTCACAGAGGACAATGTAGTACTTTGTAATGGAAATTCAGGGCAATGGGCGTCGAAAAATGGTACTGGTAGGTTGAAAATGGCTATATAGAGTTTCTCAAGGTTCAAACGGCGTGATTTTTAGGAAAAACAGTTCTGAAATGTTTTTACAGGTTTAAAGAGAAAAGGTGAAAATTTGAATGAAAAATATAATTTTAATGTATTAAACGATGGTATAACCATAGTTAAATGACATTAAAATTGGGTTAAACGAGTGAGGTTTAGGGAATACCGCCAGTGGTATTCACGTGGGTAAATGGTGGTAAGCAGAAACTAGCTTTTCAAACGCGATACAATGTGGTGGCGACACGTAAGCACGGGTTGGTTTGGAAAAACCACCCATTTTGCGCGGCTTTGCCAAAACATCAAATGATTACTTTATAAGTGCGAAAATTTATTAGCGCCGTCGGATCTGGATTCAGCGAGTGAACAACCACGATCAAAAGGAAAGGTGCGGGGAAAATTTAAGTTATCGGGTTCACTTTGGGCCATTGATCTTGGGAGATGAAGGATAGATCAGACGGGCAGGGAAAGGGTCATATTTATTGAAGTTTAGTTTAGATGAAACTTCGTGTGATTTTTGATTTAAAACATATATAACATATGTTTTAAACTTTTTCTTCATATATTTTATCTATATGGTAAATCAAATCAAGAAAACTTAATTACCATAGGGGCGGGATTAAATATATGGATAAACTTTTAGCCAAAGGGGTTATAAGGGGGGTTTTATTTAAGCATTTGGGAATAAAATACTTTGGCTTAAGTTATAATAAGTGGGTTTTTGGGATTTATTTATAAAATGAGTTATATAATAGGAAAAGGTCAATTGTAGGGAGTTAATACATAAGTTAGAGTTAATATGACAAGGGGACAATGTATATTCAAAAACACATAAATATAACTAAGAAAGTGAAGATTAAAAAGCAAATTTGCATTATAATAACTTCATCACTTAGACTTAGGATAAAATGTGATTTTGAGGGCTTTATGCTTTGAAATGATGTAGGAAGTTAATCAAATGAGGACTAGAGTATCTTTAAGTAAAAATGAAGTTTTACTTAGGATTTTTCAGGGAAATGAGTGCATGAATGGTAAATGATGTGATTTAGGGATTAATATAGACATTTTACACTTTCAACTGATCAGTCATAGAGCCTTGGGTCTAGTCCCAACAAAAGTCAAGGAAATGCCTTGAGCCTTTCTGATTGATAGTCTAGAATGTTTCATGACTATGGGAAGGGGAAGTTAGTTATTTTGCAGCCCATGATGAATGATATTTACATTGAAACTTTTCACCTTCTTCTACCTACCCATCTTACCATGCTAACATTTTTTTCTTCCTTTGTAGTAGGTGCATTTAAGCTAGCAACCTTCACAGCATTTATTCTTTCTGAAAGCAAGTAAAACTATCTAATTCTACAGTTATTTCATCCATGAATCCAGATTAAACTGTTGGATTCACTTTATTTCTCTACCTAACTACTGAATTGTTAGGATTAAACAATCTAACAACTCATTATTCTCTATCTATAACAAAGGAAATTGAAACAATGACAAGTTAAGATTGAACTGTTTAACTCATCATGGACTAATGGCATTTATTGACACTCTGCCACAGTTAAAAAGTAAAAAGTAGTGGCATTTATGCTTGCTCACTTTCATGTTTTATTCATTTTTTCTTTGGGGTATCTTATTTTTTCTAAGTCCTTTGATTGTTCTTTTAGGACTTTTTTACCCTCTTTTTGATTTTTTTTAATTTATTTTTTATTTTTTTACAAAATATGTGAATACAACTTGCAGAAGGCAAAGTATGTACAAATTTACAAAATTACCAATAGTCAAGTCAAAATTATGACTCCTATATTATAGGTTTCTAACAAGGCCTATGCCATGCCTTCTCGCATGCGGAACTTCTTCACTTGATTGTTCTAAACCATACTATAAGTCCCCACGTTCTATGGTCTAATCCCCATAATACCTATCAACATTCAACCGCTCTTTACACACCCTGAATATAATGACTAGCCTACTCTCATTAATATATACCCCAATAAATACAAGCCACTTAGGAATTAAACCCCAAAACCTTGGGCTCACTCATTTTACATATTCGAATTGACATTCAAATGTATCAACTACTCGACCCTCTCGTATTTCAACCATGATGTTTAATGTATTTCGACCTTGTCAATTCGAACTCCGTCACTTGGTTTCAACCAAACTCACGACCATTCACATAATTATAATTTCCTCCTTATTATAATCTCCGCTAATCGTCAAAGATCGTAACAAATCTCGAATTTGGTCTATAACTCAACGGTCATACGTAAACCATTCTTGTCTCCACAGTAATTTACCTCTCAATCTGACGGTCGATGGAGCATCGCGCCAGTTTGGAGGATCCAACGGACACAACGAAATCTCATGTAACGAACACGCCCAAGGGTTAATCTGTGATGAGAACGGTTTTGTAATTCTACCCTCGGCCACGTGTCTCACGGAGACATATGTCGCGTCCTTTTCACCAATTCTGCTTACCACCTCCAAACTTGTGCGAGATCGCCGATTTTCCAAACGGTGGTTTTACTATGCACTTCGGTCACGGTTCCGCCTCTTATCTTCTAGGTTCCGTCGAGCTTTCTTTTATTGTACTTCGCCTCCGCTCCTTTGACTCGCATCTTCCTGTACTAGTTTTTTTTCTTCAATTAAGGACTCGCACTCCATGAGGTTCCTTCACATGTCGGTTCTATGTATGTGGTAGCACCGATCGAACCTTGAATCGAAGGCTCGAGCACAATTCTCTATTACACTATGGGGAGATCCATAATTTGGACCTGTCGACCCTCTCTACCATGGCATTTCCCACTGTATTACATGAGTCTCGACCACAACATTGCCATACCACTGTCCAATGCCACACCGTCCACTATCATGGTGCTTAACACGGGTTATCACACAACTTTATTCGTTCAGCAATTCTTACACCGAGTTAAACTAATATCCAATGGGTTTGGGAAAGGATAGAACCTCTCGCATAGAGGCTAGTAATTCAGGAAAGGACTCGGTTCCTCTTGCAACATACAGGACCCCATTAAACCACAATTATCGAGTATGTATTCCAGACTACTATACAGATGATTATCGGGACACAGAAACCATTCACGCCATAATTAACTCGACAAATGCACAATACCATTGAAATAATTCTACATTTATGTAGTGAAGTACTTACAACTTTGGCTCGACCAGATCTTCGAATTACTTGGCCCTTCTCCTCTACTCTGTCTCTACGACAGTCCTACGCAGCCTATGCGGTTCTCTATGCAGGTCTGCCTTATTATGCCTATAAGGCTTATTTTTATACAAACCCTGAATCGACTCAACTCCTCTAATGCTCAAAACTCTTCATATCTCTAACTGTGAGACTAACCCTCTTACAAACAGAGATGGACTCCTAAAATTAGCTTAACTTCTGAAACTTACTATCTCTTCAAGTGCCCATTAATCATTCAGGCAGTTACATTTTCTTCTCTAATTAACTAAAAATAACTCAACTATGAATAAATACATGGGGAAATAAAACATGAGACCCCCCTTTACATTTATTTATGGACAAAGGTTGTTTGGAGCCTAATGCCCCTGCATCAACAATTGCCATACAACTAATTTGTTTTAGGATACATGTGGCATTCTAGGGGTAAATTCCATATGATGTGTATATCAATCTATTAGGTGTTGGTAAGTTGTGAGTATCTAAGAAATGATAAGGAATATCCATACATCATGATCTTGTAATGTGATTGTAAATTGTGTCTATAATTTCCATAAAATGTATAAATGATTTGTTTAAAAAAAATCAACACAATCAACCCTAAACAATGCTCATGATGTGGAATGTCATTGGCGAAACTAAAATGATGGTCACATGTCCCATTTCTATGGTAATGGTGATCATATATATGTTGTAGCGACACTTGATGAGTAATTAAATAAATCTCAGAGTGTGACTCATTGTGCCATATTTTTTTAAAGCATGATTTGTTTTCCTAGTTTTTACTAATTTGTTAACATATTTTATTCATTTGGAAAGCTAATTAATGATGCTTTAAGTAATTGGGACCTAATGAGAGATCATCTTCACATCTTCACTGAAATATATTTGGTAATTGTAGTCACTATATATATGAACCGCACATGCATGCTACTTAAGAAAAATTGAAATATAAACTATAATACACATCTTATATTTGCCATAACAATTGTCATACAACTTATTTACTTCTAGATACATATGAAATACTTCAAGTAAATGCCATATTATGTGTATACCAATATAGTAGGTGTTGGTAAGTTATGAGGATCTAAGAAATGATAGGGTATCCACACATTAGTGCCCTGGTGAATTTTTTGCACAATTTTCTATTTGTTGTAATTTTGTTGCCTGGATTTGTTAAAGATTTCAAATAATACAATTATCTACCAATTTTTCTTTATAAAGAAGAAGTACAACAAGTAGTCACCTAAAAGTGATCCATGTGAAAATATTGGTAACATGAATAACCTGGTAAGCTGTAAATGAAAAGTGAATAACCTCCACTCACCAACAGGTGGCAGGCAGGGTTGGAATTTGGATTTCTCTTTACCCGTCACACAATTTTTTTTGACGTTTTGGTCATTATTTTTCTAGTCAATAAACGTTATGTTTAAAATTTTGCACTTCATTAATGACGTTCTCGTAATAAATTAACCCTTCACCAATAAAAGTTTGATTAAAAAAATTGAACGCTCTTCCATTTTCTTTGTATTTTGGAGTGTGATATATCTATGTCATGGAGTTTTAATACCTAAAGTTTCAAGAGAAATAACTGATTCTTGTCAAACTAATATTTCCTCAATATATGCTATGATCTACAAAAAATTACTTCAAAAAGAAAGTAACCTTCCAATATAAAGAAAAAAACATGAACGAGCTTTCCCTAAATTGCAATAAATTTATGTTTATTATTAATATTGCATAATTTGTCTTATAAAAATTCCATAATCGGACTAAGAACAGATCCTCAATGCATTTTTTATTGTTGTTGTGATTAAAATAATGAGCCAAAGAATGCTAAGGCACTCAGAGAAATCAATCTATGTATTATTTCTCACAAAATCATGTTGAGTAGTGGAGACTAAGCGCTAGATTTTTTTTTGTCCTCAATCTCTCTATTAATTATGTCTATGTAGTTATAAGAATAATAAGCCAAAGAAATCTCAGGCTTCTAGAGAAATTAGTCTCTGTGTGCAGAAATTAATGATTAATGTTGACTAAATGTTATACCATTTGAAATTGCTGAGCGAAATTAATCAGGCCATGATGTACCATTTGTCAGTATCTATTTTCTCATGTATGAAAGTTGATGTACCATTGAAAGTTTAATAATTCTATTGAAAGTTTAATAACTATAATAACTATATATATATATTTTTAAATTTAATGATTAATAATAATTAAATTAAAATTCTTAAAAGACAAAATAAAAGTCTAATAATCACGAACTATTATGATAATTTAAAAATATAGAACTCAGGTTGAACATAGTTACAAAGATACCAAGAAAAGAAGAGTGCATGTGCATGATAACCTCTTTCTTGAAAACCTATGAATGCCATTCTCAATGAAGACTCAAGACTCAACTGGATTGGATTGTGTATCAAAATAGTAGGAATGAATCAAATTTCAATGAATGAATAACTTGATCGAGAAAATTTATAGGGAAAGGTAACTTGACTATCAATCTACTAAACCTCACTTCCATGATTAAAAAAACACCCCCACCTTCTCAGTGGTCCCATCATGGTCCGCCTATTGAAAAACAACCAACAAATATTATATTTTTAATATTTTTGCATGGCCATTGGACAATGATTTACTATGGTTTTCCTACTAAATTCCAATGGATGATTATTCAAAAATATCGAGAATTAGTTTAGTCTCAAGGCATAGCCAAGAGCCTTACTGGATAATTATAGATTACCTCTCCATTGGATGATTGTACATTTTTCATCTACTTTTTCACGTGAGTTTCAGTTGATGCTAGATCTTTGCCTTCTATTTCTTTAGTGAAGCTAAGAGTTAACTTTGATCTTACATTAATAACTATATTTGCATGAATATTCATACTTTTATACTTCCCCACTGTGGTCAATATTGATGTATGGCCTTGGCCCATTGATCTTACAATTAACTCACTATTCATATTCAATTTTCTCTAGTTCAGCCCAATAAAATAAGGAAAACAGAAAATGAAGTCTTGATTTTTTTTTCCAGTGCTCCTACATAATGCAAATACTCTTAAAAACCAATTAATATATAAATTGTCATCATTCATGCTAAAATCAGTTTGAATTTTTTTAATGAATCTGCTTACAATTAATAGATTACATTGCTCATAGAATAAGAGATAATTTAGAACTATGATTTCACAATAATAAATTACCTTAGCAGTTCAAAGTTCGAACATACCTTATGAAATTAAAATATGGCAGGTTAATGAGCCAATCTAGTTTCCTCGGAGCCAATCTTGAGCTCGGCCTAAGTCTGAATGCCTTGAGAGTGCGAGTGTAAGGAAATAGACGCCTAAAGCTTTTATTTTGTGCTTGTGTAATTCACTGTTTGACCATCAAGCCAAGCCACCAGCTATATTAACACTACTTCATGTTGGGGCAGATTGGCATTCTAATTTTTTAGTGCTATAGCCGTAATTTTTCAGTGCTTCACTAATCACAACCTTGGAAGTTTGCAGGGCAACGGGCTTTATTCTTTCTTTGGTGTTTTATGTAAAAGAAAGGATTTGTGAACTTTCTGTAATAGGAAGGGGAAAACTAAATTGATTCTAATTTTAAAATATCAATAATGATAAGTGGTAATTTCTTTATTAAATTTTTAATTTTGAGTGAGCCAAAAAAGTAACTTTCCTTACTTTTTGAGTACAACCTTGCAATTGCGAAGAGGACTAGTGTTGCAAAATTATTGGTAAGTGGAAATTAAAGGGCGTAAGAACGTTTTTGAAAAAATTTCAAACGTCAAAATTAAGTCTTCTATCCTTCCTAGCACGTCACGGAAAATGGGAATCCACAAATTCTAGTCGTCAAATACGTGCAAAATGCCTTATGACGGGAAAAATGGAGGATTGGTCCTATGCTGCTACATGAGTTAGGGTTTCATGTGGCAGTAGGGAACCTTGTATAGTTTTTCAAGGATAGGAAAGGAGAATATTGTCAGTTAATCATCACATGAAACTTCATCACCATTTGAAAATTGTGTCCTAATTTGAAACAATAAGACTACCCAACTATTTCATTATTTAATTTTGTTGAAGATTGCAAGAAGAAACAGTGAAGGAGGCATCCTGAAACATCATTCCTGATCCTAGTTGGAAAGTGATCACCTAAACTAGGTAGGGCCCACATAGGTGATTTTTGTCGCAAAGTCTATTTTTAGACACGTCGATCATATTCTATGAGTTGCGGGATGCTATTTGTGGATGGTTGGTCAAGTTGGAAAAATAGATGGACTTATATTTTTAGACATATTGGGTGGAGTCTATTTTTAGATTTCCAGTCTAAAAATAGATATGTCGAATATTATTAGCTCTTAATAATATTTGGACTCTAAACATTATATTATTCTCTTGGAGCACTTCAGTTAAGTGCACAGATGTGGCACAACAGCTGACATAAGGAATTACACTATTCTTGAGGGTTTACTAGAGCTATTGCATGGAGACTTTAGTTATAACTCATGTGATACAGTTTGGTGGAGTTATTGAAGTAGTTGGTGGAGTTGTATTCATTTTAACTCAGTTAGACACAGTTGAGCTAGTTGTATCTAGTCTAACTGATTGATACACTAGTGAGAGTGGTATGAATTAATTAGTTAATTAATTCACCAAATAATAACTCATTAATAAACTAAAGAATACATCAGTTAACTACAGTGCATGGCAGTTTCAGTGGAGACCAGTGGAGAGATAGGTGAAAGGGAAAGATAGACTATCTGTGGTGACTATTAGTGATGCATGAATTTCATCTACATATACATTGGAGTTGCCAATGATAATAACACAGTCAATGAGAGTGGGATTACATTGAATTGGTCTTTGTAATCAGCTTGGATTGTGCAGTGGAGATAGGCTAGTAGGTGGCAACGATCGGTGCATGGATTTGTAAGATTGGGCCTGATTAGTGTATGAAGATTGTACTGTACTGAGAGCTTGTGATAAGCTTTGTATGCTTTGTATGAGATTTTCATATGGTCTCCATGTTACATAATATATATTTGGGGTTTTCAGCTTCAGGCTTTCCCGTTAAACAACTTTGTTATGTGTGTTTTTATTGCTTCATGTGTTTTGCAATTGTTGATTAAATTTCCTCAAGAATTATAGTGGAAGGATTCTGTATTTTGAAAGAAGATAAATATTGTGAGATCAAGAGAGTCCGGATATATACATGCTTAATATATATAATTTCTACAAATTTTGATTGTGTAATACAAAAAAATATCCTAGATAACTTAAATAATGTAAGCACTTTTGCAAAAATTTAGTGGAGAGAACCTTCAATTACATTTATTTTGATGTTCCACTTGCATTTTAGGCCATTTTAATTAGTCTTTCATGGCTATTCTAGTAAAAATTTCAACCTCTTGTAGAAATTTGTTTGTCACTTGTATTAGAAATGAAAAAATCAAATGTAAATAAAAATGATTTGAAATGAAAAAATCAAATGCGCGCTACATAAAAATTATTTTTTTAAAAACTACATTAACGTATGATATCATGCGCGCATTCACCCTCAGCTCTTGCAAAACAGCATTCGCCCTCAGCTCTTGCAGAACAACATTCGCCCTTAGCATTCACCCTCAGCTCTTGCAAAATATCATTCACCCTCAGCTCTTGCAAAATGGTAAGTTCTTACTGCAGGCCCTTCCTCCTATAGTAGGGTTGACCCTATTTGGGTTTTTTTGGAGCCTCTGAGAATACAAAGGTTGTGATTGATTATGGGGCACTGCCTATATTTGTGGAACTTCTTACCTCTGGGAATGATAATGTTCGAGAACAGGTAGCACATTTATTTTAGAGGCATAAAATTATTCTTCCCAACTATCTTTATATGTCTGTAATTTTGGAATTTGATTTAAAAAACAAGTACCCAACTTTGAGTTCAACTGGTGTTCGTGTAAGGCTGTTTGGGCTTTGGGAAATATTGCTGGAGACTCTGCAACATTTAGGGATATTTCCCTCAGTCATGGAGCTCTGAGGCAGGTGCTTGCCTAGTTGAATGATACTGCCAGAATTTCAATGATAAGGAATGCTACATGGGCTCTGTCAAATTTTTTTCGTGGTAAACCCTAACCACTATTCGAACAGGTAAGCAGAATACATTTTCTGCCTCTTCTTCTTAGTTCACAGATATTGTGGATTTTTTTTATAGATCTTGGTGCTTGGTAGATTTGGACGTAATATGGACCTAGGCGCTTGTTCATTACAATGACTCTGTCATCAGGTTTTAGAAAATGCTCAAAAATTTGGGTTTCACAAGGGGATTACCCTTGCTTGCAATTATTGATTATCAATCACATTCAAAAAAAGTCTTTCGTAGCATTGCTGAGCTCTTTGTAGGTGAATTTCCGAGGCAATTTCACAATATCTGAACTAAATTTTTCTGTCCTTTTCAATACTCTGCGCTTGTAACAGAACCAGAAAAACAATCTAGTGGCCAATGCAACAACAACAACACCTCCTGTTGCAATTCCTGCAATTCACCCTCTCTGCACGCATGAATGACTATGGCACCCTCTTTTGTGAACAGGTACTGGAGTTGAAGGTACTGGTTTCCATTAGGATCGTGGAATTCAACATCCAAAATAGTATCAAATTCCACTACAATAGTATTCCTCGGCGAGGGCAACAGTTCATTGAGACCTATTGGACTCATCACCCCCAAATAGCCTCCTAGGCTACCCAGAGTGTGATCATCTGGAGATATAACAAATGCTAATCCATCCCCAATTGAAACAATAACAGGACCCACATTGGTTACAGAAAACGAGAAACATGTTTTGAAAGAAGAAGAAACCTTTGTATTAGGGTCCAGAATTCTAACTGGTCTATTGTACAATGCCCTACCTACACTTCAAATTGGTACTCCCAACTCCATGCTAAGGCTCACTGTGCCATTCTTCAGATGAGCATCTTAACCTGAAGTTTGATTCCAAAAAACCCAAGTCCCCTGTTCTATGCCCAAGACCTCTGTTACAACGAGTAGAGTTCTGAGCGAAATACTTCACAATAGGAAGAAAAAGAAACATCGCAAAATTGCTCCGCTTTAGACTGATAATTTTCTGTGCGAAAATTCAACTGCGGACAGTAAAAACATAATATCAAACACAACCAATCGACAATGGAATTTGAACATGAGGATTTATAACCATAGAAAACCCTCTCTAGGTTAAAAGAATTCCATAATGGCTTTAAGATTCTACTAATGAGCGCTTACAACACCATAGAAATTACTGTCACAATGAAATCTGCTGGAAGCAAAGCCCTTGTACAGTTTCTACATTTCCACAATGGAAGAAAGAATCTTGCTATCTCTCATGATCTGGTTCTGTGGTCAAATCCTTTGCTATGGCTGTCTTGTTCTGCTAAACGTGGATCTGTCTTAGCTTTGGCTTTGGTTCTCATTTAGGATCGTGGCTATCTGATCTTGCTATGGCTTTGACTATACAAACTTGTTCAATAGGAAAATGTTGACTCTGCTATATATAGGAGCTTCAATGGGTGCTCTCAAACACTTTTTTGGGAAGCTTTGTTTTTTCTCTGATTCAAGGCAGAACTATGTTGGCCTTGGTTTTTTAGTCCTTGGAACTTAGTTCTCTCATATTTTCCATCCTATCCCAAGTTTTCTACCGAGAAAGACATAACTTCACGATATCAAAATTGACTATTTTTGGCCATTTATCTTTAGTAATGGTACAACTTTAATTTGGTGCATTTGTACAATATCTGAAGAGCACTCTCAAGCTGTTATTCAGTATTTTAGCATAACTACTACATTTAACTTCCATGCTCTAATATTTATATCAACCATAAGCATTCTTAAGGTAGTTCCACGTTTGTGAAGCAGAAGGAATGCTTCTGACAGCTTCTTATCATAGTGGTACAATTCTGTTCGCAGTTTATCTTTTGTAAAAAGCTCACAATTTGTAAAATGCCCACTTTTATTTTATTTTTGCTTATATATTGAGCTCCCATTGAGTTCAAAAAGTCTTGGGTTTTCTACACCATTGAGAGAGATTTATTATTTTCTTTATAGGATAATTTGCATCAATGGAAGAAAACATTAGAGGTGGAAAAAAAATTCAAAAGGGTGACAGGGGTGATGGTAGAGTTTATTGCCCTTGCAAAAAATGTTGTATGAGAAATAATGTTAGAGTTTTAATAGCAACAACAACAATGCATTGTAGGAAATATGGGCACATTGATGGTGGATCGAATGACTATCGTCCCGTGGTAATTAATTATCTATCTTTATTTTGATTATATCGTAAAATTTTATATTATTTTAATATTTTTTATATGCGCACTAATGTTTAATTATTAATGTTTGTAATTTTCATAAAGGCACAGTTGCCCACAAACTTTTTGCAGATGATCAACCATCTTCCACAGCTAAATAGTAGTAGATTAGATGATGTTGCACCAGTACAAGAGAATATTGTAGCAAATATTAGTATTGGAAATGATGTTGTACAAGGTGAAGAACATGAAGCGAATGATGAAGGTAATTTTAATGATCCCATGGAGGTGGATCATGATGACAATAATGAGACAGTTCACATTAATGATGGGACAAATCAAATGTTCCAAGACTTGTATGGTGAGTCAGATGATGATGGTGGAGATAGTAGTGACGGTATTTATGATGTACCTCTGATTGAAAGGTCAAGTGAACAAATTTTTGAACACTCAAATGCCACTCTTCTCTCTGCTACATTGTTTCTGGTGAACTTAAAGGTGTGTAAAATAATAACTTATATATTAAGTTATTATTTTACGCATTTATTACAACTAAAAAAGGGAAAATAATAAACATTTACATATATGTGATCATATATACATATTGCATACCTTAGGAGTTGTGTCATACATCTGTTTGAAAAATTATTCACAACCTTTAAGTTCACCAGCTCTATGCTATTGTTGCTGGTGAACTTAAAGGTTATGAATAATTTGTCGAATAGATGTATGACACAACTCCTAAGGTATGCAATATGTATATATAATCACATATATGTAAATTTTGATTATTTTCCCTTTTTTTAGTTGTAATAAATGTGTAAAATAATAACTTATATATATATATATATATATATATATATATATATATATATATATATATATATATATATATATATATATATATATATATATATATATATATATATATCATAGTTATCAAAACCGGCCGATCAGGACGGCTGCCGGTTGGAACTGGCCTTGCAACCCAGTCAATAGCCTATTCTCACCTGTTTTGACCAGTTAGGTGCTCCTCCATGAGTTGCAAATTCCTAAGTGTCTCCTCCATGAGCTGCAAATTCCTCTATTATACTAGCAACAAACTTGTCTAATAACTCATACTCAACACCTTATAACAGCAAAAATACACATGATGACTGATAAATACAAGGTTGGCTAGCATAAAATCCTTGGCAACATGCAAATCATCAAGTGTACTTGATGACAATTTATGTTCTCAAAACAATCAACAACAACCTTATTTCACACTCATCTAGGAACTGTCAGATCCTCTCTCTCTGCTCACACATAGCAGTAGCATAAATACAAAACCTTTCACACAACATACAAGCAATTTGATCATGGCATCAAGAATGATGCAAATGGTCTGACGCCACTCAAGGGACAACAACATACAACCTAATGAAAATGTGACTGGCAATAATAAATTGACCACTAGAAAATTCCCACTTGGAAATGCACTAAACTGGCCACTGAGTTTTCTGGGTTTTAATGAATCTTTTCAGTGATAAATTTTGTCAAACACATTGTGAGCAGACTGCTGAAGTTGTAATGCTCTCTCAACTTGTTACAAATAGAACTAATAGTGGGTTTCATAAACCAATTCAATACCTCTAAGTGTTGTAGATGTTTTTCTAGAAATTTATTGCCAAGCAAACATAGATAATGAAGAATACAAGATCTTCAAAATGATGGTCTGATATATATATACTGAACCCATAATTGTCTTTAAGGCTGATACAATGAATTGACAACAGATCTGAGCAGGGACAGATTGTATATTATAATATTAACTCAGCAATAAAACACAATGAATAATATAAGAGAAACCTGATACATTACTTCAACAAGTTTGCTTATGTATTTTTCGATGATATGTATTGCATTTGGTGCCATTTTGATATATTCACCTTTGCATGGTATAGAAATGAGCAAACTTTTCATATTTTGTCTCTATTGGCTTGAAATCATGGTAGAAAATCTTAAAAATAGTTTTTATTTTATTTATTTATTTATTTTTTATTTTTATTTATTTATTTTTTTTAATTAAAAAATAATTATTTAATTTATTTTTTTTAAAACCGGTTCATTGAGATCTGACTGCTACCGGTTAGACCGGTTCCGGTTCGAAATCCGGTTCATTAGCTCCACCGGTCCGGTCACTGGTTCCGGTTTTAATAACTATGATATATATATATATATATATATATGATTAATAATCTTTATTGTTACCATCACCAAATACTTTACCTCGAACATATAGAGATCTACGTGCCATTATGAAAGACTTTGGAATGGAATATAACACTATAGATGCATGTCCTAAAGATCATATTATATATTACGGAGAACATGCGTTGAAAACAGAATGTCCGAAATGTGGTACCAGTAGATATCGAACAGATCAACTAACCAAAAAGGTGTCTCAAAAGGTTCTCCGTCATATTCCCATAATTCCACGTTTGCAGCGAATGTTCAGGTGTAACAACATAGCACAGTTTATGGATTATCATTCAAAGAATAGAAGTGGAGATGGTGTTCTTCGAATGCCTGCAGATGGTTCTGCATTTAGAGAAATCGAGGAAAAATATGTAGATTTTAAAAATGAACCTCATAATGTCAGGCTTTCATTGGCAGCTGATGGTGTTAATCCATTCAGAGAGCTTAGATCTACTTACTCAGTGTGGCCTATTTTCGTTATCAACAATAACATTCCTCCTTGGATGTCAATAAAGAGGGAGCACATAATGTTGACTATGATTATTCCAAGTATTTGATACATTATTTCTTTGAATGTAACATTTTCATTTCTCTCGTTGTTTGCAAAAATATATATTTTATTTATTTACTTACTTATATATACATATATCATGGTAGTAATTATTATGTACCGTAATTTTGAACAATTAGGTAAGTACCAGGTCAAAAATATGAATGTATATATTGAGCCTCTTATCGATGAGCTAATACAGTTATGGCATGGCATCACTATGTATGACATCACTAAACCAATCAAGCAGAAGAGATTTCAATGTCGTGGAATGCTTGTATGGACAATTCATGATGCCCCAGGACTAACACATGTTTGTGGTATGTAATATTTCATTGCACTGTAATATAATACATAATTATCTAAATTAGATATACCATATTGCATGTTTTAAAAATGATCTCATAGTATATTAATTGTTATTGATCCATCTATTGCATGTCTTCAAACAAAGGGTAGATTTGCATGTCCATTTTGTGGCCCTAAGATGAAGTATCATCATTCGCCAGACTTAAGAAAGATGGTGTTTGATGAGTTTAGGCACTTCCTCCCTAGGAACCATAAGTATCGTACTACTGAAAACATCTTTTCAATGATAAAGAAGAAACTTTATTAAAACCATGAAGAATGACACCTCAGTTGTGGATGTTGGAATATAACAGAATTAATAATCGTCAAGCAGCTGGTACGTAATTTGTGTATATATATATATATTATTTGTTTATGTAATGTTTGGAATTTTTGTTTTAACTAATGAATTTATTTTATTGTATTTTATAATTAATATTGCTCTGATTTATTTTATTCTTTGATATCAAGGTCATCGTCGCGGTGAAGGTACTAATATTGTACTTCCACCTGGAATGAAATGTTATCCTTCTCAATTCGCGAGGTTGCCCTACTATGAGGACCTAAAAATAGCTCATTTGTTTGATACAATGCATGTCGGGAAGAATGTGATAGAAATTTTATGGCGAACCATAGATGGTGCACATGATAGAGATAAAATTGACAAAATTTGTGCTGACATTGAGAAATCAAATCATGCAATGAAAAGTGTGATCGACGGATCAAATAACAATGGAGGTCTAAATTATAATAATATTCCATGGTTATTAACAGAACAACAAAGAAATGATGTAAAAGAGGTCGTTAGAAGAATTAAATTTCCAACAGGTTTTGCTTCAAACATAAATAATATCTTAATGAAGAAAGGTGACTTCAGTGGGGTGAAAACACATGATTGGCATACCTTTTTTAAGGTAATTTTTTTGGTATACGTTTTTGTATGTTATTGCTTGAATACATATTTTAAATTTTCCTTTTTTCTGTTTAATTTGGAAACCAATAATGATTCATTTTTTATTGTTATAGTATGTTCTACCTATATCTCTCCCAAACGATTTTGACAACAATGTCAAACAAGTTATATATGGTCTTAGTAAATACAT
Source organism: Pinus albicaulis (assembly GCA_034641835.2). Classification (NCBI taxonomy): domain Eukaryota; kingdom Viridiplantae; phylum Streptophyta; class Pinopsida; order Pinales; family Pinaceae; genus Pinus; species Pinus albicaulis. Next base: position 1,921,938,829 of record CM076578.1, read on the forward strand.
GAGGTAAGTAGTTTTGATTTATACGCAAAATCTAATTGCTACAATTTCTTTTCGTACTTGATGAAATGATGTATTAATTTACTTGTAATGAAATATATATTATGTTTCATTGAAATAACCTTGCGTAATGATTTTCAGATGGTTGTCATTGAAAGAAATCCATCAAGATGAAATAAAGTATTGGAAGAGAGAAATTCCTCGGCTAATGTGTGAAATTCAAAAGTATCTACCTCCAACATTTTTCAATGCACAAGAACACTACTTGATACACCAAGTTGAAGAGATTGAAATGTGTGGACCAGTACACACAAGGTCAATGTGCATGGTCGAGAGGCACCTGAAATCCTTGAAGGCTTTGGTTAGACAAAGAGCACGACCTGAGGGTTCTATGGTGGAGGGATATGTGGTATATCAATCCATGGTGTATATTAGTCATTATCTTCCTATATTAGCTGCGCCAGTTATGAAGGCGGTGGATTGCATTTGGGATGTGAACTCCATCAAAAAATTTGAAGTGGAGCACCTGTTGGGAAAAGGTAGAATGAAGAAAGTGAGGGGTAAAAGATTTATTATGTATAATACATATAATGTTTCATTTTTTTACATCATGTATATGATCATTATATTCATTTAGGTCTTATTCTTTCATAGTTTATTAATTAATATAATTTACCATGGTTATAAGTAATATTTATTAATATTGGTGAATTATTGTTTTTTATTCAGGTGCTCAAGATTATGAGGCACTACTTTTATACATTGCAAACAATCTTGAGTGGATGAGTGAATGGATTGAAACATGTAAAGCACGTAACGACGGTAGGTTATCATGGAAACTACTGTCTGAATTGATTAGAGAAGCGTATCGTAGTGGAGATGGGAACGTTACGGACAGGGAAATCGATTTAGCATATGGTTTGAAAGATAGAAAGGTAAGCAATTAATTCACCTATTTAATTCATTACTTATTTTATACTGTTGGAACACCTAATCCTACATGGGTAGGTGTGGAATGCGAAAAGTCACAATGGAGTCCAGCACCTTGGAATATGAAACCAAGAGTCACAACATTGTACTATAAATGTACATCATGTATAATGGGAAAATAAGAAAGCCCTTATGCTTATCCCTTCATTGTGTTGAGTCTCTCGTGGTGTGTGTTTATTCTTCTCATACACTATGTGTGTGCTTAACATGGCGTTTAACATGGTATCGAGTGGCGATTGGTCGGCTCCGTCCAAATTGAGTGAGCCACGGTGTTCATGGTTCGTGCATATCCGCAAAAATTTGTCATTTTTGGTGACTCGTAGTTTCTAATAAAACACATTTCATCGCATTCGTAAATTGCGCATTCGTGAAATTTACCGCTTGGAAGAGCGAATGGTTTGAAGGGAATCTAAAGACCGCACATCTGAAGGTTGATTTCTTCCTGCAATTTCTACCCATTAAATTCTGTAATTTGGAGAGCTGCTGAAAAATGTTTAAATTGGGTTTCTGAAGAAGAAGTTTCTGGTTTTTTATGGAAAAATTTCTGGGTTTTCCGCTGAAATTTTCGGGAAGAATTCTGCATTTTTAAAGTCCATTTTCCTACTGCTGGGCTACTGGAAAGATTTCTAAGTTTTCAATGAAAGATTTATGAGTTTTCGGCAAATCTCTAATTCTGCATTTATTCAATATTCTGCTGCTGGAAGAAAAAAATACTCTCTCTTTTCTGCGACATTTGTGAAATTTCTGCTCTTTCACTACTCTCTGCTGTTTTAAAATTTAAAAATAAATAAATAAATCGATTCAAGTGCCAGGCCTCTCGGCCCCCCTCTCCGCTCTGCATCACTCGGCCTTCCCACTCAACTCAAGCTACCCTCTACCTATACCTCACCTCACGCCCACGGCAGCTCCCTTACACCACCCCTTATCCACTCACATTTCTGCTGCATCTACCACAACCTCACAGCCCTCTCACCCACTCCCCCCGCGCGGCCTCACATTCCATGCTCCAAACCCTGCGGCTCTCCCTACCCACTACGCCCCAAAACTTGCTCCCTGCGCACACAACAACCCTCCCACCGCTCGCTTTGCAGACTACGCCTCTCCCCTACGCAAACAGTCCCTCATCGCCCTTCCCTTCCCTCGCTTGGCCGCTCAGCCTTCCCTCTCCCCCTTAACACGGCCGCTCGACCCTCATGCTCTAACCTACGAGCCTCTCACACAATCTCTCACCGAGACTTACGCCTCTCCCTCCCTTTCAACTTGGCCATTTGGCCATCCCATTATAAAATTCGTTTTTTATATTTTGAAAATTCTCCTTCCCCTCCTTTTAAATTAATACCCCCTTCCTTTTTAATTAGATCACCCTCCTTCCCTTTTTTAATAATCCCCTTTTTATTAACATTTCCCTTAGTTTTCCCACACCCCTCCCTTTCTTAATTTATTAAATTTCCTTTCATTTCTATTATAATCCCTTTTCCCATTTTTTAATTAATCTCAAAAAAAAAAAAAACCATTTTTTAATTAATTTTTAATTTTAAAAAAAAAAAAAGCAGAGAGAGAGGAAGGAGAGAAAACGAACAGCAGAAAAAGAGGAAATGACATGTGAGCAAATTTACTGAATACATAGTGAAAAGAGAAGATTTGCATTGTGAATTGTGGCATTGGTAGAAGAGTGATTTTCTACAAGAGATTTACATTTGAAAACAATTTGGTCCTCATTTTGAACAGCAGTGGCATTCATTGTTTGAACACAAAATTTCTGATTTGTGGAGTTTCTCTTAAGCTCTATTGCATTCTGCAGAAAGGTCAAGCATCCAAGCTTGTGAATATCTCCTCATTTTGTTGAGTTGAGTTGAGTTGTTTTTGGTGTCAAACAGCTCTTTGAAAAAGAAAAAAATCAACTGCCTTAAAGGCCTCTTGCATAGTGTTTTCAGCTGCACATTTACAAAATATTTTTGCAGAGATATTGACATTGTATTGTGAGTGGAATTTGCATATTCTTCATAGTTGCAATCAGTAAATTTGAGTTGTTGATGTAACTCATTGTTGATAGTCCTCCATCATTTGAGGAGCACATTTTGTACTTTGAGATTTCCATAGTTGGAAGTTCTCTTGAGTCATTTGTATTTCTTGTTGAATCACATTGTAAACGGGTGCATTTTCGGTTAAAGCCGACACGCTTTCATTTTTTGAGCCTAAGTTGTTGAAATGGCTAAAATCAATGAGGCATTAGAGTTGTTGAATAGCCTCATTCATTCAAATGTTGATGATATGATAAAAATGAGCAAGGATGCTCTTTGTAACATTCAAAGTTGTTTGCAAGATGTACAAGACAAGATTGAGTTTTTGTAGTTGGAAACTCAGCTTCAGCAAGAAGAACTTCAGCAAAAGAGTCACCATTCTAAACCTGTTTATGTTTAGAAGATTGTGAAAGACTCTCATCAGAAGAAAGTCATTAAATTTGCAGTTGATTCACATTCAGTTCCTTATACTAGCACAGATTTACATGCAGATGCAGCAATTCAGCCTGCACTTCCTAAGCCCATCATCAAACCTTGGGAAGAGCTTGTCCACAAAAAGCACAAAACTGGTTTTTTATATGAAAAGTATGTGCCCTTTCATATTCCGGACTACACCAAGCCCATCATATTTTAGAGTGCCGGATTCCTGTATGACAGTTCACCTGCAGCTATTTCAGATCCTGCTCTGCTTCCACAACAGATTGAAAAATGCCAACATTGTGATCGAGTTGGCCATATGAAATATCACTGTTTTGATCTTCATCAATGTAATAATTGTGGTCGACACACTCATTCTTCAGACAGATACTTCAAAAACAAGCCTCCTGCAAGAACCAAGATTCATCTTGGATGGATCGCTTCTTGGCAATGGGCATCAGCAGCCAAGAAGATGTTTAAGACACATGTCAGAACTTGTTCACGGATATTGAGGAAACTTGCAGTTGAGTTTTTGCCATCATTTCACCTTGTCCCTGACAGGGGGGAAAATGGTGGTCATGTACAAGCTTCGAAGTCAGATCAAGCGAGCCTAAGCCACAATCTCTCATTCCATGTTCAGAGTTGTAGCCAGAGACACAACAGTTCAAGCGAGCCTGAGCCACAATTCGTCATTCCAGATTCAAAGATGTAGCCAGAGACACGGATGCCCATGAGCATGCCTTCGGTTAGTGGACAACCTTAAACCATCATTTTTGGTTGGTGGAAAACCTAAAACCATCATAGGTAGTAGACCTCCCTTCTTTTAGGTTGAAGGTCTCCCTTTCATATATGAGGAACACTTCCTCTAGTAGAAGCCTTCAGCTTCTTGCCAGCTTTGGTTGAGTTCCAGGAAATGCTTCAAGAATTCCAGAGTTGTTGGTAATCCTAAAACCATCACAGGTAGTAGACCTCCCTTTTTTTAGGTTGAAGGTCTCCCTTTTTTATGAGGGACAATTCCTCTAGCAGAAGCCTTCAGCTTCTTTCCAGTTTTGGAAGAGTTCCGGGAACTACAACAAGTCTTGCGTTCCAGTGTTGGTAGTCATCCTTAAACCACCTCCTTTTTCCAACATTTCAGAGAGTTGGTTCAACCCAAGTGCTGCCATGTATACTTTGCATATTTGTATTACAAATCTCTTCTTGGACTCACACATACCCCTTCAGATTAAGGGGGGATGTTGGAACACCTAATCCTACATGGGTAGGTGTGGAATGCGAAAATTCACAATGGAGTCCAAGTGACCTTGGAATATGAAACCAAGAGTCACACCATTGTACTATAAATGTACATCATGTATAATGGAAAAATAAGAAAGCCTCACACTTATCCTTCATTGTGTTGAGTCTCTTGTGTGTGTGTGTTTATTCTTCTCATACACCATGTGTGTGCTTAACATGGTGTTTAACATATACTATATTTATAATGTGACAACAAGTTTGATTTTTCAGTTAAATTTCATGCTGTGTAAATTATTAGATTAATTATTAATTGAGAATGCATCTTTTTCATGTTTGGCATATTGCAGTTGAAACACCACAAGGCTATGTGGTGCAATGGTCGTAAATTTCACGTTAAACAGTTGGATGATAACAAGAAAAATTCTGATAGTGGGATAACTGCAGTATTCCAGGTCACTAATGTTTCCTCCAGGAGTGACAGACATCCTCGAGAATCTGAAAATAGATATTATGGGTTCTTAGATGATATAGTTGAGTGTGACTTTAATTCCTTCAAAATAGTTTTGTTCGATGTCAAATGGTATAGGCTACGAATGAATGTATGTGATGATGATAGAACACTTATTCAACATGGCAATGGATTTCCAATTGTTAAAACATCGCAGTTTGAAGCAGGAAAAGATCGCTATGTTTTTCCAAGCCAATGCGAACAAGTCTTTTACTCAGAGGTTCCAGGTGAGAACGAATGGTCATTTGCTATTAGATATGATTCAAGAGGAAGGCCAGTAGAGTATACTGTAGAGGAAGAAGATGATGCAGTGGCAGATGAGCAGGAAGATGCATTGACAGATGAAGAAGATATCTTAGAAGATGAACCGGGCATAGGAGATGAGGCAACAATTATTGATGATGATGTCGATGAGGATATTATTGAAAATGACATAATTGATGATGATGATGACATGGTCAATCATTTCAACACCGTTTCTGAATCAGATGTTGATATAGATGTCGATCAGTTGGATGAAGATCAAGAAGATACAGAAGAAGAATATTGATATAGATGTTATGTTCGAGTATGAGCCGGTATGTTATAACTTTATATTTTAATATGTAGGAATTATTGTCTTTAAATAATTTACTAATTATGTGGGTTTGTTGCATGTTGTTTATTATTTCAAACCAATAAATAATGGCCTTACTATTGTTTATTATTTCGCAGGATTCGCAGGATTCATTTGATTCTATGGTCAGGTCTCTGAAAAAACCAATTAAACGCTTAAATAGTCAAGATCTGGAAGACAGGCATTACCCCCACCATAAATTGCTGAAAAACTGGCCTTTAGTTCAGCTTGTTGTGCTGAAGACGAGGGTGGATTTGCATGATCAGTTGAATGAAAATGAATCAGATATTCGGGATGTTTTTGAGGGCAGATCCATAAGCGCCATAGATGAAGATCCCATTGCTGCAGAATTTCTGTTTGCATTGAAGCACAAGTATAGTGTTGTATTGGAATACAAATCAGAGGACAACTATACCAAGTCTAAATCAACTGAATCCAGTTCTAGTGCTCTTGAACTTACCGAATTAAAGCCAGAAGTAGGATTTACAATCTCTAATGGGAGCGGGTATGGCAGTTCCAATATTGGATTGGATGTCCGGAGCTCTGCAATAGGCACTGGACTTGATCGTAATGAACCCCAACTAATTCAATGTGATGAAAGTATGAACTTTGATGATGATCAGGAAAACAAGCCAGAGCATTTTGGAAATATTGAAGAAACTGAAGAGGTTTCCTATGATCGATTGAATCAACTCAGGCATAAGAAATCTACTGCAGGCTGGTTTGTATCAGAAGGAGAATAGGTTTTTCTTTCCCATGATGATGGATGCTGCTCTTTTCACGATATAGAAAATTCAGAGGTGTGGAGGTTTTAATTATTGTACTTAATTTTGGGGTTTATGGGTGTTATAATTTATACATTTTGGGATTTTCTATTAGAAATAGGGAAAATCCTAGCGGTTAGATTATTCTCATGGTTTAAATTTCTATATTTGAAATAAAATTCACCAATTTCTATTTAAAAAAATTATTTGCCTAAATATTTGATGTAGTTTAAATATGATGTAGTTCATTTCAAAGACTGTTGAAATTTTCTAGAAACTATGATTGGGATTTCAAGAATATTTATGCACTCTTTAAATTTTCCCTTAACATAAAGGGCAGTTGATGTATGAGTAATACTTAGTATTGTTTTTTTCCAATCTCCAGGAGAAGGTTGAATATAAAGCTCCATATGGGCTTACCCCAAACATGTGGGGTGATTGCTGGTTGATCAGAGCAGTTGGTTCAGATGGTCGCTTTGGTAAATATGTTGTGGCAACATCTGCAGGTTGTACATTGGACTCAGGTTTCTGTTCATGGGACTTTTATAATAAAGAAATTATGGCATTCCATACTGAATCAGAGGCCTTCACTTCAACGTCCAGTACCATCTCTCCAGTTTTGGCAGAGAGGGATGTCTCAAGGAGAAATTTTGGCTTTGCAAATGTTGTGCCAGAGAATCAACATTGGTGGTACAGGCCATGTGGGCCTCTTATGGTATCTACTGCCAGTTCCCAAAAGACAGTTAATATTTATTATATTCGTGATGGAGATCTTGTGATTTCAATGTGTTTGTTTTGAAAGTTTAGGTTTCATAGTAAATCATCAATGGGCTCTGAAATAAGGCACATTGAAATCTTAGATACATGTTTCATGCCAAAATCAGTTGTATCTTCCATAAATACACAATCTTGGACCACTTTGTATAAATATGCTTCTCAGAAAATATTACATCTCCCTCATTATACAGGTGGTGTTATTACATGCATAGCAAAGGCATTGTTTTGGCAATCATTTTATAAGTCACTAGATATTGTGGGTACAAGGATCTAGGGTCTCCACATGAAACTGTGTTGCCCGAAGACTCACTCTGCTTGTCCTTAAATTTGTAAACATAGTAGTATGTCAATGATTCTTTCATTTTGTATGCATAAGACGATTTTTTGTCAAAGTCCATAATTGTTTTTAAGTTTTATCCATCCCATTTTTGTTGTGAATGCACAGATTTTTCGCTCAACACAGATCTGTTATATCTTTGTACTTTTCCTTTACTAACTATTTGAAATTTCTAGTTATATTTAGAGGTGTATTTTAAGGGATGAGGGGAATTACTTGGATTTAGTGTTGCCCACTCTCAATAGAGGCTTACAGTAAACTATGACACATTGTGATGTATATCAGTGGCAGTTGGGGCAGCAACACAATCAGTTTCATGCTTCAGTAGATTTATTCTTCTTGGAAAGCTTTCAGCTGACAAAAAAAAGGGAATGAAACACACAACCAATCCCCTTCCTTTTATTGGACCACCTGCTTTCTTTTTATGAGAGCATCTACAGGCTAAAGTTACTAGAATTGGTCAAAAGTGAGTTTGGTTAGTTGGCAAAGTCCAACTATTCTTAGCCCTCAACAATGTTTAAATACTTCATAGGCATGTTAACCCCTCCTAGATTGTGTTGCGTAAGTGGGTTTTGCATAATTTTATGCACTTAGGGTTAGACTCAAATTTTGAAATTTGATGTAATTAGGATTATATTCAAGTGCTGGCCAAATTGGTAAAATTGATACTCAGCCATAGCTGAAAGGCAGTAATATGCAGTGGAGTCATTCTATGAAATGATTCAATTTGGCATGTGAATCTCACATCTCAGGGCCATAAAAATCCCATGGATGGAGACTGATCAGGATTCAACATTGCTGTTACTATTAGTGGAGTTGGGTATGGCACAAGTACAATAAAAATACTTGCAACAATAGTAACATCATAGATTCAGAATCTTAATGTCTATATTAAATGAGCATTAGAATGTAACTTGATTTCAGTAAAATATCTAACAGGTTTGTTCTAAATCGGACCTGAAATTCTCACTTGTAAATATGTTTGAGGCTTGAGGTTGTATGACACTGCAACAATTGACTTGTTCAGTACATGATGACATTAGGTCATTGTGAAACTGAATATATGCTACTTCAGTATGAAGATTGATTGCACAAACTGTGTTTTCTAAATAATGTTTCCAATGAAACCTGAAATGGCTCTTGTTACGCTGAAAACATCTGTCATCTTTAATATACTATCAATTTGAGTGACAAGGGTATCTAAACCACATGAAAATGCTCCGAAGATATTACAGATGCATGGAAGCTCTGGAAATTTAGCCCCTCACTATGTTATATGATGCAGGGGCATTAGGCCCAAGAGAAATTTTGTACATAAATAAATGTAACGGGGGGTCTCATGTTTTATTTCCCTATGAAATTATCCATAGTTGAGCTAATTTAGTTAATTTGTAGAGAAAATTTAACTGCCCGAATGATTAATGGGCACCTGAAGAGATAGTCAGTTTCAGAAGTTAAGCTAATTCTAGGAGTCCGTCTCTGTCTGTCAGAGCGTTAGTCTCAGAGTTAGGAATTTGAAGATTTTGTGAGTCATCGAGAAATTCAAATCGATTCATTGTAATTCATATAAAAATAAACCTCTGTGATAGAGTCGATAGACCTGCAAAGAGAACTGCATAGAGCTGCATAGGGAAGAGGAGGCCATTGTATCGAAGATCTGGCCGAGGACCAGGAGACTGTAAGAAATTTCATTTATATAAGGAATCTGTTAGTATTATATGTGTGTTGATTGAATAAGTTTTCTGTGTGAGAATATATGTACGCATCCTGGTGAAAGATAATTGAAATCCCGTGGTAATTAAGAAACCTTGTGATGAGGTTATGTGCATATAGACTGGTTGAGTTCTCGGTGGAACACAAGCTAATGACTCAGGACTTATGAGCATTGGTGAATTCCACAGATAACTTTGTCAAACAGTTGGGGAATTTCTCTATAATCAGTTGTGTGAACAGAGGGTGAATTAGGTTAATGACATTCCCATGCGCCTGTGGTAGAGCAAGGAGATGTTGTGCTCAAACCTCTGTGAGCGTAAAACCTCGTAATGAGTGTTGTGAATGTGTAGACGATTGAATGAATCAAGGACCGGTGTATCGATTTGCAGAGTCGATACTAACCTTGTCGAAACCATAAGACATAAACCGTGGCATATGTAATGCGCCGTGTCTCCTCGAAATGGTCATGCCCAAGTTCGTTTGGTATGGCCACGCGAAGGATGAACAACGAGACAAATTTCAATGGCAGTAAGGCGTTGGTAAGCAGACGGAACCTGGAGTAAGAGTAGTCGGAACCTTGAGGACCGCACAGTAAAGACGGGTTTCCAGCATATCGCACCGCCTTTGTACGGTAAGCAGTATTCCCCATTTGGACACGATCAATGTCATAGGCCGACACATGGCCTTGAGCGATTTTGAAAACGCACTCTCATCGCGAGTTAACGATCATGCAACTAACTCACACGATATCCAGTTGGGTCGTTGGATCGTCAAGGCCAGAGCGATGTATTATCCACCGTTGGATGTGGAAAGGCTGCTAGCGCTAGACCCCACACGTATATACGTCGACTATTGTTGTCCTAACTAAGGTTCAAAGGAGGTATTAATATTTCACGGTCGAATTATGTTCATAACAATTGGAACGCCCACAATTCATAACAAATATTGGAGATTTATTGTCCTGTTTTAAAGTTTCATTTTTATTTTTTAAAATTTAACCCGCCATCGGTATACCGACGCTTCGTAAGCATCGCTCTTCTGACGCCTTATAAGCGTCAAAGTCCATTTTCGTCGGTCTTGTGACGTCCATCGATATTGTGACAGTTCTTCCTGGCGTTGGTATTGCGATGCAATTGGAAAGCGTCGGTATTGCGACGCTTCTGGAAAGCGTCGGTCTTGCGACACTTTTGTATGGCGTCGGAATTGTGACAGTCTAGAAACGTTGGAAGAGCGACAGTATAAATACGTCGAAAGAGCGACGTTCAAAATGTCAGACCACATTTCTTCGGAATTTCGACAGTTCTTCCTGGCGTCGGTATTGCGACGCTTCTAGAAAGCATCGGTCTTGCGACACTTTTTCAATGCGTCGACACTTTTGTACGGTGTCGGAATTGCGACAGTTTAGAAACGTCAGAAGAGCGACGTTCAAAACATCGGACCACATTTCGTCGGAAGTGCAACACTTTACAAACGTCGGAAGAGCGACAGTTTGGTAAACGTCAGAAGAACGACGCTTGTTTGGAAGCGACGGAAAAGGTGTCGGTATTGCGACACTTTGTCAAGGCGTCGGAATTGCGACGTTATGAGGAACCACGTTTTTTCTGTCCTCGAACTGTCGCTCTTGCGACGACTATGTGTCGGAATAGCGATGAAGTTGCCGTCGAAAATTGGGCCAAATTTTCTAGTGTCCTGCATTGGCCAGAAATCTGATTTCTGTAAGCAAGATGGATGATGCAGGTGTAAAAATAGTGTTCGAGAAAGATTCCTGCAAGATGGTTCGGGGAGCATTGGTATTAATGCGGGGAGTTCAGACTAGAACTCTGTACAAGCTACAAGGTAGCACTGTTATTGATGGGTGTAATAGTTCTATGGTTCCTGAAAGTGGAGTGGAAAGCCTAGCTGTCTCTAGAGAAAAGACCATGTTATGGCACCAAAGGCTTGGACATATTGGAGAGAAGGGCCTTCGGATAATGCATAGAAATGGTATGGTAGAAGGTATGTCTAATTGCTCTCTGGATTTCGATTTCTGTGAACATTGTGTATATGGGAAGCAGAATCGGGTGAGTTTTCCTTCTGGTGCTAAGAGGGCGAACAATATATTAGAACTTGTGCACAGTGATGTGTTTGGACCTGTGTCAGTTCCATCACTGGGAAAGTCTGTGTAATATGTTTCATTCATAGATGACTTCTCAAGGAATACATGGATATATTTCTTGAGGAAGAAATCTGAATCTTTTGACAGATTTAAAGAATTTAAGGCTCTGGTGGAAAACCAGACAAAGAAGAAGATAAAGGCGTTGAGGACAGATAATGGTGGGGAGTTATGAAAGAAGGAATTTGAAGATATCTGTAAGAAGTGTGGTATAGCACGGCATAAGACTACTCCATACACACCTCAGAAAAATGGAGTTGCAGAAAGAATGAACAAAACACTGATGGAAAAGGAAAGAAGCATGCTCAGTGGTACCGGGTTAGGACAAGAATTCTGGGCAGAGGCAGTGGAGACTGCATGTTACATAGTTAATAGATCACCTTCATCAGCGTTGGAGGATAAGACTCCACATGAGGTATGGACTGGTAAGAAATCCTCTCTTTCACATCTAAGGGTATTTGGATGTGATGCATATGTACATGTTCCAAAGGAGAAAAGGACCAAGTTGTATAATAAATCTGAAAGGTGCATCTTTATTGGGTATAAGGATGGTTTAAAAGGTTACAAGCTTTGGAACCTGGAAACAAGGAAGGTTGTGTACAGCCGAGATGTGGTGTTTAGAGAGGTGAAAGATGTTGTTAAACATGAAATCATACTAAAGGAACCTGAGAAGATAGAGTTTGAGCCAAAGGAGGATGAATCAGACTCTACAGAAGAAGAAGATTCAGAAGAGGAAGAGCCACAAACTCCAGCTTTGAGAAGATCAGTTCGGGAAAGAAGGAAACTAGAAAGGTATAGTCCATCTGCTTTCTGTTCAGGTTTTGCCTTAACTATAACTGATGATGATCCCAGAACTGTCAGGGAGGCAGTAGAGTCCAAGGATGGAAAGCTCTGGAAGGAGGCCATGGTTGATGAAATGGCATTCTTGCACAAAAATGAGGCATGGGATCTGGTGGAGTTGCCTGCTGGAAGGAAGCCCATTGGGAGAAAATTGGTGTTTAAGAAGAAGATGAATGTAGAAGGAAAGGTGGAGAAATACAAAGCTCGGTTGGTAGCAAAAGGTTATTCCCGAGCGCTGGGAATTGATTTTGGTGATATTTTCTCTCTTATTGCCAAATTTACTTCTATTAGATTACTTTTTGTTGAAAATGTAGCAAGATGATGGAGCTTAGTGAAATGAAGTCGCCTTCACTAAGTGGGCCCGCAGGCAAATTTTGGCGCAAAGTCTATTTTTAGACATATGGAGCATGGTCCAGGGGTTGGTGTGTGATAGTTATTCTTGGAGTATTGGTCATGTTGGTAAAAATAGATGGACCTCTATTTTTAGACATTTAGGCCGAAGTCTATTTTTAGACTGCCTATCCTAAAAATAGAAAAGTCAAATATTATTTACCCTTAATAATATTTGGACTCTAAACTTCAGTTTACTCTCTTGGAGCACTTCAGTTCGAGCTACAGAAGTGGCTCATGCATCTGACAGAGGAATTACGCTATTCCTAAGGGTTTGGTGAGCTCATGCATGGTTGAATTCAGTTAGGACTTCAGTGGCAGAAGTTTGGTGGAGTTGATGAGACAGTTGGTGGAGTTGTGTTCGGTTTAACTTAGTTGAACTAGTTGTGATTAGTTTAACTAGCTAATCAACTAGCAATGAGTGGAGTGAATTAAATATTATTTAATTCACTAATTATTAACTCATTATTCAACTCAAGAACACATCAGTTCACTACATTGCATGGACAGTTCAGTGGAGACCAGTGAAAGAGGTAGATGAAAGGGTTGAGATAGCTATCAGTTGTGACATCAGTTGTGCATGAGATTTGCACCACACTTGGAGGAATTTCCAATGATGATTGCGTTTTCAAGCCAAGGAGATTCGAACCTTGGATCTCTCATTAGACCAGCCTTGATTGTGCAATAGAGGCAGACACTTAGTGGATGTGTTTTGAACCTGTGACTTGTTCAAAACCAAGTCATTTGTAGTAACTTCATGAGATAAAATTTCCAGTACTGTGGGAGGAGTATTGTACCGAGTTTGTTACATGCTTTCCATTATAATATATTATATTTCAAGCTAAATATAAGCTCATGTATAATGCTAAGGTGTGATGATTTGATGTTATCGCTGTTTTATCTTTATATGATGATCTGTTAAATAGATTGAAAAGTAATATGAATTCGAATTGATATGTGATCGTATAATCTGTATTACCATTTGCTATTCAAATAGTTCTCTACACTTTTATCTGTTGCTGCTGCATTTGGATTTTGAGATAGAACAGATGGATGTGAAGACAACATTTCTTCACGGGGATATAGAAGAGAAGATCTACATGAAGCAACCCGGAGGCTTTATGGTGAAGGGTAAGAAAGAATTGGTATGCAGGTTGAAGAAGTCTCTGTATGGGTTAAAACAGTCACCAAGGATGTGGTATCAAAAATTTGATACCTATATACGGGGACTTGGCTTCACCAGAAGCAAGGAGGATCACTGTGTTTATTTCAAATTAATTGGTGACCGTGTTATTTATTTGGTCTTGTATGTGGATGATATGTTGTTGATTGGAAATGACAAAGAAATTATTCAAGATTTGAAGACCCAACTGTTCTCCAAATTCGACATGAAGGATCTTGGTGCTGCAAACTATATTTTGGGCATGGAAATTAAGAGAGATTGGGCAAAGAGGAAGCTCTGGTTAAACCAGAGGAAGTATGTCAAAACTATATTGCAGAGGTTCAATATTCAGGATAGTAAACCAGTGAATGTTCCTATTCCTGTAGGTGTAAAGATGTTTGCTGAACAGTGTCCCAAGACACACGAAGAAGAAGAGTATATGTCCCGTGTTCCATATGCAAGTGCAGTGGGTAGCCTGATGTATGCAATGGTCTGTACTAGACCAGACATTGCACATTTAGTGGGAGTATTGAGCAGGTTTATGTCAAACCCAGGGAAGGAGCATTGGACAGTAGTGAAGCGGGTTTTCAGATATTTACGTGGCACTAGTGATTATGGCTTGTGCTACCAGGGAAGACCAGGATTGGAAAGAATGTTGGAAATTCATGGTTTTGTTGATGCAGACTGGGCTGGAGATCTGGACCAAAGAAGATCTACAAGTGGGTATGTGTTTAACCTATTTGGAGGCACAGTCAGTTGGATGAGTAAAAGACAGTTTGAAGTGGCTCTTTCAACTACAGAGGCAGAATACATAGCAGCCACTCATGCAAGCAAGGAAGCAGTTTGGTTGCAGAGATTGTGTTCAAGTATGGGGTTGGTACATCAAGCTATAAGGATATACTGTGATTGCCAAAGTGCAATTTTCTTGGCTAAGAACCCTGCTTACCATTCAAAGACAAAGCACATTGATGTTCAATATCACTTTGTTATAGATATGGTTGAGGCTAAAAGGGTGTTGCTGGTAAAGGTGGACACTTTGAAGAATGTTGCAGATGCATTAACGAAGTCTATGAGCACTCAGAAGTTCTCTTGGTGTAGAGAAACAATGGGTGTTGAAGAATTGGCCCAATGACTAAGCTCTCCTATGGCCCCCTGTGGAAAGAAAACAATAAGTGGGAGAATTTTGGGCATGTGTTATATTCTTTCCACGACTAGCCCCACACGCTATACGTTGCACCGAGAACAGCAAGAGGGTCACAATGGGGGAGGCAGCCCCCACTGTTGGGGTCCGGGGCAGCGCCTTGGCGAAAATTTTTTGGTGTGCGGACCCACTCATAGGTGGACCCACCCATGTTTTGTGCATGAGTTTTCACATGGTTTTGGGGTACGATGGTTTTTGGCCCCTGGTATTTTGTAGATCCGGTCAAGGGAACTATGGTTATGTTCTAATCCAGGGTTAATGGATTTGGGTTTATGTATGCTTCGGCATGTATATATATGTGTTGTAACACTAAAAGGAATATAATGAAAAATCAATTTGGTCGTCCCGATTTGGGATCCAGGGGAAAATATCTGTGTTTATCTGTTTTATGTTTTATGCTCTCGTTATTGTTTATTTTCTATTATAAGATTCGTGTGTAGATAATTTCTGTTCAGGGTTAAAACCTACAATTGTTTCAAGGCTGAGCATGGTACCCCATGTTAAATCCTACACAAAAATTTCTATCCATAATAAATAAAATAAAATAGTATGTGAAACATGAGAATCACAAATTACATGGGAGAAGAACTTCACCACAGATCATGACACAAGAATCTGGAAAACAACATACTCATTCATTCATCCAAAAGAGAGTGCTTACAACCAGCAGTATATTACAATGGTTTTTCCCTTTCTGGGCCCCCTCTATACTGCTAATGGCTACAGTATTTATAGAAAACTTAAGTCGATTAATCTGTCTACTGTAGTGATTACATTTAATAAAAAAAATGGACAAGTGGAGATATGCAGGCGTGATCAGTAATATCTGAAAACAACACCACCTTAGAATTAATTTCAGGCAACTCTTCGTAGGTCCAAATGCTTCAATGGCTCCTCGAAAGATCAAACAGTAAGCTTTGGAGGTGGCTGTGATGGTTTCAAAAAGGTAGAAAATGGAGGTTTTGACATATGGCTTTGTTTCGCAGAAAACCAGCGTTGGGTAATCAAATTTATGAAGTGCTAGCCACTTTTCATTTATTGATGCGGGTGTTGATGTGTTTTGCTGCCTTTTCAGATTTCTACTGCTATACCATGAAATTCCTGAATGAACGCCCTTTTCCTGTCTTGACCTACTTTGCTTTCACACCTGATCGGGGCTTATTTCCCCCGTGAACGCCTTTTTCTCGTTATAACACAACAATCATGTATGAAACGCCTTTTGCTACCCGACTCGACTTGTGGTGTATTTTGCTACCCAAGCCCTTCTTTGCCATTTTTTAACCCTTTTTCAAAGCAAAACAATGTAAAACCTTATTTACCTGGATCTGATAACCTTTATATTTTACCTTGGAGCCCGCATCCCATCCACAACAACAGCGCATATCACACTTTGTAGACTTTAACATTAACATGCCGTTCTATTCTTTTAACATTTGTGATTGCGATGCGATCGAGTTCCACTGTGCATCGCACATCGCAGATTTTAACATTTACCTCCATGTTATCCTTTATCATTTGTGATCTGCGATGTGCGATCGGGTCCCACTAGGCATTGCACATCGCACGTCAGCATTTTTAACATTTACCTCCCGCAGTAACCTTTGAAACATGCAATGTGCGCTATGCAGGCCAGGGCTATGTCACCTGCCACGACATCCTACCACGTCACTGCCACGTCACTACCACATCATCTTCCACGTCACCTACCACGTCATTTTCCACATCACCTGCCACGTCTCCCGCCACGTCACCCACATCGCACTTCGGCAATTTTAACATTTACCTCCACACTTGTTCTTTAAAAATTTTGATTTGCAATATGCGAGCAGGTCGCATCGAAATTTAAAACTTTTAACTTGCGGGCGTTTACAGGTAAGTTAAAAATGTTGTGAAGTGCGATCAGGTCACATTGCAAGTTGAAAATTTTAACTTATGGGTGCTTACAGCTAAGTTATAAATGTGGCGAAGTGCACCATGCGACACGCTAAATGTTGGCAAGTGCGAAAAGGCAGAAGGTAAGGAAATTATGAAATTAAAAGGTTTATATGTGGATTTTGGTAATGCATAAAGGTTTAGGTGGGTCCTACCAAATCACATCGGCAGAGTTTTTATGTTTCGAAAACGAGTTTGAGAAGAAAGGTTTAAAGCTTGCAGGGTGCAAAGTGCGAGCAAAGCTAGAATTTCAGAATTTTTTAATATAAGGGGGTTTTATAAAGTAGTAAGTCCTAAAAGGTTATGTATGTGGGTTTTGAGGTTTTGAATGGGATTTAGAGCATGGGAGTGTCAGAATTTGGGAAAATGGGGGATAAGGAGGGTGAATGAAATGGAATGAAGGTAGTATGGATTTCGCTTCACCATCACACTTAATCAACAACATTTTCCTCTTTAAACTAAATTTAGAGGAAGATAGATTCATTTGAAGCTCTTGCTTGTTAGGATCTCTCTTTATTTTCTGAAAATAAATGATATTCATGGAATATTATTTTCAGTATGAAAAATATAAGCAATAATCAGTCACCTTGTGATACTGTGAAATACAAGAGTCTAACAGTGGTTCCAGCTGGGGATGGCAACTCCTTCAGGAGGTGTCAAGAACACCATAGACTAGTGGCCTGATCCATTGGGTTGATCCCAAATCTGTAACTCAATCTGCTATAAAACCTCTATGACTGACAACCTTCAAGTTGAAATTATCACTCTTTGCAAAATTGAAGTCTGGAACACACTTGAGTTGAAAACAAAACAACATTCTGAAACTACAACTGGAAAGATGCTCAGAGTACTAAGCTTATTTGCACACCTACCTACTCTACTATACTGAAATTGTTGCTTGTTCTAAATGATGCAATAATGCTATTGCAGCCAGTTAAGTAGCAGCATAAACAAATGGAAAATTTGACTGCTTTCCAGGAAAATCAACAGTATAACTTGATTATGTGTCCTGATAACCAAAGTTATAATATGAAATGGAAACTATTGATATATTTTATCTTTATAAAGAGTATCTGTTTGAAAACTTGGACTAAGAATAACCTCCATATACTCTGCTATAGGATCAATAAAAGCATGGTGTATGATACCTACTTCTAGGCCTTCAATGACTATTTGATCAGTTGTATCCCCAATATTAAACCTTGAAACCTCATCTTCAGTTTGGTATTTGAAAGCACAATCATCCTCAATATGTAAGCCAAGAGGTAGTACAATTTCCTCTTGCTAAGGGGAAGGAAGATTTTCCAAGAATTCTTAAGGGTCTTGGAAATTATATGACTAAATTTGAGAATTTAATAGTTCAACACTAGTTTCATATCTTTCAACAACTATCTCTAGAAAACATGTTTTAGCTTCAGGCATAAATTTGCTTGATTTCAAAATAAGACAACCCCTAGAAAATCTTCATCAAGCTGAAATTCTGATAATTGATTCCTAAATGCATTTAAAACTTCACTAGATAGAAGGTTTGCCACAAACATTGTCATCTTGTTCAGCAGGAACTCTGTTCAACATGTTGTGGAGTCGCCATGAATGCTCAAAAGTTGGGTTATTTGAATCATGGAGTCACCAGGTGAATGATGCAGCCTTCTTGTGTCTGGTCACTATCCACCATAAGCAATCAGATCTAAAATTTGATGTTCTTCTTGAGGAAGATAAACTTCATTCCCCAGTATGGTCGCCATTATGTTATCACCATGTAATTTCTGAAGGTTGAAAACAAAACTGCAGAGGGAAACATCAAACCAACTTTGGAGTCCAGGACCTAGCCTTCCTAGACTCAGAGAGGGCTCTCTCTATTAGATATAGCTTGATAATTAAGTTAGGATATTAGGCTAGTTATAGAAATGAGGTTTGTTTGAATATTTTTGGTTGAGGCAGCAGAAAAGGGCCATTGGGCTATGGAGTCACACAAGTGTGAACAAATTCAGATGGATGAATAACTGAGGTCAGGTGCAACCAGGCAAGCTAGCCATGTCTATGGATATTTACAGCTTGTGAAATGGAAAGGAGGGGGAGAGTAAGTTTCAACTTAAATGTAGAGTAGAACTTCTCTGAATTCTGCATTTAGGTCTTAGAGGAATCGGCGGGAATGTAGAGCAGACAGTCTCTGAATTCTACATTCTGTCTCAGAAGAAAACATAATGTACTATTTCAACATTGATCAGGGTACCCCATGGTAAATCCTACACAAAAATCTCTATCCACAATAAATAAAGTAAAACATTATGTGAAATAGGAGAATCAAAAATTACATGGGAGAAGCACTTCACCATAGATCATAACACAAGAATTTGGAAAACAACATACTCACTCATTCGTCCAGAAGAGAGTGCTTACAACCAGCAGAGTATATTACAACGGTTTTTCCATTTTTGGCCCCCCTATATACTGCTAATGCCTACAGTATTTATAGAAAACTTAATTCGGTTAATCTCTCTAATGCGGTGATTACATTTAAGCAAAAAATGGACAAGTGGAGATATGCAAGCGTGATCAATAATCTCTGACAAAAACACCACCTCTGGAATTAATTTCGGGCAACTCTTCATAGGTCCAAACGCTTCAATGGCTCCTCAGAAGATCTGCAAATAGTAAGCTTTGGAGGTGGTTGTGATGGTTTTGAAGAGGCAACAACCACCTCTTAAGGATAGCTCTGTTTCGCAGAAAACTGGCACTGGGTAATCAAATATGTGTAGTGATAGCCACTTTTCATTTATTGATGCGGGTGTTGACGTGTTTTGCTGCTTTTTTAGCTTTCTGTTGCTATACTATGACAGTCCTGAATGAATGCCCTTTGCCTAGGCTTGAGCTCCTTCTCTTGTAGGCCTGGTCGGGGCTTATTTCCCCTGTGAACACCTTTTTCCCGTTATAACACAACAATCATGTATGAAACACCTTTTGCTTCCCGACTCAACTTGTGGTGTCTTTTGATATCTGAGCCTTCTTTGCCATGTTTTAACCCTTTTTCAAAGAAAAACAACATAAAACTTTATTTACCTGGATCTAATAACCTTTAGATTTTACCTTGGACTCGCCACATTTCATCCGCAACAGCATTGCATATCGCACTTCGTAGACTTTAACATTAACATGCCGCACTATTATTTTAACATGTGCGATTGCGATGCGATCAAGTCCCACCGGTAATCGCACATTGAAGATTTTACCATTCACCTCTGTGCTATCCTTTATCATTTGCGATGTGCGATCGGGTCCCACCGGACATCGCACATCACGGATTTTACCATTTACCTCCGCACTATCCTTTATCATTTGCGATCTGCGATGTGCAATTGGGTCCCACCAGGCATCACACATCGCATGTCGGCATTTATAACATTTACCTCCCGCGGTAACTTTTGAAACTTGCGATGCATGCTATGTGGGCTAGGGCTATGTCACCTACCACATCATCTGCCATGTCACCCGCCATGTCATCTACCACGTCACCTACCATGTCACCTGCCACGTCACTCGCATCGCACTTCGAAAATTTTAACATTTACCTCTGAACTTGTTCTTTAAAACTTGCGATTTGCAATATGCGGGTGGGTCGCATTGCAAGTTAAAAATTTTAACTTAGGAGTGTTTATAGGTAACTTATAAATGTTTCGAAGTGTGATCGGGTCACATCACAAGTTGAAAATTTTAACTTGCGGGCGCTAACAGGTAAGTTATAAATGTTGGGAAGTGCGTCATGCGACGCGCTAATTATTGGCAAGTGTGAAAAGATGGAAGGTAAGGAAATTATGAAATTCAAAGGTTTTTATGTAGATTTTTCTAATGTATGAAGGTTTGGGTGGGTCCTACCAAAGCGCATCGGCATAGTTTTTATGTTTCGGTGACAAGTTTGAGAAGAAAGGTTTAAATCTTACAGGCTGCTAAGTGCGGGCAAAGCTAGAATTTCGGACTTTTTAAATATAAGTGGGTTCTATAAAGTAGTAAGTCCTAAAAGGTTATGTATGTGGGTTTTGAGGTTTTGAATGGAATTCAGAGCATGGGAGTGTCAGAATTTGGGAAAATGGGGGACAAGGAGGGTGAATGAAATGGAATGAGGTTAGTATGGATTTCACTTCACCATCACACTTAATCAGCAACATTTTCCACTTTAAACTGAATTTAGAGGCAGATAGATTCATTTGATGCTCCTGTCAGTCAGGATCTCCCTTTCTTTTATGAAAATAAATGATAGTCATGGAATATTATTTTTAGTATGAAAAATATAAGAAATAATCAGTCACCTTGTGATACTTTGAAATAAAGGAGTCTAACAAAAGGCACAATCAATAGGGAAAATAACCCTTCCAGGTATGTTCAAAAGAATCATCCAAAAACTAAAATTCTAAGCAAAAAGGAAGTTGGGTACAAACAAGAAGAGAATTTGTGGGAACTCCTAGTTATCTATCTTTATTATCCACTATTGAACCTCAAAATGTAAATCAAGCTAGCAAAATGAATGTTGGGTTAGAGCCATGGATGAATAACTTGCTCAAATAGAAAAGAATCATACATGGGAATTAGTTCTAAGGCCTCATGACAAGAATGTCATTGGGACAAAATGGATATTCAAAAATAAATTGAATGAAAATGAAGAAGTTATTAGAAATAAAGCAAGAGTCGTTTGCAAAGGTTATGCTCAACAAGAAGGAATAGAATTTGAAGAAACATTTGCACATGTACCCAGACTTGAAGCTATAAGCATGTTCCTTTCATTTTCAAGCTTTCGACATTTTAAAGTTTATTAAGTGGACGTAAAATTTGCATTCCTTAATGGATATCTAGAAGAAGTGTGTATTCCAAGAGGGTTCATTCTAGGAAATGATGAAAAACTTGTTTTCAAACTCAAAAAGGAATTATACGGGCTAAAGAAAGCCCCTCATGCATGGTATTGTTGTCTTTACAAGTATATTCAACGAAAAGGTTTCACAAAAGGGTTCATAGATAGAAACCTATAAATTAAAATAGATGATGATAAATTGTTAATTATCATTGTTTATGTAGATGATATTACCATTTTCAAAAATGAATAATCTATGAGTCAAAGGTTTTCTTTTGTTATGCAACAATAATTTGAAATGTCTTTACTTGGGGAACTAACATCATTTCTTGGTTTACAAGTACAACAAGCAAAGAATTGCATCTTTCTCTCACAAACAAAATACCTCAAGCATATTTTGAAGAAATATGGGATGGAAGACTACAAACTAGTATGTACTCCAATGATGACATGATGTAGTCTCAGCTCATATGATGAATGTTGGCAATATGATGCAGAGTGTTGTCCTTGATGGAAACCTACTTGATAAAGTTGATGGCAACCTACTTGATGAAGTTGTCCTTGATGGAAACCTACTTGATAAGTTTCCTATGATAAGCAACCTATGTGTTAAAGATGTAAGAATGATGTATCACCATCAATGCCAAAAGAGGAGCACTTGAAACAGCAACAAAGAAAAGAGCAAATGAAATATGAAGCTGAGGCAGTTTTAGAAGGGTTAGTTGATTAGAGATCTGGAAAGGCAACAGAGACATCAGAGAAAACAGTGGCAGAGGAATTGGCATCTGAAACAGTAACTATGAACAGAGAAAAGAAATGTAGCAGAGAAGAACAGAGAAAGAGTGCATATACAGTTTGAGCTATAGAGAGTAGTATCAGTCAAGGATCAGGGACAAGAAGTGAATTTAAAGTTGTCCAGAGACAGTATAGAAAGAAAAAGGCCATCAAACAGAAAAAAGGTTCAGCATTCTCTGTGAATTATATGATAGAATTCAGAAGGAAGGATAGTTGAGTCCCTGAGGACAACTATGAATCATTATCCGTAAACATCATAAAACCTGTGGCAAGGATTTGAAATTAAAGGTTTAGTGTATAAATTGAAGGAATTAATGGAATAAATGAGCATATCCTTGAAGGCAGCAAAGAGGTAGCAGAGGCAGGAAAAGAGAAGTCAGTTTTTGAAGTAAGCGCATGAAGAACCTGTATGGTTAAATCCGTGTTAAGGACTTGATAGATGAATGTGTGTGAACCTACGCTCTTTATGTATAATTTGAATGTGTTTAGTCTGTATGAGAATCTGAGGAAGGTCAATTTATAGTTGTATTACAGGGAAGGATTATTATATGCGTCTGTGTCGAATTAAATTAATTGCGTCTGATACACTATGAAAAAATGAGTCGTTGGTAATTATGGAACCAAGCAATATTTGTTAATTTATTGCACATGAAGGTTAGAGTTCATATGTATACGCAGACGGAACCTGGAGTAGGGAGTGGTAATTTGATTGGACGGTTGATCACTATTTAAAAACCGCGAGTGAATAGTGAAGGCGGTTTCCGGGTTTCATCGCACCAACTTTCGGTGATGGGCGGTATTTCCTGGTTGGGGAGCGATTCCATAGAAACGTTGACGTGTGGCAAGGTGGATCCATGGAAAACCACTTTTCACTATGCACCATCGCGCATTATAGTTCGAACCAGGATGCCCAGCGATATTGTTGAGCGACGTTGATCTGGGAAGGGGTCATCGGACGGTCATCATCTGTTGAAGGTGCGCGAAGATTAACACAGGTATGGTGGGCCATCGCACATTAACGTTCGACCCAGGATGTCCAGCGATATTTCTATGCGCCATTGATCTCAAGGGAAGCCATCGGACGGTGGTCATTTGATAAAGTTGCATGGAAACTAACCACAGTACGGCGGGCCATCGCACGTTAACGTTTGGCATCGGAGGTCGAGCAATATGCATATATGTCGTTGATCTGGAAGCTTGCTAATATAACGGTGATCAGGCGCTGGACTTGCGTGAAATTTACTTATGGTACCGTGCGCGTATTTGATTGGCTATTGACTATATTTGTGGGCCCGGGGTCAAAGGTTTACCATATTGTTTGAAAGCATTAAAATGCGAAGGGTTAACCTTAATCCTAAAGTTAAGTTCAAAAGCATTAAATTAGTTATTTAATTACCAATATCAATAGAACAGTGTGAGTTATGGAGACCCCGTTGGATTATCTATTCTGACCCTGTCCACAAATACCATTGGTATTTGGATGGTTTTGACTCATGGTTTTACAAAAGGAAAAACTATATAAGGATAAGAGAAATAGAGAATGAGGTGTGCATTGTAAGGGTTGAAAATGAATAAATTTCTCTGAGAAATATTTGTATGGGTGAACTCTGATCTTAACTGATAAATATGAAACTACGATGCACCCATGGATATAATGATCTAACGATGATGAAGCTCTGGTTTTGAATGACGGACGAAATCATGAAGAACTGGTCTGAGTGTACTGAATGAATAAATCTGGTGGCCTGCAAGGTATGTCGTGTGGAAACTGGTGGATCCAGTATGAAAATTGATGAAACATGGTCCACAGTGGTGCTGAGGGTCGAAGCCTTCAGAGAGGGGGTTGTAGCTCCCTTCCAGGAGAGACTGGTAAATGAGAGCAGGGGGTAGTAGCTCCCTTCCAGGAGAGGCTGGTAAATGAGAGCAGGGGGTAGTAGCTCCCTTCCAGGAGAGGCTGGTAAACGAGAGAAGGTTGTAGCCTTCTGCAGGTGGGTGCCTGTGTGCTGGTATAAGTCTGCACCAGCATATATTGTAAGAAGTTTTCTCTATAATGAATATTGAAGACTGAGATTACAGCAGCGGTGGTTTTATCCCGAATTGGGTTTCCACCTTAAATCCTGGTGTTCATATGTGTTGCTTATGTTTGATGGTTTGTTCTGTTATTTTTGTTCATGCTTACTGCTTATCTAATGAATGAATGATGCAATGATCTAAGTAAAGACATAATAAGATCTCTGGACAGACAAGTTGGATGCAGTAATGTAACATATGGTTTTAAGAGAAAGGAAAAGTAAAAGTTTGTAGTCAGCTCAAAATACTGATTCACCCCCCCCCCCTCTCAGTATTTTTTCCCAACAATTGGAATCAGAGCAGGTCCTTCTGCAGAAGCTTGATCGCTTGAAGGAGATCCGTCGCAATGGGAAGTCATGAAGGAGTACTTTCTCTAAGGCCACCTCTATTCAATGGAAGTAATCTATTATTCTGGAAGATACGAACAAAAGCATATTTGCAGAGTCTTGGTGTAGAAGTATGGGCAATCGTGGAAGAAGGTTATCAGTATCCGGCAATTATTCCTACTGATGCAGCACAAAGGAAGAAATATGAAATCAATGCCAAAGCAGTCAATGTCTTATTAGGAAGCGTGTCTGAATCTGAATATGTTAAAGTGATGCAGCTAAATTCAGCAAAAGAAATATGGGACAAAATCATTCAAAGCTATGAAGGAGATACAAAGGTAAAAAGTGCCAAACTCCAAACTCTCAGAATTGAATATGAAAATTTAAGGATGCATAGTGATGAGAGTATTGCCAGTTTCTTTTTACGTCTAGATGATATTGTAAATCGTATGAGAAATTTGGGTGAAACCATAACCGATACTACTCTGGTTGAAAAAGTCTTAAGATCTTTGACTTCAAAATTTGAGTCAAAAGTATCAGCTATTGAAGAAAGGGAAGATCTGCAAACTCTTACTATTGTTCAAATACATGGTATTCTAACCGCTTTTGAAATAAGAAAATAAGGTCCCTCTCAAATCATAGAAGTTGCCTTTAAGGCATGTGCAAAAGGAAAAGAAAAGGAAGTTGCCAAGGAATCAAGTTATATATCAGAAGAAGAAGAAGCAAATTTTGTGAGAAGACTCCAACCAGGTACTAGAAGATTCAGAGGTAAGCTTCCCTTCAAGTGTTTTGCTTGTGGAAGAGTTGGTCATTATGCTGCTAAATGTCCTTATGAAGAAAATCATGATAAAGGAAAACAACTTGAAAAGGGAAAGATTTATTATACAAATGAAGATAATGATGAAGTGTCAAATGAGGATGAAGAAGATTCTGACCAAGATCTGCAAGTGCTCATGGCAAGGAAGAAAAAGAAGAAGGCTACTCAAAGAAAGGAGATATCTCAGAAAACATGTGCAGCAGAAAATGAAGATAATGAATCAGGTACTGATTGTTTGTTCTTGCAACTCACTTTCTTGTGCATGCAATGGTGAAGATATAGAAAAAGAAAGTGAAAATAATGATTGGGATTAATTTAAAATGAAGGAATCTATCTACCAAGATATGATCTCTAGAATGAATGGACAGATAAACAAGTATCAAAGGTTGTACGATGAAGTAACCAATCACAATGAAGGACTTGAAGTAGAAATCATCTCTCTGAAAGCAGATCTCGAAGCATCAAATAAGAAGAATGAGGAACTTCTACAATCATTTAAAGAAAAAGGACTTGAAGCAGAAATCATCTTCCTCAAAGAAGATTTGGAAAAATCAAATAAGAATAATGAAGAACTTTTACAAAATTTTGAAGAACAAGAAAATGGGTTGAAAGAAGAGATTTTAAAATTGAATGATCAAGTAGAAGGAGGAAGAAGGGTCGAAGAAAGTATGAAGAAGCAATGCCAAATATTGGAGGTTGAGGTAAATATTTTGAAAGGTAAATTAGAAGAGAAAGATAAACTCTTGAGGTTTCAAGATAGTACTAAGATTCTCGACAATATTCTTAGTAGTCAAAGGTCTCCTTTTGTTAAATTTGGTCTTGGTTTTCATGAAATTGTTAAAGGAGAATCTAGTTCACAAGGAAGTGCTAAAGATTCAAAGGATATCAATGCAAAATCTGAAGTGTTGAAAGAAACAGAAGGTCAACCGACAATCATGAAATCTCAAAAGAAATCATTCCCTCCTTTGATCAATAATGTTGAATGCTTTAAATGTCATAATTATGGGCATGTTGCAGCCAATTGCAGAAGTAGATTGTTTCAGTCACAAACAAATAGATTCTACATAGAAAGGCACTCAGGTTTCTTTAAGGGATATTTTTTTTCATGCAGCAAGTTTGGTCATAAAGCAGTTGATTGCAATAGAAGAAAGAATAGAAAAACACATTATGACCCCTATGCTTACTTCTCTGGTCACACAAAATGTTATGCTTGTAACAAGTATGGACATGTAGAAAAGGAATTCAGGATGAATAGATCTGAGAAATTGGATAATTTCCAGCACACAATAAGAGATTTCAAGCAAAGCTGGAAAAAGAAGGAGGACCGGTCAGAAACGTAGGGAATATTGACCCTACTGCAGTCATCTGTTTCTAAAAAGTTTACTTATCATAATGACTGCAGGAGTGATGTGAGATACATTATAGGAATCAGTAATGTATCATCACAGGGGAAGCAATGAATGATAGTTGTGTTTATTTCTAACAGTGCATCTGATGTAAAGAAGACAGGAACAGGAGCACAGTGTCAGGGGGAGCATTAGCCTTGCTGAGAGTAATGCATTGTTGGCATTATGATGGTTCTGGAATATGATCTCTCTCTTGAGGTCCTTTTGGTAATGGTTATAAAAATTCATATCTGTAATTTGATGAAAAAGGTCATGATGAGACCTGTGATGTAAAATTGAAATATTCAGTCATGAAAGGATTTGTTCAAATTTGTAAAACTCACTTGGTTGGGTAGTTGAGTCAAAATGTGTAAACCCACTTGGTTGGGTACTTGTGTCACATATGTAAATCCACTTGGTTGGATCATTGATGTAACTTTGAGTCCTTGGTGAAAGGAAACGTCATAGAATCATGACCTTCATTGAATATTGTGTTTGAAGATTCAGCATGAACTCAGGGGGAGCATGGTAACTTCAGTACACATCAAATCTATAGAGCTCTTCTTTCTACAAGAGAAGAAAAACCTTGTTTTGGTTTTGATCCGCCCTTTGCCCTTGATGTCAAAGGGGGAGAGTATCATGGTGTTTGAATAATGATTATAATCAATGTATCTATCTTTTATGGTGATCAAACACCATCATGGTTGCCATCAAGTCCAAAGGGGGAGATTGTTGGCAATATGATGCAGAGTGTTGTCCTTGATGGCAACCTACTTGATAAAGTTGATGGCAACCTACTTGATGAAGTTGCCCTTGATGGAAACCTACTTGATAAGTTGCCTATGATAAGCAACCTATGTGTTAAAGATGTAAGAATGATGTATCTCCATCAATGCCAAAAGAGGATCACTTGAAACAGCAACAAAGAAAAGAGCAAATGAAATATGAAGCTGAGGAAGTTTTAGAAGGGTTAGTTGATTGGAGATCTGGAAAGGCAGCAGAGACATCAGAGAAAACAGTGGCAGAGGAATTGGCATCTAAAACAGTAACTAGGAACAGAGAAAAGAAATGTAGCAGAGAAGAACAGAGAAAGAGTGCATCTACAGTTTGAGCTACAGAGAGCAGTATCAGTCAAGGAGCAGGGACAAGCAGTGAATTGAAAGTTGTCCAGAGACAGTATAGAAAGAAAAAGGCCATCAAACAGAAAAAAGGTTTTGCATTCTCTGTGAATTATATGATAGAATTCAGAAGGAAGGATAGTTGAGTCCCTGAGGAAAACTATGAATCATTATCCGTAAACATCATAAACCCTGTGGCAAGGATTCGAAATTAAAGGTTTAGTGTATAAATTGAAGGAATTAATGGAATAAATGAGCGGATCCTTGAAGGCAGCAAAGAGGTAGCAGAGGCAGGAAAAGAGAAGTCAGTTTTTGAAGTAAGCGCATGAAGAACCTGTATGGTTAAATCCGTGTTAAGGACTTGATAGATGAATGTGTGTGAACCTACGCTCTTTATGTATAATTTGAAGGTGTTTAGTCTGTATGAGAATCTGAGGAAGGTCAATTTATAGTTGTATTACAGGGAAGGATTATTATATGCGCCTGTGTTGAATTAAATTAATTGCGTCTGATACACTATGAACAAATGAGTCGTTGGTAATTATGGAACCAAGCAATATTTTTTAATTTATTGCACATGAAGGGTAGAGTTCATATATATACGCAGACGAAACCTGGAGTAGGGAGCAGGAATTTTATTGGACGGTTGATCACTGTTTAAAAACCGCGAGTGAATAGTGAAGGCGGTTTTCGGGTTTCATCGCAGAACCTTTCGGTGATGGGCGGTATTTCCTGGTTGGGGAGAAATTCCATAGAAACATTGACGTATGGCAAGGTGGACCCATGGAAAACCGCTTTTCACTGTGCGCCATCGCGCGTTATGGTTTGACCCAGGATGCCCAACGATATCGTTGAGCGTCGTTGATCTGGGAAGGGGTCATCGAACAGTCATCATCTGTTTAAGGTGCGCGAAGATTAACACAGGTATGGCGGGCCATCACACGTTAACGTTCGACCTAGGATGTCTAACGATATTGCTATGCACCGTTGATCTCAAGGGAAGCCATCGGACGGTGGTCATTTGATAAAGTTGCACAGAAACTAACCACAGTACGGCGGGCCATCGCACGTTAACGTTTGGCATCGGAGGTCGAGCGATATGCATATATGTCGTTGATCTGGAAGCTTGCTAATATAACGGTGATCGGGCGCTGGACTTGCGTGAAATTTACTTATGGTACCATGTGCGTATTTGATTGGCTATTGACTATATTTGTGGGCCCGGGGTCAAAGGTTTACCATATTGTTTGAAAGCGTTAAAATGCGAAGGGTTAACCTTAATCCTAAAGTTAAGTTCAAAAGCATTAAATTAATTATTTAATTACTAATATCAATAGAACAGTGTGAGTTATGGAGACCCCGTTGGATTATCTATTCTGACCCCGTCCACGAATACCATTGGTAGTTGGATGGTTTTGACTCATGGTTTTACAAAATGAAAAACTATATAAGGAGAAGAGAAATAGAGAACGAGGTGTGCATTGTAAGGGTTGAAAATGAATAAATTTCTCTGAGAAATATCTGTATGGGTGAACTCTGATCTTAACTGATAAATGTGAAACTACGATGTACCCATGGATATAATGAGCTGACGATGATGAAGCTCTGGTTTTTAACGACGGACGAAATCATGAAGAACTGGTGTGAGTGTACTGAATGAATAAATCTGGTGGCCTGCAAGGTATGTCGTGTGGAAAATGGTGGATCTAGTATGAAAATTGATGAAACATGGTCCGCAGTGGTGCTGAGGGTCGAAGCCTTCAGAGAGGGGGTTGTAGCTCCCTTCCAGGAGAGACTGGTAAATGAGAGCAGGGGATAGTAGCTCCCTTCCAAGAGAGGCTGGTAAACGAGAGTAGGGGGTAGTAGCTCCCTTCCAGGAGAGGCTGGTAAACGAGAGAAGGTTGTAGCCTTCTGCAGGTGGGTGCATGCGTGCTGGTATAAGTCTGCACCAGCATATATTGTAAGAAGTTTTCTCTATATTGAATATTGAAGACTGAGATTACAGCAGCGGTGGTTTTCTCCCGAATTGGGTTTCCACCTTAAATCCTGGTGTTCATATGTGTTGCTTATGTTTGATGGTTTGTTATGTTATTTCTATTCATGCTTACTGCTTATATGATGAATGAATGATGCAATGATCTAAGTAAAGACATAATAAGATCTCTGGACATACAAGTTGGATGCAGTAATGTAACATATGGTTTTAAGAGAAAGGAAAAGTAAAAGTTTTCAGTCAGCTCAAAATATTGATTCACCCCCCCCCCCCCTCTCAGTATTTTTTCCCAACAATGAATCTCCCACAGTGAATCAACCAGAATACATGTCTATGATTGGAAACTTACTTTATCTAACAGGTACTAAACCAGATATTATGCATGTAGTTGGGATTGTTGGACGCTTCCAGGCAAATTCAAAGGAAATTAATCTTCAAGAAGTTAAGAGAATATTAAAATATCTACAAGGAACTCAAGAGTTTGGCTTATGGTATCCCAAAGATGCAGATTTTACACTTCATGCTTACACAGATGCAGTCTGGGCTAGAAATGTTGATGACCAGAAATGCACTAGTGGAGATCCATTTTACTTAGTGACCAGAGTGGTATCATGGTTCAGCAAGAAATAAATATGTATTGCCTTATCTACTGCAAAACAAAAATACATTGTACAGTTGCATCTTGTTTCACAAAACTTCTTTGGATGATGCGGACATTGCAGGATATTCAAATAAAGTGTTCTCCACCCATTTCCATCCTATGTGATAAAATAAGAGTTATTGGTGTTTCAAAAAATATTTTTATGCACTCTCAAACCAAGCACATTTCAATTAAGTACCATTTTCTCAGAGAACAAGTTCTTGAACAAAAGGTCAAACTGGAGTATGTTCCCTCAAAAGAACAAGTTTTTTATATATTTACAAAACCTCTTCCATGTGAAGCATTTGAATATCTCAGACAAAAACTGGGAGTAGTCTCTGCTTCATCTCTCTATTGATCAATCTACCCTTACTTTTAAGCATTGTCGATATTTTATGAGTTTACTCTCTGCACACGAATTTTATGAAAGACAGTCGCATATATATGTGAGTTCCTATACAGACAATCATGTATATTTTTCCCTGACTAAGAAACACTGGGACAAACTCAAGAATAGACTCTGATATGGATCAGACAGTTATTATTTGATTTTCTTGTCTTGATGTTGATAGTTACATTATAATGATGTTACTTATGAATGATCTTGAGTTGTGAGGATTTATGATTTGGTACAACATGACATTGATGTTTTTATGATTGATGAAGACAATTTGATGTATGAGTTGATGTGGCTAGATATGACAGTAAACATGTACCACGGGTTCAGGAGGAGCATTATCATTGTTGCTAATGATGCATTGTTGACATTATGTTTGCAATATTAATGAATAAACTCTTGTAGTTAGTTGATTGATGCTATGTTGATCTCTTTTGGTATTGGTTATAAAATCCATATATGTCATTTTATGTATAGGTCATGTTAATACCAATAACACAATTCTTATTATACGTAGTCATGTTTGGACTATTGAAGGTTAAATCATTTCTGTGTGTAATGGACCCATGATGGGTAGATGATGTTATGTAACCCCACTTGGTTGGGTGGTTAATATATTTTTGAGTCCTTAATGATAGTAAATGCCATATTTAGTTGAGTCATAGAATCTTGTTCTTCATTAAAACTATTTCAGATGCATCAACATGTGCTCAGAGGAAGCATGGTCAGTATATACTGCAGATCAGATCTACAGTGCTCATGTCTCTACAAAAGGGAATCTTTCAATCGACATTAGTCAACCCTCTTCCCTTGATGTCAAAAGGGGAGAAAAGTAACTTGGTGTTTTCTACAGGTTGTGGTGATCAAACACCAAAGTGGTTTCCATCAAGTCCATAGGGGGAGATTGTTGGCATTATGATATATGTGTTTTCCTTGATGGAAAAAAATTTCATAAGTTGCATAATGATGGAATATTCTTGATGCAAGATATATCCACACACAAGTGCAGATGTGACATAGAAAGAAATACCAGTTAGTGATGGAGGAATGATGAAGGAAAAGTTTGAGGAAGTATACACAGGCTCTGTGAAGAAAAGTTGTGTACATACACAGGTATTATGAAGAGAAGTCATGTATACATAGGTTTTGTAAATAAAATTCATTTACATATGCAGGTATGTTGAAGAGAAATCATGTATACGTAGGTTCAATAAAGCAAAGTCACCTACACAGGCGGGTATGAAGAAGAAAAGGCGTGTATAGTTTGCGCACTATGGTTAACTAAATACCAAGGGTCCTTACCATGGTATTAGCCTATAGTAATGAGAATTTCAATGGAGATTTGATCGCGTCAAATAATACCATCGTCACTAGTGTGGTTTTGACCCATGGTATTGGCTAAGACCTAAGCTATATAAGGAGATGAAGATCCAAGTGTTTCAGTGTGCAAGTAATGTGTGACGAATGAATACTTCAATCTGAAGTATATATGCATTGTATGGGTTATTAATGAGTGGTTGATCTAAAATAAGTATGCACCCGATAATACAATGATGAATCAGACTTAATAGACCTGAAATGACTATGCATTGTATGATCTGCTTATGGGTTGAATAGATCTATGATTTGACGTGTGTTTATTTCTTTGAATGTCGTGATCTGGGTATGTCTGAAATTTTGAAATGCAGCGCAGATATAAGTTGAAAATTGTAGATCTGTACGCGGTTATGTCTCTGGAAACTTGTCTACACACGCATATTCTCTTCTTAGTAGTAGTGTATCGATTCTACAGTATGGGCATATTTGTATGCGGGTTTATTTCCTGAAAAGCACGTATACACGCAGAAAAAACTTTATGATAAGCGCGTATGAAAGCTATGGTTTCTATTGAAAAATATTTCTGATCAGTCTAATCATCCTTGTTGTATTTTTTTTGTCTGCCAATGAAGTCTTCATGTTGACATGGGATTAACAGTGATATCTGAAGTTGAATTGATTGAGTATTGATTTGTTGAAGAATGTCCATGATGCAGCTAACTATATGGGGTTTATAGATACATCATCTGACATAATGATTCAATATTTCTATATGAAATTCATTGTCTGGTTCAAATTGACAGTACTAGTTCATGTAATATTCCTATTTAGGAAAATCAACAATATAGGCACCAAACACAAAATTTTCCGAAAATTATGCTATAAAAGTCAAGAACATCCCATGTATCCATTATTTCATGTATTATAGCATTCAAATATACAATGGGATCAGGAAAAAATCATTCTAGATTAGTTAAACAGATCTCCCAAGCCCTATACAACCCAAAAACACTAAAACCCCATGACTGCTACAACACAGAAATTATGAAGCATGTGAAAGCGCATTTTAATGAGGGTTTCTGCTACAAAAATATAGAAACAAATGGATTTTTTGATATATTACTCAAAAGAGCTGAAAAATGGAGATCTAGTCTCTTTTAAACAATCCCAAGATAATCCGACAAGGGTTTCTTGAAAGGCATAAGATACAAAAAGTATAAGCTGCAGATATGTAGCTGAATCACGCTGTCTGACTGAAGATATGCATATATATGGATAAAAATACAAATAAATGGTTTTAACTTCTCCTTACTAGCTTTCCAGGTGAAAGGTTGATCCTTCCACTAGGAAAATAGCTCATCAATAGGGGTTTTGACCCTTCCACTGCAACACCATGAAAATTAACGCAGTTTCTCAAGGAGACTGCGCTGTGGCTGTAGGTGACTACTTGGCCCATTTCCGGATGGTGGAAATGAAGCCCAGAATACTCCTCTTATATTTCTTCACCAAGTCCTCCGAGGAAGAGTGTGGAATTCCCGCATTAGAATACCCTTGTACTAAACAGTATAGAAAACTCAGCTAAAGAGCTTAAGCATGCAATAAGTCATAAGAATCAAACATAAACAGTATTCTAAATGCCTTCTCATGGCTTCCATTCCTTCCCTTATATTATTGGTGAGCTTCCTCACCCTTGTTCCCACTCATTTATGAGGTTACTTCCATGCAAAGACACCTCCTCCAAAACTGCGATGTTCCCACTAGCTCCACTCTCTTCTTTGGCAGCAATATTGATTTGGTCAACCTTGATCTAGTCTACATGAATTTCTCCCTTTCACACCAATGTGGCTTTATTTTGACTATCTAAACTGATCAAATTTCACACTAGAAGTTTTTTATTCCTAATAAAGAGATTTAAGGGTCTCCTTACCCCATTTATTCTTCTACACTAAAAATAGAAGTAACATATAATGTTCCAACTAGCTAAAATCTAATTAGGAATATTACAGTCCTCCCCTCCCAAAAGTTTCTTGTCCTCAAGCAGCAATAAAGAAGGATGTTGCAAAAACTTCTCTCCTTCCCAAGTGGCACCCTCATGAGGAAGATTCCTCCATCGAACCAGATATTCTTTGATCACCCTACTCATTAGCTGCCTCTCCCGAGTATCCAAGATAGCCTTTGGTTGCAAAACTAGATGGCCCTCATCATCAATAGGTGGGAGATCTATAGTGGCAACCACATGTTGTCCAATGGCCTTTTTGAGGCATGAGACATGAAAAATGTTATGGATCTTGCTCCCAACAGGAGGCTCTAGCTCATATGCTACTTCTCCAACACGATGGATCACCCTTTATGGTCCATAGAACCGAGGTTTAAGCTTCTCATCTTCTTTCTCCTTGAGTGTAGATTGTCTATATAGCTGAAGACGAAGGTAGACCAAATCATCTACCTCAAACTGCCTCTCTATCTGACCACGGTCTGCATACATTTTCTATTATTTTTGTGCAGTAGCAATACTGTTTTTAAGGGCCCGGAGTATATCCTGACTCTCTTGAATCCACTCCTTTGCTCTAGGAGCCTTACTTGCCCCAAACATCACATCAGAAAATGAAAGTGCATCATACCCATAAAGGGCTTGCAATGGGGTCATGCCAATGGACATATGAAAAGTTGTGTTGTAGCAAAACTCCCCCAAATGGAGCCAATGCAGTCATGCTCTCCGCTAACCCGAAACATAGTTCTGCAAGCAGCTTTCCAACCACTTGTTCACTATTTTAGTCTGTCCATCAGTTTGTGGGTGATAGTTGGTACTTGGTGTCAACTCAGTACCCACTAACTGAAAAAGATCTTGCCAAAAGCCACCCATGAAGCAGCTATCCCGGTCACTAACTATGGTCTTTGGAAGACCATGGAATCTAAATACATCCCTGAAGAAAAGCTCAGCTACCTGTGAAGTAGTATATCATGCAGAAATAGCAAATAAATGTGAATACTTTGTTAGTCGATCAACAACTACAAAGATACAATGCATACCCTGAACTGTAGGTAGGTCGGTGATGAAGTCCATGGAAATACTCTCCCATTTCCCATCAAAAATAGGGAGTGGCTGTATTAATCTTGCAGGATGGTTGTGCTCTCCTTTGTTCTACTGGAAAACTAAGCATTCCTTGATGTGTTGAATCACATCCTCCTTGAGACCCTTCCATGAGAATATCTCCCGAATAGCTCGATATGTCTTGGTGAATCCTTGATGCCCTACAAGTGGGGAATCATGTGATGCCTGCATAATATTCTTCTTGAGCTTAGAATCTCTAGCCAAGAAAACCTAATCTCGGTAATAGATGACCTCATACATCACTTTATATCTCTCGTCGGTCACCAATCCATCTATGATCTCACATGCAAAGTTATCTTTGGAGAATTCCACTAACAACTAAGCCTTCCAATATGCATCCATGCTCATCAAGGACAGTGCTGCTAGCCTCTGAGATAGCGCATCTTCCACTACATTACTCTTCCCTTTCACATATTATATGTCAAAGTCATATGCTTGGATCTTACTCACCCATTTTTTCTGCCTCTCCTAAAGCTACTTCTCCTCAAGAAAGAATCAGAGACTATTATGATAAGTGTTCACTCGGAATCTATTTCCCACCAAATATTGTCAGAACTTTGCTAAAGTATGCATAATAGCCTGCATCTCCTTATCATATATGGGGTATAGTCTCTCATGTGGCAACAACTTCCAGCTTTCAAAATCTATGGGGTGTCCCCCTTGCATCAATACTACTCCAATGCCCTCTCCAGAAGCATCACATTCCAACTCAAAGGGTTGGGTGAAATTAGGTAGGACCAATACTGGGCAGCTACTCATCACCTCCTTGAGCTTATCAAAATCTCTCCATGCTATGGCTGTCCAACTAAAATCTCCCTTCTTGGTTAGATCTATAAGTGGTGTTGCTAGTTGAGAGAACCCTTTTACAAACTTCCAATAATAGTTACAGATACCTACAAACCCCTGAAGTTCTATGAGATTCTTTGGTTTGGGCTAATCTCTAATAGCACATATCTTCTCTCCATGGACTCTCACCCCATCCACTCCAATGATGTGTCCCAAGTAAAGCATCTCTGTGAGCCCAAACTCACACTTAGAGAGCTTAGCATAGAATTGTTGCTCCTTAAGAATGTGCAACACTGCCTCAATATGGTGTAAATGCTCCTCCCATGTGCGGTTATAAATCAGAATGTCATCAAAAAAGACCAATACAAACTTCCTTAAGTGACCACGAAAGATGTGGTTCATGCAAGATTGGAATGTTGGCGGAGCATTGGTTAGCCCAAAAGGCATTACCAAAAACTCAAAATTTCCGTAGTGACATCAAAATGTTGTCTTGGGGATGTCTTGATCCCTCACCTTGATTTGATGATACCCAGATCTTAAGTCAATATTGGAAAAATACTTGGACCCTCTTAGCTCATTCATCAATTCATCGATCCTGGGAATTGGGTACCTGTTCTTCATGGTCTTTTTGTTCAAAGCTCTATAATCAATGCACATTCTCAATGTGCCATCTTTCTTCTTCACTAAGACCACTAAAGAGGCAAAAGGAATGGTACTAGGTTGAATATGTCCCAAAGCCAAAAGCTCCTAAATGGCCTTCTCAATCTCATCTCTATAGGCTTTAGGATGCCTATAGGGTGTGGTTATCACTGCCTGGATCCCATGCTCCAACTCAATAGTGTGTTCAAAACCTCGGTCAGGAGGCCTCCCAGGTGGAATATCTCCAAACGCTGTAGAATAACGGTCCAAAATAGATTGTACATCTGGATGTACTGATGAATCCTTGCTTCCTGCTATTAGTCATCCATAATTTTCACTATCTGAAGATGACTAAGTATTGTTCCTAGATTTATAGAAAAAAAGTTCATAAACATGGTGAGTTCTAGAAATCTCATTGCCTTCACTATCCTAAGATAAAATTTTCACTATTTTATCATCCTATCTAATCATAACTAGCCCACCACTCCCGGAAGACCCATCATGAGCTCAAGCCATTCATTTTAACCATAACTTGTTACCTTGGCCCAAATCCTCTGTTTTGTGTTCACACAACATTTCCCACTACCACCTAAAAACCACCAATAAAATAGCTTTGTTGTACCTCCTTTTCAAAAAAAACTCTCAAGCACCGATTGTCTCTACAAGCCCTTTGGATAGTCAAGTATGTTGGACCTTAGGTTTTCAAATACACTAAGCTTAGTATGGATCCTATCTTACACTTGTGAACCTTAAATCTAGATCTCAGTCCAAAGTCCAAATCCAAGAGAGCCCCATTAGGTCACCTAAGGTCTCACTCAGTCATAGGATGGATTTGGTGCCATGCGAACTATGTTTTCCTCTATGAAGAAATTGTATTCAAAGAGGAATAAAATCAAGCAATTTGGCCCAAGATTGGTTAACATTCATTCAAGAAAAGCCTCTTTAGCTTAGAGCACAAATATTACAAGGGACAACTGCCCTTGTTCATATTTTTGCAAACAAATGGTAAGGGTTGCCATCAGCAAAAGGAGAGGTAAAGTAATAGGATGAAATCCTCACTACGAGACATCCAAAAGTAAGAAAAAGGCAGCAGGCCTGTGTTTAAAGGAGAAAAAGGGTTTTTTTAATGGTTGTTGAACAAAACAGTGGTGATAGGCGAGAAACCAACACAAAGGCCACAAGGGAAAAAACCACCTCAACTCCATCAAGTGCACATTGAAGATTGTTGCAAAATAATAAATAAGTCCTGAGAGGCTATAGAGAAACTTAGAAAGCAACACTCCTTGTTTTTTCTGAAAATCCCTAAAAACCTAAGAGTTTGCACAGATTGGCAAGATAGTTCAAATAAATATGACAAGGCCTCCTTCTTAACAACAGAGGGCATACAAAGGATATTATTTTAAAAGGGAGAAATGGAAAAAGGGGATAGGTTTGTGTTGAAGCCTAGAAAATCTCTGCTTCAAACATCGGGGAAAACCACCCGGTCGGGACCTTAAGACAGCTCATTTTCCGTTTGGTATGGTGGCTCCGACTGGATTTAAAGGACCAGTTTCCTTATAACTAAATGGATTGGTTTGGATGGGTGGAAATGGGACTAAATTAACTGAAATAAAACTAAATACTGGTAAAGAAATTCTAACACTAACCCGGGTAATTATATGTGAATACAACTTAAGATTGTTCCAATTTAATCAATAACCATGAAAATGTATTATTATTTGAATTGAAATGTGCATAAACAAATAAAGATAACTCTGTTTAAGAAATTAAACAGAGTTGTATTAGCATATTGAATTCATCATTGTATACCATCTACACATACTTATGAAAGATAACGTTTCAATTATACTCAGAAATGATATATAAAAGGAAGCGTTGTGAAAACAAATATATATAAATGATAGCAATTTTAAAACGAATATCATAAGACAAAAGAAATCAACAGTGAACAGATAGAAATACCTTGTTCATCTTGAAGACTTTCAAATGCAATCTGATACTCTAATCCAGTAATTCTGATGCAAAATCAAATTCCAAGGTACAGAAATGCAACACTTCAAAGATAATTCCACATGAAAATCACCAGATGTGATCCTTTTTAAAAAATATATAAGACAATGGAGTACAGAAATGCTATCTCCAAGTCAAAAATATTAAGATCCAGGACCCTTCTCTAAATGCATGAGAAGGGTTTAAATACTACTTAACTAAATCTAAAAATAGTTTATTACAAAAATTAAGGATTCGGTTCAATGACCGTCCTTTTCTTAGGCTGAAATACAATGAAATTAAAACTAAATATATCTATCTATGAACTTGATCTTTAAACTTGCAGGAATCTAGCATAGTTTTGAGAAGATGCAGTTGACTGACTTCGGAATTCAACTGTCCTGAAAAGACAGAGTCGGCAAGCGTAGGAGCAATCTTCTCTGTAGCATTGATGATACAATTAAGCGCACTGTGCTGACTGTGTGGCTTCACCAAGTACATCCAGTATGAGTCCCAATTCAATCTTGTCAACCCTTGGATAGATTTTGCTCTTTCTTCTGCCTTTTGCCTCCATTCTGCTTGCAGTTGATGTGCCTGTGGGAGATATCCTGGAACAGTTTCAGGAATTAAATTAGCTTTGTGTAAATTATCATTTACACAATCAGTGAGAGTGTTTTCCGCTGTAGCCGCCTCCTCTGCCCTTTTGATTTGTGCATTTTCCTTTATTTGAGCTTATTGCTCTATTATTAATTTTGCAATTTCATCTTGATTTTGCTTCACCATTTTCTCATATCATACTTTAGCCAAAGTAGTTTATTTTTATCGTTTTGACCTTTCGCAGTAATTTTTCTCTGTGCCGAACACGCTCCACATATTTTTCCTTACTCAGCATGAAGTGTCTTGAATTTGGTCAATGTTTCCTCATTTTGTCTTACAGTTATTTCAAGTCTTCTTCAACTCCCGACTTCTCTCAAGAAGAGCTTTATGTTTCTCTGAGAAATCTTGATCTCCAACAGCTTCTTTAGTAACTTCTAAAAGTTCTATAGAGGATGATTTTGGAAAACTTACATACCTTATCTTGTGGTAGAAACTGTGTCAATTTGCCCACTTGGATATTTGGACTTGTGAACAGTGTCTGAAACATCCTTTTTTGGTACTGTCCACTCGTGTTTGATTTTCTTCAATGGTTCATCTCTTTTGGTCCATTCCTGTGTGCATTCTGACAAATTCGCATGTTCTCTGGCAAATTTTTCCATAAATTGCTTTTTATAAGGCGTTTGAGGTTCCGGCAACTTATGCATCAGCTTCATGTCTTCTGTGGTGAATGACCCGATTGGCTCTTCAAATGGAGTTCTAAATTGCCTGTCTGAAATATCAGTGCTATCCAGCACCCATTTTACCATGTCCGTATACGGGAGAATCCTTGGCCTTGCCGCTATTCTATGCAGAAATGAGCAAGCCAGTTCTCTAAGGGTTGTTTCAGACGTATTTCTGGAACCTGCTGTAGCCACAATTTTCATCACCACAGGGTTTTCTTCCTCTAGCAGATTATACATTCCTTCCCAAGTAGATATACCGGCATCCTTAGTACAAGCGGTGTCTGCATACAGCGAAGCCATTTCTTTGTTTTCAGAACTCGAGCTCTTCTCCTTCTTACCCATAGTGTTTAGTGGAAGCTTTGTATAGACGTTTGCTCCTTCGTGCCTGTGTTTTACGAGTAAATGAGAGTAATGGCATAAGAAAGGTGATGAGATTGTTTTAAATGTGAAAGTGGATGAAATATAATATTTTAATCGTGAAACGACTTTCAATTCAAACACAATCTCATTTACCATTAATTTTCAATCCAATCATTTAATTTAATCATTAAAGCGCATAACAGATTTGATATATGGGAAGATTGCCTTGGGATAGCGCGCCTGCATGAATCTGTGACATTGCGATCTGCGATTTGCGGCGCAATATCGCAATATCGCAGTATCGCAAAATGAAGTCATCGCAGTTATGTAAATAGCGCAAAAGCGGAAATTGCGCAATGGCGCAAAAGCGCATATCGCAAAATCGCAAAAGCGCATATCGCAAAATTGAAAATAGCGCAAAATATATTCACTAATCACTTCTGTTTCTGCGCTATGTGATTTGCGACCAATGCGTTTATTGTATAGGCTTTTGGGATCGCATTATCGCAAAAGCGCAAAATCGCATTTTCAGTTCTATAAAAGATATATATCATTTTGCTATGGATGCGCTATTTTGTTTAAAGAGCAATTCTATTATACTCTATCATAAACTTAAGTGTTTCTTAATGTTCTTTCTAGGGGATTTCTATAAGTTTATGATAGAAAGTCTTATTTGAAAAGGAAAATAAATCCTAATTGATTTTTTGGATTTTTTAACTAAGGGTCCCCATTTATTTAGTATTATTACTAATATTTAAATAAAAGGGGGGTTGTTGCTGGTCACAAAAATTGGCGATTCACTGAAAGAAACAGTTATCTCTGAAAAAATAAAATGAACATTCTATCTTTAGTAAGTAAAGATTTTTAAAGATAATGAAAACTATCTTAGGATAATTCAAATAAAATGTAACTATGAAAAAGAAATAAAAATCATTTCATAATTTCTTTCTAATTCCTTAAGAATAAACACATTTTGGGTTATCTCAAGCTTTGATTGGTGTTAATAATGAAGTAAGTGGATTTCTCCAAGTTTTGGTTTTATAATATACTCTATTGCCATAGGTATTGCCTCTGCTGCCAGCAAACGTTCATAGTCTCAACAGGGTTACCTTTAAACCATTAACCATTCATTGTCCCATCCAACTAAAATTATGACTTTTTAAAAGATAAATTCATAAGACCTATTATCTCATGTTTTTGTCTTTTACTTATTTTTTATTTTAAGAGCCATTGTTTTGGTTTGGTAGCCAGTTAATAACAATGCCATTCACTAGTTATAATTAAACTGAACAAGCTGGCTCGTGATGAGACCCCTTGTCTTATATTTATAAGCCATCACCCTATTTTGGTATGCAGTATTGGTAATGTCAGTTTTATTATTCCTTATGAACATGGTAAGTCGGCTCGTAATGAGACCTCTTATCTCTTAACTTTTCGTATAATTTCTTAGAATTATATTCTAAAAAATCACAACTTAAATAGATGGGGTGAAATAGTTTTATCCTTAAGAATCAATGGATGACAATTTTCAGAGTTTTTTGAGTTCCAAAACTTTTGGAAAAATCTTTACTTTTACAGATAACCTTTCTCTGCTTAATAAACTTATGATGATTTACATTCTTCTCAAGTTTTCAAAAGATCATACAAATGATTGGAATAATCTTTCAAAGTTTAACATCTTATTTTAAACTATTCAAAAAAAATGTGATCATTACTTTTAAAAATTCTTATTTACACAAAATAAATATTTATAATATTCTTCCGAAGAAATTTTCTTAAATAGTAAACAGTCAATCAGAGACTCATAAACAACCTTTATTTGCAAAAACAAAAACAATCAAAAACTTTGCATAAAGAAATATGTACAGTTTAAAAAGGGGTTACCTCCTTATGAAAAGAATTTCTTCAAGATAAGCCCATTTA
This sequence comes from Pinus albicaulis, assembly GCA_034641835.2. Taxonomy (NCBI): domain Eukaryota; kingdom Viridiplantae; phylum Streptophyta; class Pinopsida; order Pinales; family Pinaceae; genus Pinus; species Pinus albicaulis. The sequence goes on from CM076578.1 coordinate 1,921,981,708, forward strand.
TAGGAAGAGATTCTCTCTTACCTGTTAGATCTTGGAGTATGAATGTATTTGAGCTTATCTTCTCAACGATCTAAAATGGTACAAGCCACATTTTCTGAAATTTGGTATGTTTACCTTTTTCTTCGTGTGCTTTGTCCCATTTCAAAACGAGATCACCAAGTGACAAAATTTTTGAGCCGGTAGAACTTGCATCAAAAGAAGATTTTACAATTTGTTGATGTTTTTCATGAGTAATTTTTGCTTTATCCCTATCTTCTTCTAATTTAAGGATTTGATCATATCTCAGTTGAATGGATGAAGAAGGATTTTCTTCAATAAACTGCACTAGGGCTAATGATGGAAGAGTTAAATTTGATGGTATCACAGCTTCTTTTCCATAAACCAGATTGAAAGGTGAAGTCCCTATTGAAGCTTTTTCAGTGATACGATCAGCCCATAATGCAAAGATTAAAGATTTGTGCCAATTATTTTGATTTTGATCAACAGTCCTTTTAATAATTTTGATAAGGTTTTTATTAGTGGATTCAGCCAAACCATTACCTTGTGGATAATAATTTGCTGAATATTTTAATTTAAAACCTCTTTTGACCGCAAATTCTATTAAACTATTTCTAGAGAAGTAAGATGCATTATCAAAGACAAGAGCTTGAGGTACACCAAACCTGGTTATGATGAAATGATCTATGAAATCAATAATTGCATCAGAATTGGCTACCTTCAACGGGATTGCCTCTACCCATTTTGTAAAGTAATCAGTTGCAGTAAGGATGTACTTGTGATGTTTGGAAGAATGAGGTACTATCTCACCAATAATGTCAAGCCCCCATTGTTCGAATGGTTGCTCAATAGTTACTGGTTGCAAAGGAAAAGTTGGTTTCCTTTGTCTTCCACTTGCAGTTTGACAAATTTGGCACTTCCTTACGTAATCATGTGTATCTTTAAAAAGGGTAGGCTAGTAATAACCAGCACGAATTATTTTGTGAGCTGTGGTATCACCTCCAAAATGACCTCCTGCTGGTCCATCATGCAACTCCTGCAAAACCTTTTCAGCTTCAGTCTTTTCAAGACATCTTAATAAAATTGAATCATATTTTTTTCTAAATAACACATTATCAATGATCTCATATTTAATAGCCTTTAACCTTAAAGCACGTTTACTCTTATAGATGAGATTAGAAGGAGCATACCCATTTTTCAAGTAATAGATAAGATCGGCATACTGAGATTCAGAATCTGTAACATTTATCTGACTTACTTGAATATCTTGATTTGAATCTTGATTTTCTGGTATGTTATGAGCTCCTGCCAATAATATGCAAAAACCTTGTCCTCTAACAATCTTAGCTGGTTTAATATCAATATCATATTCTTGCAAGGTTGTTACCCAGTTAGCTCTCTTTTCTCCTACTTCTTTTTGAATTAATAATTGCCTCACTGCAGAGAATGGGACAATGATTTTTGTATGTGTTTTCAGGAGAAAAGGTCTAAAATGTTTGATTGATTTAAACACAGCAAAGGCTTGTTTTTCAACATCGGAATAATTAAGCTCAGCTCCTTGCAGATTTGAGCTAAATAAAGAAATTGGTGCTTCGATTTCTTGATCATTGAGTTGTGTTAAAACGACTGCATAGGATGTTTCAGTGGCCAGAGTATACAAAGTAAAATCTTTAGAAAAATCTAGGGTATTCAATGCTGGTGCATTAATGATCGCTCGTTTGATTGAATCAAAAGCTTCTTTTCCTTTATGCGTCCATTTGAATATTGAATTCTTCTTGATCATATTTTACATAGGTAAAACAATTAAAGAAAAATCAGGAATAAATCTTTTAACAAAATTAATCTGTCCAAGAAATGATTGCATGGATTTTTTGTTATGTGGTAAAGAAATATCATAAATTTCTTTCACTCTATCTAGATCAATATATATACCATATTTTGACACAACAAATCCTAAGAATTTTCCTTCATCTAAAGCAAAGAAAGATTTCTTTGGATTTAAGGAGATACCAAACCTTCTACATCTTTCAAATATTTGTTTTAAATCATGTAGATGATTGGCTCTCTTTTTTGAAAATACTGTTATGTCATCAAGATAAACAACAACCGATTTATTGATCAGACCTTTGAATGCTATATCCATGGCTCTTTGAAAAGTTGCTCCTGCATTTATTAGACCAAAAGGCATTTTCTGATAAGCATAAGTTCCCCATTTTGTTCTGAAAGTTGTTTTCAATCTGTCATCTGGATGAACTAAAACTTGATTATAACCCGAAAATCCATCGAGAAAAGACATAAGTTCAGAACCAGCTACCTTTTGAAGTATTTGTTCCATGGTTGGCAATGGGAAATTGTCTTTTAAACATGCCTTGTTTAAATTTCTGAAATCAATACAGATTCTTATATCACCACTCTTCTTCCTTACACGTACCATATTGGAAACCCAATTGGAGTGCCTGACTGGAAAAATGATTTTGGCTTTCAAAAGTTTATTAAGTTCTCATTTGATTTGACTTTCGAGATTTGGATGGATCTTTCTCAACTTCTGTTGAACAGGTTTAATATCAAGAAGCATTGGAATTGTGTGTTGAATAACCGAAGTATCATACGTTTTCAGATCATCATAATTCCAAGAAAAAACATTTTTATACTTGTTCAGAAGTTTAATGAATGCATTCCTTTCTTCTGGTGTTAAATTGAGTCCTAAGTTAACGTTTTGAGGTTTAGAATCAGAACCAAGATTTACTAATTCAAACTTCAAAGTGGAACTTTGAAGTTTAGCATTAGTGACTTTCTTGAATCTGTCTTTAATGTCATATAAATCCTCTAATTTAACAACGGATTTTGGAATGGGGTTTTCATTACCTTTTGAAGCAATTTGTAAATCATGATCATCTTCGTCAATAATTTTCTCATCATATGATTTCTCTGAGGTCATGAAATTTAGAATATCTTGATCATGATAGAATAGTCTCCAATTTGTAACATTATCTGGGACAGATGGACGAAAAATCAATTCTACAGAAAACCTATCAGGACTGCAATCTTTAGCAGGTAGGAGTTTAGATACAACATTAGCTAACAAGTCAGCTGATGTATTCTGATTCCTAGGAATAGGAGAAATATTGAATGCTAAAAAATGAGTGGTGAGATCTTGTACTAGGGTTTGATAGTGTTTAAGATGTCCTGAAAGGCAATGAATAATATTCCTAACTTGTTTTATGACAATTTCGGAATCACCAAAGACTTTCAAGTATTTAACATCTAACCCTATAGCTTTATAAAGTCCTTGAACCAAGGCTTCATATTCTGCGGTATTGTTAGTACACTCAAATTCTAACCTACATGATAGCATGGTTTTCTCCCCATCTGGATCAATTAAGATGCATCCAGCTCCAGCTCCATCACTAGACTTCGATCCATCAAAATATAATGACCAAAATAAAGATTTATCTATTGGCTTATCTACAATTACATCAGAAATATTTACAATTCTAGAAGAATCAGATTGTGAAAAATTTTCTATCTGAGAAACAAAAGTATTTGCAGAAAAAGGTGATTGAGGTGCTTCGAAGTTTCCCAGGAATGATTCAGAAGAATAACCTCCAAGAATATTGTTTTTGAATGCTACAGGCTCATTAGGTTGTTCGAATTCAGTGACAGTGTGCATCATATGTTTTTCTCATTCGATTTTGATTTGATTTGGTTTCCCTTTGTAGGGAAGCCACATATGTGAATAATCAGTCGAGATATAACCATTAAGTTTCGCAGACCAGTCCCTGCTCAAGATTAATCCATAGAATTCAGGAATATCAGCAATCAAAATATCAATTCTTTGGACAATCCTAGGATCAGAAGCTAATCTCATAGTGACTGAATTGATTTCTCCTACAACTTGAACCTTAGAGCGATCCAATTGGACGATATGAACTGCTGATTTCTGTGGTTCAATATTCAATTTGGCACACACAGAAGTAGGCATTATATTGGAGGAGGCTCCAGAATCAATCAGACAATTGTGCAGATTTTTATTGTACATCTCATAAGTCAAAAGAAAAGGAGGAGTTTGAGAATTTTACTTTTCTCCAATGAGCACTGTATCAGTAGCATCTACCTTATCTGGTGGCTTACCAGATCCCCTAGCTGCTTTTGCTACTACACCACTTGGTAAAGGAGCAATTGGTGTAGCGTTCAATTCTTTCAATAACAACTTTTGCTGGTGTTTTAGTTTGCTGAGTTCATGTAAGGAAATATTAGCTTTGATCTTTTTCATGTCCTCGACAATGTTGTATTCCATAGGATCTGACACTACTAAAGTTTTTGTTGTTGATGTGGGAAGATTAGAAGAAGATGGCTGATTTTGAGTAGGTAATGGAGAAGTTTTCTTTACAGGGGATTTGTCTTTGGTACTTGGAGTTGTAATTTTCTTTTTAGGAACTGTTTGCACTGGTTCCGCTGTATATTTACTCCTAGTACTTACAGGCATAGCTTCTTCACTATCAGAATTAGGGAGAATAAAATCCCACATTCCATTCAATTCAGCTATTTCTTCATTCTCGTCTTCTTGATCTGATACTATAGATGTATCTTCTTCTTCTTCCTCTTCTTCTGATTCTGCATTAGTGATTACATTAGGAGGTTTAGATTCAACTTGGTTTCTTCTGAAATTTCGGAATGGTTTCTTGGTAGAATTTTTAGCTACTTGTTTTTTAATTTCAACCATTTCATTTGACATGGTTTTAAGAACTTTCTGTAAACCTTCCATGTCGTATGGATATTTGGCCTTTTTCTTTAAATCATCTTTGAAGCTGACTTTCTTTGATTTCCTTTCCTCGATAGCATTTTTCTTTTCCAGAGAAGTGATACGTTTTTCCACTGCAATAGCTTCTTTCATATTCTCAGCTAACGTTGGCTTTGCAGCTCTGTCTACGAAAATTGCTATGTTTGAGGGTAAGGCAGTTATATACCATTCAATTCTGACTTGTTCACTTGGTTGTGAATCTGTATGAATTTTGTTCAAGAGTTTGTTGAATCTAGTGTTGAATTCCTTAATGGGTTCCTTGGGTTCTATCTTCAAATTTGAGAGGTCATTGAGTAAAGTTGCTATTGATCGGTCATCTCCAAATTTGGTTAAAAAATGATCTGCAAAAATGTCCCAACTTGTTATGGATCCTGATGGTAATGACAAATACCATGATCCTGCTGTTCCTTGAAGAGTATAAGGGAATATTCTGACTACAACATCTTCATGTATGACTCCATTCAAATTTATAGCCAGCATAAAATTATTGATATGTTCTTCAGCTTGAATGTTAAGATCTGGACTAAATTTCGGAAGCCATTTTCCAGGATTGTCTGGTAAATCATGTAAAGGTGCAGCCATGTTGACTGCTCCTGGATTAGACCATGGTCTCTATGCCATTATTGGAATAACTATCGGAGGGATAGTAGAAACTGGTGGTGTTTGAATAGAAGTGGTTGGAATAGATGACGTTGAGATTGATGAGGATTGAGGGGAAGATGTTTGTGGAGATGATATAGAAACAATTGTACTTTGTTGAGAAGGGATTTCAGAAACAGGTATTTGAATATTAGATGTTGAACTTATATCACTTACTGATTCCGATTGAGTTTTTCTTGTCTTGACTCTACTAAGTAAAGGGAATTCTTTCGGAGAAATACCAAGTTTTTCACTTTGAAGCCTAGTAAGAGGTTTTGAAGAAACAAATTTTGAAGTTACACTACCTTCAGATATTTCAGACTCTTCTAGAGATAATGAGAATCCTTTCAATTTATGAATTAAATCTTGAACTTCGGGAGACTCGGGATGTTGATTGTCTGAATGTTTTGAGATTTTGGTAGTGGGTGTCTGAATATTTTCTGCAATTTCTTCTCTAGGATTTTGAATTTCAGAAGAAATTGAAGAAGTTAATGAGGGTGTTCTGCTCTCAGAATGGCTTGTGGATAAAGATTTACTTGCCATTCATAGCTCATGCCCTCCTTCTAGCGCCAAAAATGTTGAAGCCTAGAAAATCTCTGCTTCAAACATCGGGGAAAACCACCCGGTCGGGACCTTAAGACAGCTCCTTTTTCGTTTGGTATGGTGGCTCCGACTGGATTTAAAGGACCAGTTTCCTTATAACTAAATGGATTGGTTTGGATGGGTGGAAATGGGACTAAATTAACTGAAATAAAACTATCTAATTTAAACTAAATACTGGTAAAGAAATTCTAATACTAACCCGGGTAATTATATGTGAATACAATTTAAGATTGTTCCAATTTAATCAATAACCATGAAAATGTATTATTATTTAAATTGAAATATGCAGAAACAAATAAAGATAACTCTGTTTAAGAAATTAAACAGAGTTGTATTAGCATATTGCATTCATCATTATATACCATCTATATATACTTATGAAAGATAACGTTTCAATTATACTCAGAAATGATATATAAAAGGAAGCGTTGTGAAAACAAATATATATAAATGATAGCAATTTTAAAGCGAATACCATAAGACAAAAGAAATCAACAGTGAACAGATAGAAATACCTTGTTCATCTTGAAGGCTTTCAAATGCAATGTGATACTCTAATCCAGTAACTCTAATGCAAAATCAAATTCCAAGGTACAGAAATGCAACACTTCAAAGATAATTCCGCATGAAAATCACCAGATGTGATCCTTTTTAAAAAATATATAAGACAATGGAGTACAGAAATGCAATCTCCAAGTCAAAAATATTAAGATCCAGGACCCTTCTCTAAATGCATGAGAAGGGTTTAAATACTACTTAACTAAATCTAAAAATAGTTTATTACAAAAATTAAGGATTCAGTTCAATGACCGTCCTTTTCTTAGGCTGAAATACAGTGAAATTAAAACTAAATTTATCTATCTATGAACTTGATCTTTAAACTTGCAGGCATCTAGCATAGTTTTGAGCAGATGCGGTTGACCGACTTCGGAATTCAACTGTCTTGAAAAGACAGAGTCGGCAAGCGTAGGAGCAATCTTCTCTGTAGCATTGATGATACAATTAAGCGCACTGTGCTGACTGTGTGGCTTCACCAAGTACATCCAGTATGAGTCCCAATTCAATCTTGTTAGCCCTTGGATAGATTTTGCTCTTTCTTCTGCCTTTTGCCTCCATTCTGTTTGCAGTTGATTTTCCTGTGGGAGATATCCTGGAACAGTTTCAGGAATCAAATTAGCTTTGTGTAAATTGTCATTTACACAATCAGTAAGAGTGTTTGCCGCTATAGCCGCCTCCTCTGCTGCCTTTTTTGACCTTCTGATTTGTGCATCCCAGTTATTAGAGCTTTTTACTCTGTTATCAATTTTGCAATTTCATCTTGATTTTGTTTCACCATTTTCTCATATCATACTTTTAGCCAAAGTAGTTTCTTTTTATTGATTTGTCCTTTCGCAGTAGGTTTTCTCTGTGCCGAACATGCTTTACATAATTTTCCTTGCTCAGCATTAAGTGCCTTGAATTTGGTCAATGTTTCCTCATTTTGTCTTATAGTTATTTCAAGTCTCTTCGACTCCTGACTTTTCTCCAGAAGAGCTTTATGTTTCTTTGAGAACTCCTGACCTCCAACAGCTTCTTTAGTAACTTCTAAGAGCTCTATAGAGGCCAATTTTGGAAAAATTACATACCTTATCTTGTGGTAGAAACTGTGTCAATTTGCCCACTTGGATATTTGAACTTGTGAACAACGTCTAAAACATCCTTTTTTGGTACTGTCCACTCGTGTTTGATTTTCTTCAATGGTTCATCTCTTTTGGTCCATTCCTGTGTGTATTCTGACAAATTCACATGTTCTCTGGCAAATTCTTCCATGAACTGTTTATTGTAAGTCGCCTGAGGTTCCGGAAACTTGTACATCAACCTCACGTTTTCTGTGGTGAATGACCCAATTAACTCTTCAGATGGAGTTCTAAATTTCCTGTCTGAGATATCGGTGTTGTCCAGCACCTATCTCACCATGTCTGTATATGGGAGAATCCTTGGCCTTGCTGCTATTCTATGCAGAAATGAGCAAGCCAGTTCTCTAAGGGTTGCCTCAGACGTATTACTGGAACCTGCTGTAGCCACAACTTTCATCACCACAGGATTTTCTTCCTCTAACAGATTATACATTCCTTCCCAAGTGGATATACCGGCATCCTTATTACAAGCGGTGTCTGCATACAGCGAAGCCATTTCTCTGTTTTCAGAATTCGAGCTCTTCTCCTTCTTACCCATAGTGTTTAGTGAAAGCTTTGTATAGACGTTTGCTCCTTCGTGCCTGTGTTTTACGAGTAAATGAGAGTAATGGCATAAGAAAGGTGATGAGACTATTTTAAATGTGAAAGCGGATGAAATATAATATTTTAATCGTGAAACGACTTTCAATTCAAACACAATCTCATTTACCATTAATTTTCAATCCAATCATTTAATTTAATCATTAAAGCGCATAACAGATTTGATATATGGGAAGATTGCCTTGGGATAGCGCGCCTGCATGAATCTGCGACATTGCGATCTGCGATTTGCGGCGCAATATCGCAATATCGCAATGTCGCAATATCGCAATATCGCAAAATGAAGTCATCGCAGTTATGTAAATAGCGCAAAAGCGGAAATTGCGCAATGGCGCAAAAGCGCATATCGCAAAATCGCAAAAGCGCATATCGCAAAATCGCAAAATTGAAAATAGCGCAAAATATATTCACTAATCACTTATGTTTCTGCGCTATGTGATTTGCGACCAATGCGTTTGTTGTATAGGCTTTTGGGATCGCATTATCGCAAAAGCGCAAAATCGCATTTTCAGTTCTATAAAAGATATATATCATTTTGCTATGGATGCGCTATTTTGTTTAAAGAGAAATTCTATTATAATCTATCATAAACTTAAGTGTTTCTTAATGTTCTTTCTAGGGGATTTCTATAAGTTTATGATAGAAAGTTTTATTTGAAAAGGAAAACAAATCCTAATTGATTTTTTGGATTTTTTAACTAAGGGTCCCCATTTATTTAGTATTATTACTAATATTTAAATAAAAGGGGGGTTGTTGCTGGTCACAACAGTTTGTTGTTTGTATAAAATGATAAAAAATCAAAAGAAAAGTTCTTTTTCTTTCAAAAAGGTGGACAGGAGTAGTCTAGATGTCTTCAAGTATATTGGAAATATTAAAGAGAACCTTGAGAGGCCCCCAGAAAACAGAGAAAAGAAACTTTGTCAATCAAACACACCACCTGCAAAACCAAACAGTCAAAAAGGCACAGTGAGAAAAGGTAAATCAACAAAAACATTATCAAAGTGGGTTTCGACTTCTAAATTATTTTTTCAAAAGGGTTATAAAGGCCTTGAGCATATTCCCCCCCACACCATTTTTCATCTCCAAACCACAAAGAGCCGTTGAGAGAAGATTTTGTCATTTTCTGAGTGAATTGGGGAAATTTGCAGGCGTTACGCTCCTGGGTCACTGTTACGCATAGGAGGGGTGGTCGCAGTGTTATTTAACACTATGTTACGCACCCAACACCCGCTATTACACACCTGGCGCAGTGTAACGCACATAGCCCGACAGGCCCAACTCAACTGTTATGCACTTGCGGTCTAACATACAGAGCCCGATAGGTCCGACTCAACTGCTACACACCTGGCGCCGTGTAACGCATAGAGCCCGACATGACCCGACTCAACTGTTATGCACTTGGGTGTTACACACAGGCCCAACTCAGGTGTTACACTCCTAGGTGTTACGCACAGTGCCCAACTCAGGTGTTACGCTCCTGGGTGTTACGCACAGCACTCAACTCAGGTGTTATGCTCCTGGCTATTACGCACAGGCAGAGTTTCCCTGAAATTGCTAAAGGGAGTAAAATTTCAAATTTTCTTCACCCTCAAGGCCTCAGCAAAGGACGAGAGCAAGGTTGGTGATTTTTTACCTCCTAAACCTCCATTTTTCTAAGCAAAATCATATTTAAAGTCTCAAATGAACCAAATCCTAAGTTGCATTACAATCAATTTCTAAAAAATACCTTTGTTTAGGATTGGAAAGAGGAAATTGATATATATACCAGAGGAGGGTGAGTGGCATCAATAAAACCTATAAAAACACTGAATACACCTTTGGAGACTTCCATCTTGTCTTCATTTGCTCAGATTTGACCCTCAGGCCTTCATCTAGCAGAACTTGCCTTCCATTTCACAACCATCTACCTCCACTCATCCATCACCTCCCCATGTGCCTTCTCCACAAATAATGTCACCTCTTGTTTCTTCTCCTAATCTACAAAGTGAAGAGGTTGACAGTAGCCCTAGTGAAGAACAAATAGATGGAAGCAGTCAAGAGGAAACCGAAACAGATAATGATGGCCATGAAGAAAGAAGTGGTGGCCCTGAAGAAAGTAGCCATGATCATGAAGAAAGCAGTCATGATCATGAGGAAAGCATTAAGGGAGAGGATGATGAACATGATGAAGAATAAAATGAAGAAGAGGGAGATTTCCAAGAAGAAAGCAACGATTGCCAAGAAGAAAACAACAATAGCCATGAAGAAAGCAGTGATAGCAATGATGAAATTAGTGAAGGCAGCCACAAAGATGAAAGTAGTGGGAAAAATAATGAATAAGAGCAGCCAAATAATGAAGAAGAGCAGCCAGACGATGAGGAAGAGTACCCAGATGATGAGGAAGAGTAGCGTGACGAAGAGGACAGCCATTAAAGTACACCAGACAGTCAAGGAAAGAGTCATGATGGTCATGACAACAGTTATGACTGTCTTGACAAAAATCAGTCCATGGATGACAAAGAAAATCAGAGTGAGGCAAGTGCAGAAGATATCAAGCAAATTAAAATTCAAAATAATGATAGCACCGCCTTTGAAACTTCCATTGTTACCCCTCTCACATGCACATATCACAGAGGGAGAAGAAATGTGTTTGTTGCCTCTAAAAGGCAAAGGGCCATTTCTTCTCAAACTGCCAAAACATTGGACAAGGGCAAAAAAAGAATGGAAAATGTTGAGCAGAAGGTAGTAAGAAGGAGCAAAAGGATCAAGAAGACTTCTCAAGGGCCTCTTTTTATTGATCTAGACAGTGATAATGAGGACCAAGGGATGAGTACTAAGTTGCTCCTCTTAGAAATGGATGCACAGCTTCAAGAATGGGAAAAGGACTTTAAGAGGGCACAAAGGGTCATTTACTATTATAAAAAGGAGCATCAACATTTCAAAGAGATAAAGAGGGGCCTTGCCTTACAGAAGAAAATGGTCAAACACTATGCAACGAAAAGCATGCTTGCTAATGCCAAACTAAAGCAAGCCCTCATGGATCTAGACGAGCTAAAAAGGACCAAAGTGCATGACAGCCTAGAGATCTTGGTTGATGCTTCTTAGAAGGTATCTAAAACCCCTTTAGGGGTCTACACACCAATTTTGAGGCAAATCCGGAAACTCTTTGTTTTTTTCCAAATTTTTCCCCTAGGAGCACTGCACCCTAGGTTTTACGCACAAAATTGGGGCATCCTCAGCTGCTAAATTTTAAATTTTTGGATTTTTCATGTCACCAATAGTCTACCCACAAAATTTCAAGTCAATTGGTGCATTTTTCCCCCCTCAAAAGGTCAAAAAACACCTCAAATTTGACCTTTCTGCCTCCTTTTCAGAGCAGGTGTTACACACAGAGCAGTGTTGTGAGATTTAATTTTTGATAATTTAAATGGAATCCATTCAGCACAAATCAAGTATTTTTGGAAATTTTACTCATCAAGCTTTCCAACGAGCCATCACGGGGCCAAATCCGATGTCGGGAAGGGGTCCAAAACTCAGCTACAACAGACCCTATTTTCTGCTGAAAAGGTGTTACGCACAGGAGCAACCTTTTGCCAAAAAAGTCAACAAAACACACAGATTGATGGCAAAGGAGTTTTTTAATATTTTCTTGGAAAAATCACTCCTGATTTGATTGGGGAGTTATGTTTTGGTGTTTTTCATTTATTTTCTTATCAACTATGTGTCATGGGCCTTGCATGTTCATTAAGCACATTTATGGCATTTATGATTAGATTAGGGTTTCTAGAAGCCTCTTAAGGCTTCCCACCTCCTCAGCTAATCCATAAATAGAGCCTGAAGATCTCATGTATTAGTTGGATTTTGATGACTTATGCTGAAGCAATACATAGTCTCTTGGAGTTATTGATAACGATTTGATGTCTTGGAGCTCATGCATGCCCTAGTTTGCTTGTTGATGGAGAGAGACTGTTTGCAGGATCCATAAGCTTGGTTGATGGTGAAGTTTTCTTATGTTCATGTTTTCTAGTTTTCCATTATGTTTTCCATCTTGCTATTTTGCAGTAGGACAAAGAATTTAGATTAAGAAATGTTTTCTAATGGAACCTTAATTCTATTTGTCCTTCACTGCCTCAATGTTTTCTTCTGTTGAGATATGTTAGGGAATCCATCTCTTGCTCTCTAATAAGTTCTTAGCTTTTCCATTTCTTGAATGTTTTAGATCAGTTAGTGTCAAGTATGATTTATGGCTAGCCCTACATATTGTTGCCACTGAAATACTCTGTTCTTGGAATCACCTCTTTAAAGTAGCTTTGCCTAGGTTTGTCAAAGAAGTCTATTTGAATCATGTTATTTGCCTTTACTTAGCTAAAATTGTTTCAAGGAAACTTCATAGCTGTAACTTTAGATGTTAGGATTTTCTCTCCTTCTATGGTTATAGCTACTTGTGCATATTAAATGTTTTTCTGCTCTTGATGATGAAATCTATGAAAGTTAAATAAGTTTCTTGCCATTCTATGTTTCATATAAATGTTTGTCTTGATTGATTATCTACTTTCAGTCTGAAATCAAATGTATTAGGTTTTTCTTATGCCTTTGATTCTCTTGCTATGCTCATAAATCTTCTAAATCTCTCAGTTTACAAGTACATAAAGGATTCAGTTTTTTCCCTTTATTAGCTTATTGTTCTCAAGCTTAATGTTCACTTCATGATCCTTCACAACCTTAAAAGATCCACCAACCAAGTTAAAATTTCCCTGCAAATGCTCTTGAAACCATTGATGAACTTATCATTGCCTTGTTAGACTCCATTGCCCAATGACTTAAAAAACTTCCTTGTTTTCTATCTAAACCTATCTGAGCATCATACCCAACCAAAAAAAATCAAAATACCCTGCACTTAACATCTAGCCTAAAATCAACCCAAATCAGCAAACAAGTTCACATCTTTGCACCTACTAGAGAGATCCCTCTTCGAATACAGGAATGTTAGGTCCTTGGATTCCAAAGCTTGGTTTGATGTTACCCCTGTCCATTTGTATCTCAATCAATCTAGAAAATTATAGGGATCTAACATAATGGCGATCACGGTGGGACAAAGTTCATAATAGCCTAACAAACTCTTATAGACTCATATAGATCCTCAGTTTGACTTATAAAATCAACTCATAGCCAAGAGTAGGAACTAATTACTTCACCATCCTAGCAAGATGATGACTCCACTAGAGGATACTCATTGAAACCTTAAGGCTGCATAAAGAAACTCAAAAGCTCAAAATAGTCCCTAGATTGATTATTATCAAAATTTGGTGGTGGACCATCATATACATACCCTAAAAATTGAAAAAAACATCCACCTAGCGACTCCACTATCCTCCAGTAGTCCTTTTTTCATCTCACTAGTCCCATAGGCTTTCCTAGGATTGTGTCAAATCAACCTAAATCAGTTTTTAGGGCCTAGTTATACCTTGTGTCAGTAAGATAGACACTAAGAGAGGTTAGCCTCCCAAAAAAAAAAGCAGTCCCAAATCTTCAGCCTCTCTGATTTTTGAGTAAAGAGATCTGGCTTCACAAAGGATCAATACCAGATCACACCCGTACCCAAATCCTCCTACTGTAGTTGATGACCCAGAAAAGATTTTGTGGCAAACTTCTAAATTTAGAAACTCACCCACTGTTAGGACCATTCATAGAGAAAGTTCTGCACTAGAACCCCTTACAATTTCACAAGATCCTCAGTTTGACTTTCACCATACCAAGAATATATTTAGGACAAAGTCACAAAATAGGGTTAACCAAGCTGACCTTGAGCCCATAGATTTGCAGCAAATCTCCAGTAGAGAAGCTTCTCCTTCCACCCCACCTGACTTTCAGCTTCTCCATCATTTCAGCCTTTTTCATCTCAAATATACTCAGAATCAGTTCTCTGGTCCAAGTACCTCAACTAGACCCATTCATACCATCACTGTGAAAACCACCTCACTCCATCCTACTCCACCTCTCATAAATCCTCCCCTTGTAAATCATCCTTTGTTTCCATTTCCTCCCATCATGGCAGCCTAGTATGCACCACTGGCCCTACAACAACCACTATTACCTTTGCCAAATGACTATCAGTCCAAGATCCCTCACTTCTTGGGGACTGATTCCATCAGTGCTCACATTCATGTAGATATAATTAATGATGCTTTTGACTACATGGATATAGAAGAAGAAACCATGCAGGTGAGGATTTTTGCTCAAAGCCTAGGGGGAGAACCCAAGAAATGGTTTAAAAACTTACCTCCCAACAGCATACATGATCTCCCTACTCTCGACCAAACCTTTGTGAACAAATGGGAAATCAAAAAGAACCCCCTTCAAATTCTTTCCAAGTATAACAATCTTAAAAGGAATCCGGGAGAAAGTGTTCATGACTACTCCACTAGGTTTAACAGTGTTTACAATGCCCTCCCACTCCCACCTCACATAAAACCTCCCCAAGGCTTAGCCTTAGTAAAATATCCCGAAGGATTTGATGATGATATGGCCTATCAACTAAGGGAGAGAGATTACCTAACTCTAGAAGACATGCAAAAAGGGGTTGTGAGTGTAGAGGCCAATTTAATTGAGAAAAGGGCTAGGATGATATTAAAAAAAAGGGTGACTTATAAAGATGACACAACACCTACACCCTCCTCTTCTGACACCAAACTTGACTCCATAGTTAGGACAATGGAGAGGATGATGGAAAAAATCAGTTTGAATGAGAGAACACCTCCTGTTAGTCATCAGTATTTTTCACTTGTTGGTGATGACTAGTTGTAACAGCCAAGTTTCTAGCAGTTGATCTAAAAATTGTCAAATTTTCCAGCTGGAAAACACCAATAAACATTTTTTTCCCTCCTACCTTTTCAATCTGCCCATGACGAGATGAAACCTCATTATCAAGCCCTATCTAGCCTCAGCCATACTAGCTTGTCCATCATCTCCAAAGAAAACAATCCAAATATGTCTAAAGAAGTCTCCCCTAAGTTAGGTAGTGGTGCTTTAGGCATTTCTCCCTTGGAAAACTATCCTAACGCCAAAGAACCTCTATCTGCTACATACCAGTCATAACAGACTTTACCATTCTGCAAATAAAGTTGGTTACAGCCCTAAGTCGTGCCACTAACAAGCCCTAAAGTCTCAGCAATGCACATGCCCTAGATCAAACTAATATTAGGTGGTTTTACAGTGTTTCAAATAGATATTTCAAGAGCATAAGTGTACCAGCATCCCAGAAGACAGTATTTGGCTCAACATAAGAAGACAGCTGCTTCTCATGTGATTTTCAGCCTGGGATGCAGCTACAGGGCAAAGAGTTGTTTCATTAAGCTCTTACGATCACAGTCAAAGGTTAGTAAATTATGAATGACAAAAAGTGCTTTGCAAATACTAACCAAACTGCTTGTGATGTCTAAAGAGGCACAGAGATATTTTAAAAGCAGAATTGCATGTCTCAGAGAAGTGCCCATCTTGACTATTATCAATTTTTCATTCCTCATTTTCTCAAGCATGAAAAGGAACTGAAAGGAAAAATAACATTGTTAAAAGCTGATGAAATGGCATCACTGAGAAAAACCTCCTTCATTTTATAAGCAGAGGGTTGAAGACTGAGAAAACCTCCTTCATCTATAAGCAGAGTGCCAAGGATAAAGTTTGTTTCTAATTTTTTCACTAACTGAAAAGGAAAACTTTAGGTACAGTGGAAGAAAATTGAAGGTCTCTGAATAAAAATGATGTTAAAGGCAAAAGCAAAGCAGTGGGTTTTTAAAAATTGTTTGCATGAGTGTCACTGTTATTGAATTACAATAAGAAACTAGTGGGTTGATTATAAATGAAGAAATATTATTAAGCAGATGACCAAAGGAGTCTTGGTCTCAAAATAACTTCTGCCATCATGAATAAAGGAAACCACTATCAGTATTTACATCAAACATTCTTCATTTGGTTGAGACAGAGGTTGAAAAGAAACCAGGCATCTGTCAAAAAATAGGCCTCCTTCATCTATAAGCAGAGGGCCAGGGACAGTGATTGACTTTAGCGTTTTCACTGACTGAGAGACAAATTTTAAGAACAGTAGGAGACAATTAAAGGCTTCTAAATAGAGAGATGGTGTTAAAAAGCAAAGAGAAGGCATGGGTACTATAATAATCCTAGAGGTTGATCTTATATCTTATCAGAGTTTCTTTCAAAAAGCAGTCTGGAGCCAACATGAAACAACCTTGCTGAGGTTGAGAGATGTGTTAGACACAGGCCAAAAAGTGATGATTGATTTTCAAAAAGTTCTGTTCTTCCTGTTCATAAGGAATTTTTTTTCAATAACTCATCATAGTGGACAAGAAGGCAACTTGAGCTTAGTTTTCCCAAAGAGGCATTGCAACTAAACACATAGGTTCACAAATGTGCAAGAAGGATAATAGCATGTGTTTCAGGTTCTGGAACAACATTCAAAACCAATAAAGCATGCCATCGTTACAAATGAAGGCATGTTCCTTATAAAATAGGTCAAAGATACCTTGTTGTTGCATTTTGAGTAAAGGAGATGTTTTTAAAAGAAGTTACCTTTTGATGGACAGATGATGTTAAAGCCTAGGTGAATACAACTAAGCCTCACCCACAGTCAAAAAGAAAAGTCATTTGGAGAATGCATCTACAGTCACTATATGGTTTTGAGCCAGGTTTCCCTCTAACAAGCATATATAAGCAGAGGAAAGACATTTTCCCCTTTTATAGGAAAACAATGAAAGGAGTTTGGCACTTGAATGATTTTCTTATAAGTAAAAAGGGTCATATCTATCAAAACTGTCCAGATATCATGCACAGCCTTTTTACCAACGTTATTTAAAATATGGGCCCCTTATAGCACGATCAAAATCATTTTGGTTTTTTCATTATGAACAAAGGCATTTGTTTTAAATAAATAAGCCTTCAGAACCCTCACAAATCCAAATCAAGGGTAAATTGACTTGTTCACTTTCAAAAGGAGTTAAATACTGTTGCCCATATCTATTTCACATTTCAAACATGAGCAACACTCCTCTTAGTTGTTCACTAGACCGAAGAAGGAGTTCTTGAGCGAAGATTTGCAGAATTTAAGGTTTGGAAACTGCACGGCACGCCTGGAAAAGCGCGTGGCGCGTTCAGGAGCAAGTTTGCGAAGAAGTTGTATTTCTGCGCGGCGCACCTATAGGCGTCGGTCACGACTGCCCACCATTGACCCGACACCTTGTCTGTTGCGCGGCGCTTACCCTGTTGAACGTGCCGCGCATGTTTTAAACGATCAAAGCGCCTCCAAAAAGTCTTGAAGATGCTCAATTCCTCAAGCAAAGGCCACCATCGATCTTCAAGGTATTTTGTTTGCCTCCTTGCTATATTCAAGCTACTAAGTGGTGATTTAAAAAGAGAAACTCTCGGTATAAATCAAGGTGTGTTGGGGTAAATGGTTTGAAGAAGATTGTTTCAGGTGGATGAAAGTGGAGTAGTCATTTTTGTTCAAAGAGCCTAGAGCTACCCTCAAGACTGTGATAAAACCATAAACTCTGTCAGCTATATGTAGTGGAGGAAACAGTGGTAGGGAGGGTTGAGTGTTCGGTTTAAAATCCGAGATTGTTGTGGCTATGATTGCCCAAGGTTGACATAGTGATAATGGTGTGTTTTATTGATGTCAAAAGGCCTAAAAAATGCCCTCAAGACAGTGTTAGAAGGTGAAGCAGTGTTTGTAAGGAAAGCATAGTGATTATTTGAATAAGTGAAACAGTGAAACAATTGCTGCCTCATTTGTCCCATAAAACAAGTTGTGGTGAAAAAGCTTTCAAACTCAGTCTGGAAGTGTTTTATCCACCTGTGTATGTGAAACAGTGAAGAACAAGAGGAGTGTTTTTTGATTGGGAAGGGTGTGTTTTTTTCTGCAAGACTGCCTTGCTTACAAAAAAACACAAAGAGCTTTGTGACCTTACCCAAACACAGTAATCTTTTGACTGTGTGTACCTTTTATTTGACTGTGTGCTTATTATTATAACTACTTCTTGATTGGCATAGAAAGGAAAACACAGTATTCCTAAGTTGAAATAGTGAGCCTAATTTAACAACAGTGATCATACATAAATGACTTTGTCACTTTCAAAATTCCTCTCTGTGCGGTGAAAAGAAAAATCAGTGCTGCCTCTTTATCCATGAAACAGACTGTAGTGAGTGAAGTTGTTATTGCAATTTGAAGGTGTTTTGTCAAACTGTGTGTGAGAAATAGTGAATACAAGGAGGGTGTTTTTGATTGGGAGGAGTTTTTTGCCTTTGTATAAATACAAGGTTGTCCTGTTTTTATCAAAACATAAAGGATCCTTGTAAGCTTACCCAGCCACAGTAACATTTTCACTATGTTCTTGTTATTTTGATAACTTTTTGTTGATTGGCATACAAATGGAGACAGACAGTGTTTTGTAAGGAACAGGAAGTTTTGTGTTAAAGAATTATTTCACATAGCATTTGAAGAAATCTGCCTTGGTCAAACAGTGACTAACAAAGAAGACAGAGTTGTGTTTGAGAAAGCATTTGAAAAACCACTTTGAGGCAGCTTGGTGTTGCAGAGAGCATTCAAAACAAGATGCCTCCCAGGCAGGATAGTAGGAGTGGATTGCATAGGAGATTTTAGCCTGTTTCCACTGAAGAATTGAATGCCCACCCATCAGTCTTGTTCAATTTCCATGAGGTTGGGTGTTTATATTTTTTTCAAAGAGTGCAAGAGGTGAAGATCTTTTCTCCTTTGACACATCTTGGCGCTTTGAGGTTTCAAGACAAGCATTTCCAGCTAGCAGGCCTAGACTTCAAATTCTCCCCAAGGTCCATCTCCAAGGCCACTAAAATCCCTTATATTGGGGAGAAGTGGTTTAAACAAAGCCACTTGGACTCAGAAGATTACAAGCCCTTTCTAAAGCCCGAGCACAGAGATTCATGTCCTGCCATTTTCCCCTTCTCATATCTTTTGACTAGCTACGCCCCCCTCATGAAGATCATCATGAAATACTTCATGTGTGAGGGAAGATTCTCCCGAGTCTATGCCTATCAAATTCGATTACTCATGCATTTCACTAGGGCCAAATTGCTAAATCTTCCTTTCTTCTTACACAGGAGCATTGAAAAAATGGCCTCCACTGTTCAGAAGAAGCCTCCTTCACAGCAAACAGTCTGTCTCTTCCATCACTCTCTCATCAAAGTCATCATTCTTCATCAGCTTGAAAAGAGGGAGGTCTCTTGGGATATTTTCATCACCCATCTGGATTTCTCCACTGTCCCTCCAGTTCATACATCCCCTACACCTCCTACTCACCATCCTTCACCTTCTTCTAGCAGACCTATTCACAAAAAGCTCAAGTTTACCATAAAACAAACAAAGGAGCCTGAAGAAGGAGAAGAGCATGACCATGATGAGGAAGAAGGACATGGGGATGAAGAAGAAAGTGATGATGAGCAGTAGCAAGGGGATGAAGAATAAAGTGTTGAACAGCAGCATCACAGTGAGACAAAACAGCAAGAGCATGAAATTGTTGAACAAGAGTAGCATGGAGGTGATGAACAAGGGCATGAAGGTGATGAACAGGGGTAGCCAAAAGATGCTGAACAGGGGCAGCCAAAAGATGCTGAACAGGGGCAGCCAAAAGATGTTGAACAGGGGCAGCCAAAAGATGCTTAACAGGAGCAGCATGAAGGTGATGAACAGGGGCAGCCAAAATATGATACACATCAGCTACAGCAATATGAGCATAGGCAGCCTCAGGGTGATGAACAGCAGCCTCCTCAAGAGGAACAGTAACCTCAATAAGAAGAGGGGCAGCAGGATGAAAAATTGCAACACAGTAAGGAGGAAAACCCTCAAAGGGAAGTGCAAAAGGACAGCCAAGGCATCCATAAAGAACTCCAATACAGTGGCAAAAATGAGGGGCAAAGTGACAAGGGTAAAGATCCCATGGAGCATGTGCTAGCTGCCTTTCCTAGGCAAGGGGCCATGCTCTCTTCTCTGAAAGTTGCCAAGCCCAGGACAGTGAAGAAAAGGGTGCCTAGATTTGTAACTCCAAATGTGACTAGGGCCCTCCGAAGCAAAGGAAAATTGCCCAATAAACCCATGGTCGAATTTCCCAAGAGGAAGAGTACTAGAAGAGCCACCCAAAGAAAAGGGAAGGACAAGGAAGAAAGCAGTCATGAACAGGAAAGGGAATTCGACATCATCCAAATCCAGAGTGATGATAGTGATAATGAAGCCCGGATCCTAGAAAAACTCTTGATCCATAGAGAAATTCAAATTGATGCTTTGAGGGCTGATCTTCATAGAGCTAGGAACTTCAAACACTTTTTGCAAGTCCAAAACAAGCAAATGAGTGTCCATATGGCTGTTTATGAGACACGGGCCATCCGATACAAAAAGGAGGCCTCCAAAGCATAGGTGAGATTGGAAGAACTCATGGGTGAGTTCGAGGAAAGTGAATGTGAAGATCAGCCTAGGCGAAAGAGGCCTAGAACCATGGGTCTAAAAAAGGCCCTTGAGAAACAAAAAGAAGAAGAGGATGCCCTTCTCCAATCTACCCCTCTCACTGCATTGTTCGAAAAAGAGATAGAGAACAATCGGGAAGCATGGCTTGAGAGAGTTAATGATCACTTGGAGAAGAAATTGGAGAAGGAAAACAGGGACTTGGCCCTTCAATGGAGGATGACCGGGCATTATAAAAAGCTCAATTAGTTTGCTCGACGGAAGTTGAAGGCTGCTCAAGAAAAACTCAAGGAGGTTAAAGGGAAGCGCCCGGCACAAAAATTGAGGAAAGAGACCTCAAGGCTCCAAATTTTGGCCTCTTCTTCACAACATGTTTCTGAAAACCCTTGAGGGGCATGCTTACCAATTTTGGGCAAATTTTGACATATTTTGGTTTTTTGTCATTTTTGGGTTTTTGGCCAAAACTCATGGGCATCGCCATTTCAGTTTGGGACATCATCAAAGGATGAAAATGGTATCATTGGATGCCATAATTTCAGGGGCACATACTCACTGATTTTTAGAACAATTGAAAATCTTTTGCTCCCCCAAAATGGCGAAAAACACTCGCTTTTTCTACACTCTGCCCCGTTTATCAGCAAGGCTTATTTTTTGGGTTTTTACACACAGGCCTATTTTTGGAGGACTTCCAGTGATCATTTGGAAGAAAACTAAACATTTTCAGAAAGTAGACACTCAGAGCTTTCCAACGAGCTATCATGAGCTCATTTTGACATCGATAAGGCCTCCAAAGGTTGCCGGAAAGTCAAGGGACCTTTTGCTGATGTATTTTTTGAGTATTTTTGTAAAAATTGAACCTTTCAAAATTGACTTTTCCTCATGTGTGTTTAGCTATTTTTGTACATGATAAGCTATGAAAATTCAATTTATTTCCCTTTTTTTAGCAATTTTTGAGATTTTTATTAGATATTTTGTGCCTTGGGCTTTGCAAAGCCTCAAGGACAAGTCTAGATATTTTGGATAGGCCAATAAGATTGCAAGTTGAACCAAGAGGTTTTCTTCACTTTGGCCTATTTATTCCAAAGGCTTTCATTGTAAACAAGGCTGAAATTGATGAATAGAAGCAATATATGGTCATATAAGCTTTGGAAGAAATACTTGTCTCATGCTTTTGGATAGTCTCTTTTATGTTCTTGGATGATGAAAGAGGATTGTTGTTGGATTCCATGACCTGGTAGAATGGTATAGTGTCTCTCTCTCTCTGTTTTTTTTCCTAGTTTTAATTCATAAATCCATGTTCTTTCTTGCTATAGAACAGTAGAGAACAAATTTGAGATATGCCCTTGGAGGCACCTCAAATTTCCTGTTTCTTCATAGATTCCATGTTTTCTTCATTCTTATTCACATTAAAGAATTCTTGATTGCTCTTTAATAACTTGAGAATATTGTTTGCTTGTTTCATTCATGGTTTTATGCATGCTAAGTATGATTTACGGTATGCCCTGCTTACTCATGGCTAGCCATAGTTCCATCTGTGAAACTTCTCTTTGACTAATTAGATTGTCATTTGTTGAACCAAGGAGGTCTTGTTCTGATCTTGCCCTTTGCCTAAGACTATGCAATCTTGTTTTCAAAGTGCCCAATAGCTTGAAGTATTGTGTTTAGGCATTCCGGCATAGTGATTTGAGTTGTTTGTATGTCTTAAGTGTCTTTCCCCAAATTCTGATAGCCATTTCCTAAAGTTAGAGAGTTATATATATCTATGCTTGGCTTGAATGTTTATTTCTATGAATTGATTAGCTTAAAGTTACATTTCTCATGATTAATGGTTTTCCCTACCATGTTTATGTCAGCTATTAAACTGTTTATGCTTGAAATCCTTTGTTATTCACAAACTTGATGTCCATCTTATTCCATTTTGCCCAAAGATCCATTTTACCTCGAATCAAATCGGCCCTTCAACAACCTTGTATCACCATCTGAAAGCTTTCTTGACCTCTTCAACCCCATAGCCCAGTTGATCTAACATCTTTTTACCTATCTTATATCTTTGATTAGTTCATCCCTCACAACCTAAAAACCAAAACCAAAAACCTACTTCATAACTAGCCTAAAATCATAACACAATAAGCAAACACACAGATATCCCTTACACAAATAGAGAGAGCCCTCTCTGAGTCCAGGAAGGATAGGTCCTTGGGCTCCAAAGACTGGTTTTATGTTACACTGTCATTTAGCTTTCCAATCATCCAAATCACGGGACACTATCATAATGGCGATCACGGTGGGACTTTGAGTGAGAAACAAACTTAGATTCCCTAAACTTTCCAGCAGCTTTAAGAATATTGTCTGATTAACTTATCCCGCCGCTCACTAACATAATGGTGATCACGGTGGGACTAACTGAGTACATAACAGTCTAGAAAACTCTTGTAGATTAATTAGTCTTTAAAACTTAAACAGGCAAGCAGTCCATAGAATCATTTAGAGTAAACTCTTTTTGTTATCACCACCCTAGAAAAGTGATGAAACAGGTTTAGAATACTTTAATAAACCATAGGGTGCACATAAAACTCAAAAAACCCTCAAAACCGGAACCAAAACTTTAGAAGAGACCAGTCTCAAAATAAACCAAGGGGAAAGGACCAACAAATCAGGCAATCCTTTAGTGAGAATTATGTTGATGAGGATGATAAGGATACTGAACCCATTGATGAAAATCATTTGAACCTCATAGGTTCTGATAATGAGAGTGAGGTTTACCTCATAGCAGAAGAGCAAGAGTTCTTCTCTCCAAATCAGGACGAAACCAACTATGAAGATCCTGAAGATCCTGCCATAGATTTTCATAATGCCATTATAGAAGCTCACAGGCAGTATAACCTTAGAAGCAGAAAAAACCAAGACAACTCCGAGAAGGGTAGCCATGACACTACTAAAACCCCTAATACCATCCTTAAAAAAGCCATGGATAGCAAAAAAATCATGGTCAAGAAAATTGACCAAAACAAAGATAAATCTATTCAAACAAGTCTGGGCTCAGATGCTCCTAGTACCTCCACACAGACTCCCGAGGTGGTTGTGTCAAACAAAGTCCCGAACCAAAGTCAACAAATTAAGAACATAGAGAAATTCATGTCCGAAAAAGCTTAAACAAATATGTCCAAGCTACAAACTCCTTTTAGTTTCGAAGGGGAAATTTCCAAAATAAAAATAACTATACCCCTTACTGAGCTAATAACTGTAGACAGGTATAGATCTCAAATCTTCAAAGTTTTTGATATAAGAAATGAGGTAGATACTTTCAATCTAACTAATGACAGACCCGAGCTCTTGTTCAGCCCCAAAATAGAAGGTGAATACCAAGAAGGAATTGTCTCCCCTTTCTATGTAAGCTTAAACATACAGGACAAGATATTACATAATTCCATGTTAGATTCTGGTGCCTCCCATAACCTCATGCCTAAAGAAATCATGGAAAACCTGGGACTAGAGGTAACTCAACCTTACAAAAACTTGTACTCCTTTGACTCAAGTCAGGTCAAATGTTTAGGTCTAATAAAGACATTTTGTTTTGCTTTAACACAACTACCAGCAAAAAACCTAGTCATGCACGTAGTAGTGGCCGATATTCCTCCTAAGTATGGAATGCTACTATCAAGGGCATGGGCTGCCAAAATACAAGGTAACCTTCAAATGGATATGTCATTTTCTACCATCCCAATTTTCAACCAGACTAGGAGATTATACCGAGAAACTCACATGAAATACATGGTTAGAAACCGGGATAAGCCAAACAACACTCCCATTTATTCCATTCGTTCTAATTTAGATTCTTTTATCTTATACAATGAAAGTGATATAAACAAGTAGATAGAAGAAAATGAAGAGGTTTTCAAACCATCAAAAACACATTTCCCATTATTGAATGAATAAATTGATGACCAAAGCCCCAAGAAACCTGAAAAACAGCTTAGTATCATGTATGAAAAAGAAGCTCTTTGGACTATAAGCTTTGACAGTTCTTGTGGAAAAACTGGTTTGGGGGCCAGCATCTAGATACACAATACTAATAAAGGTCATTCTTTCATATTAGAATTCCCATGTACTAACAAAATTGCAGAATATGAGGCCCTTCTCCTTGGTCTGCACATACTCAAGGACTTAGGCGCCAAGAAAGTATCAGCCCAGGGAGATTCAGAACTTGTAATCAGGCAAATCAAAGGTGAATATTCAGCAAAAAACCCAAGACTAAGAGAATACAGGAATGCAGCTTTAGACATCCTCAAAACCTTCGAGAAATATGAGCTCACCTATATTCCTAGGATTCAAAATAGCCTAGCAAATGAGCTCGCCTTTGCTGCAAGCAATGGCCAAATACCATCTTTAAGTGAGCAATATAATATTCAGGTCAAACATCGCCCTACAGTACTGGATAATATTGACCATTGGAAAATATTCAAAGATGATGATCAAATTTATGATTTCTTACAATCTAGGAATGAATTTGAAGTAACCAAAACAAACTTAGAAAATGAAGAAAAGAAATCTGGCCAAAATCAAGACCAAGAGCCAAATCCACCTTCTTGGACAAATATAAACCTAGTAGACCATTCATATGGAACTGAGATAGGAGAGGACATTGACCAAAGAGAACTCGAAGTCTTACACTGTGAAAATGACACCATACCCAGAGGGCTTGTGCCTTTAGAGGAATTGTTTGATTTTAACGATGTGGACAAAAAGCCAAAAATGGAATCTATTGAGGTCAACATAGAAGAATATAACATAGGGAGCTTGGAAGAGCCTAGAAATATCAAACTATCCAAAACCCTTCCGCCTCACATAAAACAGAAGTACATTAAGCTGTTTAAAGAATTTAAAGATGTGTTCACATGGGGATGCCAAGATTTGAAATCATACGACACCAGCATCATTCAACACAAGATCCCCCTCAAAGAAAAACAGAAGCCTTTCAAACAAAAGTTAAGAAGAATAAACCCAGTGTTACTACCTTTGGTTGAAAAGGAAATCAAAAAGATGTATGATGCTGGGATAATAGTGTCCCTCAGGTACTCTGAGTGGGTCTCAAATCTAGTATCAGTTAGGAAAAAGACTGGAGAAATTAGACTCGGTATCGATTTCCGAAACCTAAATAGAGCCTGTTTGAAGGACAACTATCCCTTGCCCAAAATGGACCACATACTTCAAAAGGTAGTAGGCACTAAAAGGATCTCATTACTTGATGGCTTTTCTGGTTATAACCAAGTGCTGGTTTACCCCACTGATCAACACAAAACAACTTTCACCACACCTTGGGGCACTTTTATGTACGTTAAAATGCCCTTTGGATTGATGAATGTCGACGCCACATTCCAAAGATCCATGGACATAGCCTTCTCAGAAGACATAGGTTTTTTCATAGTCATATATCTTGACGATATTACAGTATATTCCATATCAGATTAAGAACATCTGGTACACTTAAGAAAGGTTTTCAACAAATGTAGAAAATATGGTTTATCCCTAAACCCCAAGAAAACACTCTTCGGTCTAGAAGAAGGAAAACTCCTAGGTCACATCATTTCGGAAGAGGGAATAAAAATAGACCCCCAGAGAATCAAAGGTATATTGTAAATAAGTCACCCCAGCAACATGAAAGAGCTGCAATCCTTTATCAGAAAGATTAATTTCTTGAGAAGATTCATCCCAAATCTTGCCAAACTTCTGAGAGATATCACAAATATGTTGAAAAAAGAGGTCGGGGTTAAATGGACTACGGAAGCCAAAAAATCTTTTGAACTAGTTAAAAAGGCCCTGACTGAAACACCAATATTGATAAGTCCTGATTTCACCAAATATTTTTACATTTTTTCATTTGCCTCAGAACACACAATAGTTGTTGTGTTGTTGCAAAAAAATGCAGCAGGACAAGAGCAACCCATTGCCTTTTTCAGCAAATCCCTGAGAGATGCTCCTTTGAAATATAACATCATGGAAAAACAGGCATTCGCGTTGGTAAAAGCACTGAAAGATTTCCGAGTTTACATCCTGCATTCTCATGTAATCCATTTTGTTCCTAATACCGTCGTCAAAGACATACTAAACCAAGATCCCGATGGTAAAAGGGGAAAATGGATTGCTATCATCTTAGAATATGACTTAGAAATCCAACCTACCAAACTAGTTAAAGGGAAAGGACTCGCAAGACTAATGGCTGAAACCAACCTCCAAGCTTTAGATATAAATTTTTTTGATGCCTTAGAAGAACAGGAAGAATGCACAACCCCTCATGTTGAACAAGTATTTTTAAATTCACCTTGGTATGCAGATATTCTTTATGTATTATTTTATCTAAATGCTCCTCCAACTTTATCAAAGACAAAAGCAAGATTTCTTAAACAAAAGTCTTTAAAGTTTTGCATTATAGATGGTCTTCTGTATTGGAAAAATCTTGCTGGTATGCTGCTTAAATGTTTGCTTGAGTCTGATGTAGAGAAAATTATGCACGAAATGCATGAAGGAGAATGTGGAGGCCATCTCTACTGGAAAACTACAGCGAACAAAATACTTAGAGCCGATTATTATTGGCCTACCTTATTTCCTGACACTCACAAACTAGTTATGACATGCCATAAGTGTCAAATTTTTTATGGCAAGAAAAAGCTTTTACCTTTGCCCTTACACCCCATCATAGTCGAAGGACCCTTCCAGCAATGGGGTCTAGATTTTATTGGGGAGATTCACCCTTCCTCACCTGCTCAACATAAGTGGATCCTTACAGCCACTGATTACTTTACCAAATGGATAGAATCCATACCTTCCAGGAATGTGACTGATTCAGTCATCATCAAGTTCCTAGAAACTAATATCTTATCTAGATTTGGTTGTCCTAGAAATATCATTACTGATAACGTCGTTGCCTTCTCCTCCAAAATAATGGTTGACTTCTGTTACAAATATCACATTTCATTAGGACATTCCATAGCTTATTACCCTCAAGGTAATGGTTTAGCCAAGTCCTCTAACAAAAGCCTAGTCAACATCATCAAGAAACTTCTGGAACAAAATCAAAAGGCATGGCATGGAAAACTAGTACATGCACTATGGGCTGATAGACTGACCACCAAAAAATCCATAGGTATGTCTCCCTACCAACTATTTTATGGCATAGATGCCATTTTCCCAACATCTTTAGGGGTTCCAGTAATGAAGCTATTGCAGGAAGTTCAAATAGAATAAAATGACATGCAAAGGAGGGTAAATCAGACTATCCATTTACAGCAAACAAGAGGAGTTTACCAAAAGGCTCAGTTAGCTCAAGACAAAATAAAACATATTTTTGACAGAAGGACCAAGGAAAATGATTTTCAGATTGGGGACAAAGTGTTAAAATGGGATTCTAGAAGAGAAGACAAAGGTAAACATGGCAAGTTTGAAAATTTATGGAAAGGGCCTTTCATCATCAGCTCAGTCAGTGGAAACAATTCCTTTTTCCTGCAAGACCCTGATGGGACTGAAACTTTCGGAGGTCATGTGAATGGCAGGACATTAAAGCATTATTTTTGTCAAGAGTTCCAATTTTAACACATTTTCAATAATTGTGTATACCATTGTTTAAAAAATAGATAAAAAAACAGAAAATTCAAAAAATAGAAAAGAGGGCGGTTTGAAAAGTAGAAAGAAGGCCCCATGTTCAGAAAATAGTCTTTCAAAAACCACGCAAGTCTAAATGCGGCTACTAGTGCTCAAATGTCTTGTTCAGTTATCTAGCCTAATCATAACTAAACATGTTTTAAATTTATTTGCTGATAAGTTAGTGAGTGGAAAAGATGGTCAACATTGTGTAAGCTTGACTTATCAAAGAGAGTAGATTAGGAAAAGATACTGGTTCCACACGCCCAAAACAGAACCAAAGAGGGAAGCGGGGATGAAAAACAAATTGTGCATCTTAGCCCTGTTTTTCCTAGTTTCCATTTTATGCAAAATAATATTTGTGTGCAGCTTGTCTTTCATGCCGCAAGTACATGACAAATCAGACTGTCTAACCCTGATTTGATCATTTTAAATTTCATGTTTTAGATTAGAGAACAAAATCCTGTCAAATAGCTTAACCTTGACAGTTGATCTAGCATAGGTAGAGTAATGAAGGAGTTCATCAGTTTAATCTGAACTCCCGGCAGATATAAGTGTAGAACTAGATAGGTTCATTTTTCAAAAAGAAAAAATATATATTGTCAAAAGGGTTGCTAGTCCAAATGCACCCAAAGGAAGAAAAAATGTTAGGAAAGATAGCGGGGTAGGTATAAATATCATTGATGCTAATCATGCTGTCATTTTTCAGAAGTAGCATCAAGGAAGAATGAAATTTGCGCCAATGGGTAACGCACTGGTCTTCATAAGCCAAAGATCTGAAATTCTGGACACCTCCTGAAAAGGAGTTGCCCTCCCCAAATGGAGCCACTGTTAGTCATCAGTATTTTTCACTTGTTGGTGATGACTAGTTGTAACAACCAAGTTTTCTAGCAACTGATCTAAAAATTGTAAAATTTTCCAGCTGGAAAACACCCATAAACATTTTTTTCCCTCCTACCTTTTCAATCCGCCCATGACGAGATGAAACCTCATTATCAAGCCCTATCTAGCCTCAGCCATACTAGCTTGTCCATCATCTCCAAAGAAAATAATCCAAATCTGTCCAAAGAAGTCTCCCCTAAGTTAGGTAGTGGTGCTTCAGGCATTTCTCCCTTGGCAAACTATCCTAAAGCCAAAGAACCTCTATCTGCTACAGAACAGTCATAACAGACTTTCCCATTCTGCAAATAAAGTTGGTTACACCCATAAGTCACTCCACTAACAAGCCCTAAAGTCTCAACAATGTACATGCCCTAGGTCAAACTAATACTAGGTAGTTTTATAGTGTTTCAAATAGATCTTTCAAGAGCAGAAGTGTACCAGCATCCCAGAAGACAGTATTTGGCTCAACATAAGAAGACAGCTGCTTCTCATGTGATTTTCAGCCTGGGATGCAGCTACAGGGCAGAGAGTTGTTTCATTAAGCTCCTACGATCATAGTCAAAGGTTAGTAAATTATGAATGACAAGAAGTGCTTTGCAAATACTAACCAAAATGCTTGTGATGTCTAAAGAGGCACAGAGATATTTGAAAAGCAGAATTGCATGTCTCAGAGAAGTGCCCATCTTGACTATTATCAATTTTTCATTCTTCATTTTCTCAAGCATGAAAAGGCGGTGAAAGGAAAATTAACATTGTTAAAAGCTGATGAAATGGCATCACTGAGAAAAACCTCCTTCATTTTATAAGCAAAGGGTTGAAGACTGAGAAAACCTCCTTCATCTATAAGCAGAGGGCGAGGGATAAAGTTTGTTTCTAAGTTTTTCACTAACTGAAAAGGCAAACTTTAGGTACAGTGGAAGAAAATTGAAGGTCTCTGAATAAAAATGACGTTAAAGGCAGAGGCAAAGCAGTGGGTTTTTAAAAATTGTTTGCATGAGTGTCATTGTTATTGAATTACAATAAGAATCTAGTGGTTTGATTATAAATGAAGAAATATTATTAAGCTGATGGCCAAAGGATTCTTGGTCTCAAACTAACTTCTGCCATCATGAATAAAGGAAACCACTATTAGTATGTACATCAAACATTCTTCATTTGGTTGAGATAGAGGTTGAAAAGAAACTAGGCATCTGTCAAAAAATAGGCCTCCTTCATCTATAAGCAGACGGCCAGGGACAGTGATTAACTTTAGGGTTTTCACTGACTGAGAGACAAATTTTAAGAACAGTAGGAGACAGTTGAAGGCTTCTAAAAAGAGAGATGGTGTTAAAAAACAAAGAGAAGGCAGGGGTACTATAATAATCCTAGAGGTTGATCTTATCTCTTATCAGAGTTTCTTTCAAAACGCAGTCTGGAGCCAACATGAAACAACCTTGCTGAGGTTGAGAGATGTG
Organism: Pinus albicaulis; assembly: GCA_034641835.2. Lineage (NCBI taxonomy): Eukaryota > Viridiplantae > Streptophyta > Pinopsida > Pinales > Pinaceae > Pinus > Pinus albicaulis. The sequence continues at coordinate 1,922,012,473 of CM076578.1, forward strand.
TTAGACACAGGCCAAAAAGTGATGATTGCTTTACAAAAAGTTCTGTTCTTCCTGTTCATAAGGAATTTTCTTTCAATAACTCATCATAGTGGACAAGAAGGCAACTTGAGCTTAGTTTTACCAAAGAGGCATTGCAACTAAACACATAGGTTCACAAATGTGCAAGAAGGATTATGGCATGTGTTTCAGGCTCTGAAACAACATTCAAAACCAATAAAGCATGCCACCATTAAAAATGAAGGCATGTTCCTTATAAAATAGGTCAAAGATACCTTTCTGTTGCATTTTGAGTAAAGGAGAGGTTTTTAAAAGAAGTTCCCTTTTGATGGACAGATGATGGTAAAGCCTAGGTGAATACAACTAGGCCTCACCCACAGTCAAAAAGAAAAGTCATTTGGAGAATGCATCTACAGTCACTATATGTTTTTGAGCCAGGTTTCTTTCTAACAAGCAGATATAAGCATAGGAAAGACATTTTCCCCTTGAATACACAAGCAGTGAAACGATTTTGGCCCTTGAATGATTTTTTTATAAGTAAAAAGGGCCATATCTATCAAAACTGTCCAGATAGCATGCATAGCCTTTTTACCAACGTTATTTAAAATATGGGCCCCTTATAGCACGATCAAAGTCATTTTGGTTTTTTCATTATGAACAAAGGCATTTGTTTTAAAGAAATAAGCCTTCAGAACCCTCACAAATCAAACTCAAGGGTAAATTGACTTGTTCACTTTCAAATAGAGTTAAAGACCTTTGCCCATATCTATTTCACATTTCAAACACAAGCAACACTCCTCTTAGCTATCCATTGGACTGAAGAAGGAGTTCTTGAGCGAAGATTTGCAGAATTTAAGGTTTGGAGACTGTGTGACGCGCCTAGAAAAGCGCACGGCGCGTTCAGGAGCAAGTTTGCGAAGAAGTTGTATTGCTGCGCAGCGCGCCTATAGGCGCCGGTCACGACTGCCCACCATCAACCCGACACCTTGTCTACTGTGCGGCACTTACCCTGTTGAACGTGTTGCGCATGTTTTAAACGATCGAAGTGCCTCCAACAAGTCTTGAAGCTGCTCAATTCCTCAAGCAAAGGCCACCATCGATCTTCAAGGTATTTTTTTTGCCTCCTTGCTATATTCAAGCTGCTAAGTGTTGATTTAAAAAGAGAAACTCTCGGTATAAATCAAGGTGTGTTGGGGTAAATGGTTTGAAGAAGATTGTTTCAGGTGGATGAAAGTGGAGTAGTCATTTTTGTTCAAAGAGCCTAGAGCTACCCTCAAGACTGTGATAAAACTGTAGAAATTAGCTGAATAAATCACTTATTCAATGAAGATTAACCCGATCATACATCAATTTCGAATTGCATGCATAACACATAACCTTCTTCTACAATTAATTGTCACATCCGGAAATAATATAGAAGCAATCGCACATCAAATCAATCACACATTAACTCAGTATGTATGGGGAAAGCCTATAGCTGAAAACCCCGCAGCTATTGTGTATATTATAATGGAGAAATCATGTAACAATCATAGTACAGCTCTTCCCGCAAGCTCTCATGCACTACCTCCCATGCTACACACTATCAGCTAGATTTAGCAAAATGTAAATCTTGCTCCAATCCTTCGCCACTTGATGACCATCATGATTGTGTTTAATGCTAGGTGATGGCCTCCTTATATGAATAAATACCAGCTAAACTTTGTCTCTTAGCTTACTCCACCTATCTATGTGTTGCAAACTAACATGATATAATTCATGATAGCTAACTTCACCCTTCCATATCTCTTTCTTGTGCAGAATCCCATGCTTCGACCTTGTAGTGGCCCAAGAGTGTGGAGCTCCCTAATAGGTTAATATTTAGTGAAATTAAATATTATTTAATTTACTCCACTCATATCTAGTTGATTAGTTAGTTTAACTAATCCCAACTAGTTCAACTAAAACAAATAGAACATAACTCCACTACTTGACCCATGGTCGAATTTCCCAAGAGGAAGAGGAGTAAAAGAGCCACCCAAAGAAAAGGGAAGGACAAGGAAGAAAGCAGTCATGAACAGGAAAGGGAATTCGACATCATCCAAATCCAAAGTGATGATAGTGATAATGAAGCCCGGATCCTAGAAAATCTCTTGATCCATAGAGAAAGCCAAATTGATGCCTTGAGGACTGATCTTGATAGAGCTAGGAACTTCAATCACTTTTTGCAAGTCCAAAACAAGTAGATGAGTGTTCATATGGCTGTATATGAGACACGGGCCATCCGATACAAAAAGGAGGCCTCCAAAGCACATGTGAGATTGGAAGAACTCATGGGTGAGTTCGATGAAAGTGAAGGTGAATATTTGCCTAGGCGAAAAAGGCCAAGAACCATGGGGCTTAAAAAGGCCCTTAAGAAACAAAAAGAAGAAGAAGATGCACTCCTCCAATCTACCCCTCTCACTGCATTGTTCGAACAAGAGATAAAGAACAATCGGGAAGCATGGCTTGAGAGAGTTAATGATCACCTGGAGAAGAAATTGGAGAAGGAAAATAGGGACTTGGACCTTCAACGGAAGATGACCGGGCATTATAAAAAGCTCAATCAGTTTGCCCGGCGGAAGTTGAAGGCTGCTCAGGAAAAACTCAAGGAGGCTAAAGGGAAGCTCCCGGCACAAAGATTGAAGAAAGAAACCTCAAGGCTTCAAATTTTAGCCTCTGATTCACAACATGTTTCTGAAAACCCTTGAGGGTCATGTTCACCAATTTTGGGCAAAATTCGACATATTTTGGTTTTTTGTCATTTTTGGGTTTTTGGCCAAAACTCATGGGCATCACCATTTCAGTTTGGGACATCATCAAAGGATTAAAATGGTATCATTGGATGCCATAATTTCAGGGGCACATACTCAGCTATTTTCAGAACAATTGAAGATCTTTTGCTCCCCCAAAATGGCGAAAAACACTCGCTTTTTCTACACTTTGCCCCGTTTATCAGCAAGGCTTATTTTTTGGGTTTTTACACACAGGCCTGTTTTTGGAGGAATTATAGTGGTCATTTGGGGGAAAAATAAAAATTTTCAGAAATTAGACACTCAGAGCTTTCCAACGAGCTATCATGAGCCTCGTTTTGACATCGGGAAGGCCTCCAAAAGTTGCCGGCAAGTCAGGGGACCTTTTGCTGATGTATTTTTTGAGTATTTTTGTAAAAATTGAACCTTTCAAAGGTGACTTTTCCTCATGTGCGTTTAGCTATTTTGTATATGGTTAGTTAATAAAAGTCAATTTATTTCCCTTTTTTAGCATTTTTGAGATATTTTATTAGATATTTTGTGTCTTGGGCTCTGCAAAGCCTCAAAAACAAAATAAGATATTTTGAATAGGCCAATGAGATTGCAAGGTCAACTAAGAGGCTTTCCTCACTTTGGCCTATATATTCCAAAGGATTTCATTGTAAACGAGGCTGAACTTGATGAATAGAAGCAATATATGGTCATATAAGCTTTGGAAGAAATACTTGTCTCATGCTTTTGGATAGTTTCTTGGATGTTCTTGTATGATGAAAGATGATTGTTGTTGGATTCCATGACTTGGTAGAATGGTATAGCGTCTCTCTCTCTTTGTTTTGTTTTCTAGTTTTCATTCATAAATCCATGTTCTTTCTTGCTATAGGACAGTAGAGAACAAATTTGAGATATTCCCTTGGAGGCACCTCAGATTTCCTGTTTCTTCATAGCTTCTATGTTTTCTTCATTCTTAGTCACATTAAATAATTCTTGATTGCTCTTTAATAACTTAATAATATTGGTTGATTCTTTCATTCATAGTTTTATGCATGCTAAGTATGATTTACGGTATGCCCTACTTACTCATGCCTAGCCATAGCTCCATCTATGAAAGTTCTCTTTGACTGATTAGATTGTCATTTGTTGAACCAAGGAGGTCTTGTTCTGATCTTGCCCTTTGCCTAAGACTATGCAATATTGTTTTCAAAGTGCCCAATAGCTTGAAGTACCGTGTTTAGGCATTCTGACATAGTGATTTGAGTTGTTTTTCTGTCTTAAATGTATTTCCCCAAAGTCTGATAGCCATTTCATAAAGTTAGAGAGTTTTGTATCTCTATGCATGGCTTGAATGTTTATTTCTATGCATTGATTAGCTTATAGTTACATTTCTCATGATTAATGGTTTGCCCTACCATGTTTGTGTCAGCTATTAAACTAGTTATGCTTGAAATCCTTTGTTATTCATAAACTTGATGTCCATTTCACTCCATTTTGCCCAAAGATCCATTTTACCTCGAATCAAATCGGCCCTTCAACAACCTTGTATCACCATCTAAAAAGCTTTCTTGACCTTTTCGACCCCATAGCCCAGTTGATCTAACATCTTTTTACCTATCTTATGTCATTGATTAGTTCATCCCTCACAACCTAAAAACCAAAACCAAAAACCCACTTCATAACTAGCCTAAAATCAGAACACAATAAGCAAACACACAGATATCCCTTACACAAATAGAGAGAGCCCTCTCTGAGTCCAGGAAGGCTAGGTCCTTGGGCTCCAAAGACTGGTTTGATGTTACACTGTCATTTGGCTTGCCAATCAGCCAAATCATGGGACCCTAACATAATGGCGATCACGGTGGGACTTTGAGTCAAAACATCCTAGGTATCCCTTAGGAACTCTCAAAATCTCAGTCAAACTTAGAAGAGTAGAATCTAGTTGTCTCACCATCCTAGAAAAATGATGACTCAGTTGTAGGACACTCTTACAAACCTTAGGACTACATAAAGAACTCATAAAAACCCCAAAAAACTCCTTTAGATTGGTTTTTGTCAGTACTGGTGGTGGACGATACACATATACCTCAAAACAATTAAAAATCCACCTGGTGACTCCACTAGCCTCCAGTAGGCCTTACTACTTTACTAAACTCTAGGCTACTATCCGATTGAGCCACCTCATCACCACCCTAACATAATGGCGATTGCGGTGGGACTCTGAGTGATAAACAAACTTAGTTTCCCTAAACCTTTAGAGACCTTTGAAAATACTATGAAAATACTATCCGATCGACCTATCCCACCGCTCACTAACATAATTGCGATCACAGTGGGACTCTGAGTACACAACAGTCTAGCAAACTCTTGCAGATTCATTAGTCTTCAAAATTTAAATAGACAAGCAGTCCATAAAACCATTTAGAGTAAACTCTTTTTGTTATCACCACCCTAGCAAAGTGATGAAACAGGTTTAGAATACTTTAATAAACCATACGCTGCACATCAAAACTCAGAAAACCCCAAAACATTCCCAGATTGGCTTTTCCCTAGTTACTGGTGGTGGACCATAGCTACATCTTTACAAAAACAACCAAGTTCCACCTGGCAACTCCACTAGCTTCCAGTAGGCCTAAAAACTCCATAAAAGACCAAAAAATTCATAAACCATACCTTTCTGCTAACTCATGCTTCCAAAAAATTGATACTTAGGGTGGAATTTCTGTAATCAGTGACATACTAATTATAACTTAGCATTTCAGAAGACCTCACCTAAACATAGGAGATAAGCAGAAGTATTCTTGCCAAGAGAACCATTAGCTTTTCCATACAGCCTAGCAAACTGTTAAAACCAAGTGAATCACTCTTCTTTGCAAGTTTCCATCTCAAAGTTTTCTATAAAACTTTTTCCCATAAGAATCTTTGATAGTGTTGGTGGTGGACCATAGTTCTCATAAAAATCCACCTGGCGACTCCACTAGTCCATCCTTTTTGTTTTGACCATCCTTCACATTAGTAAAACCCTAGAGAGGCCATCCATCTGAAACAATCCAAAATACCATCCTCTCTAAACTCTAGACGCGAAATCTGGCTTCACGAAGAATCAACACCAGATCTCATCTAGACCCAATTCCCCTATCATAGTAGATGACCCAGAGAAGATTCTATGGCAAGTTTCCGAAACTGGAAATTTAGCTACCAATAATTCCATCCGTAAAGCAAGATCAGTACCTGAACATCTCACAGCCTTGCAGGATTCCCCCTTTGACTTAAAATCAACAAAAACCCTTTTTAGAAGCAAGTCACAAAGTAAGATAGACTTTGACGATCTTGAGCCCCTAGATCTGCCACAGAGTCCTAGTAGAGAAGCCTCGCCTACTACACCTCCTGAATTTCAACTTCTCCATCACTTTGGCTCCTACCATCCCAGATCTGCTCAAAATCAGATCACTAGTCCAAGTACATCCGCCACACCCATCCAAACCACTACTGTTCAAACCACCTCAGCTCATCCCACAAGCCCTCATTTTGTACATCATCCATTAACTCCCGTCATGGCAGCCTGGTATGCACCCTTGGTGTTTCCACAGCCTTTGGCTCCCTTAAAAAATGACTATCAATCCAAAATCCCGCACTTTACCAGAGTTGAGACTACCACAGCTCAACAACATGTAGATAGGATTAGCGATGCCTTTGAATACATGGAAATAGAAGACGAGACCATCAGAATGAGGATGTTTGCCCAAAGCCTGGGCGGAGAACCCAAGAAATGGTCTAAGAGCTTAACTCCAAATAGCATCCACAATCTCCCAAAACTATACCAAACCTTCATAAACAAGTGGGAAATCCGAAATAACCCCATTCAAATCCTGTCAGAGTATAACAATCTAAAATGGTAAAATGGGGAAAGTGTCTAAGGATACTGCACTAGGTTCAATAGTGTGTATAACGCCCTCCCACCTCAGTTCAAACCTCCACTTGGCTCAGCCTTGGCAAAGTTCCCCAAAGGCTTTGACCCAGACATGACTTATCAACTAAGAGACAAGGACCCCCCTACCTTAGAGGAAATGAAAAAGTCCCTATAAATGCAGAAGCCAACTTAGCCGAAAAGAGAGCTAGGATAAGAGTAGAAAAGGGAGTCACCTACCATGACAAATTTGCCCCTTCGGTATTTTCCTCAGATCCTAGAATAGATGGCTTGGTCAAATCCATGACGAAGATGTGGGAAAAAATGAGTGAAAAAGCACCTCTTAAGGACAACCAGCCAAAACCTCAAAACCGAAACCAAAACTTTAGAAGAGACCAGTCTCAAAATAAACCAAGGGGAAAGGACCAACAAAGCAGGCCATCCTTCAGTGAGAATTATGCTGATGAGGATGATAGGGATACTGAACCCATTGATGAAAATCATTTGAACCTCATAGGTTCTGATAACGAGAGTGAGGTTTACCTCACAGCAAAAGAGCAAGAGTTCTTCTCTCCGAATCAAGACGAAACTGACTATGAAGATCTTGAAGATCCTGCCATAGATTTTTAGAATGCCATTATAGAAGCTCATAGGTAGTATGACCTTAGAATCAGAAAAAACCAAGACAACTCCAAGAAAGGTAGCCCTGACACTGCTAAAACCCCGATACCATCCTTAAAAAAGCCGTGGATAGCAACAAAATCGTGGTCAAGAAAATTGACCAAAACAAAGATAAAGCTATTCAAACAAGTCTTGGCTCAGATACTCCTAGTACCTTTACAAAGACTCCCGAGGTGGCTGTGTCAAACAAAGTCCCGAACCAGAGTCAGCAAATTAAGAACATAGAGAAAGTCATGTCCGAAAAAGCTGAAACAAATCTGTCCAAACTACAAACTCCTTTTAGTTTCGAAGGGGAAATTTCCAAAATAAAAATAACCATACCCCTTACTGAGCTAATAACTATATATAGGTATAGATCTCAAATATTCAAAGTTTTTGATTTAGGAAATGAGGCAGATAATTTAAATCTAACTGATGACAAACCCAAGCTCTTGTTCGGCCCCAAAATAGAAGGTGAATACCAAGAAGGAGTTGTCTCTCCTTTCTACGTAAGCTTGAATATACAGGACAAAATATTACATAATTCCATGTTAGATTCTAGTGCTTCCCATAACCTCATGCCTAAAGTAATCATGGAAAACCTGGGTCTAGACATAACTCAACCATACAAAGACTTGTACTCTTTTGATTCAAGTCGGTTCAAATGCTTAGGGCTAATAAAGAACCTATGTTTTGCTTTGACACAACTACCGACAAAAAACCTAGTCATGGACGTAGTAGTGGCCGATATTCCTCCTAAGTATGGAATGCTACTATCGAGGGCGTGGGCTTCCAAAATACAAGGTAACCTTCAAATGGACATGTCATTCGCTACCATCCCATTTTTCAACCAGACTAGGAGATTATACCGAGAGACTCACATGAAATACATGGTTAGCAACCGGGATAAGCCAAACAACACTCCCATTTATTCCATTCATTCCAATTTAGATTCTTTTATCTTATACAATGAAAGTGATATAAACGAGTAGATAAAAGAAAATGAAGAGGTTTTTAAACCATCAAAACCACATTTCCCACTACTAAATGAAGAAACTGATGATCAAAGCTACAAGAAACCTGAAAAATTGTTTAGTATCGTGTATGAAAAAGAAGCTCTTTGGAATATAAGCTTTGATGGTTCTTGTGGCAAAACCGGTTCGGGGGCTGACATCTGGATACACAATACTAATGAAGGTCATTATTTCATATTAGAATTCCAATGTACTAATAACATTGCGGAATATGAGGCCCTTCTCCTTGGTCTGCACATACTTAAAGACTTAGGCACCAAGAAAATATCAGCCCAAGGAGATTCAGAATTTGTAATTAGGCAAATCAAAGGTGAATATTCGGAAAAAAACCCAAGACTAAGAGAATACAGAAATTCAGCTTTAGACATCCTCAAAACCTTCGAAAAATATGAACTCACTTATATTCCTAGGGCTCAAAATAGCCTAGCAAATGAGCTCACCTTCACTGCAAGCAATGGCCAAATATCATGTCTAAGCGAGCAATACAGTATTCAGGTCAAACATCGCCCTACAGTACCAGATAATATTGACCATTGGAAAATATTCAAGGATGACGATCAAATTGATGATTTCTTACAATCTAAGAATGAATTTGAAGTAACCAAAACAGACTTAGAAAATGAAGAAAATAAACCTGGAAAAAATCAAGATCAAGAGCCAAATTTACCTTCTTGGATAGATGTAAACTTGGTAAATCATTCATATGAAACTGAGATGGGAGAGGACACAAACCAAAGGGAACTTGAAGTCTGACACTGTGAAAATGACACCATACCCAGAGGGCTTGCGCCTTTAGAAGAATTGTTTGATTTTAACGATGTGGCCAAAAAACCTAAAATGGAATCTACTGAGGTCAACATAGAAGAATATAACATAGGAAGCCCGGAAGAACCAAGAAATATCCAACTATCCAAAACCCTCCCTCCTCACATAAAGCAAAAGTACATCAAGTTGTTTAAATAATTTAAAGATGTGTTCGCAGGGGGATACCAAGATTTGAAATCATATGACACCAGCATCATCCAACATAAGATTCCCCTTAAAGAAAACCAAAAGCCTTTCAAACAAAAGTTAAGAAGAATAAACCCAGTATTACTACCATTGGTTGAAAAGGAAATAAAAAAGATGTATGATGTTGGGATAATAGTATCCCTCAAGTACTCTGAGTGGGTCTCAAATCTAGTGTCAGTTAGGAAAAAGACTGGTGAAATCGGACTCTGTATCAATTTCCGAAATCTAAATAGAGCCTATTTAAAGGACAACTATCCACTGCCCAAAATGGACCACATACTTCAAAAGGTAGTAGGTGCTAAAAGGATCTCATTACTTGATGGTTTTTCTGGTTATAACCAAGTGTTGGTTTACCCCACTGATCAACACAAAACAAATTCCACCACACCTTGGGGCACTTTTATGTACGTTAAAATTCCCTTTGGATTGATGAATGCTGGTGCCACATTCCAAAGAGCCATGGACATAGCCTTCTCAGAAGACATAAGTTATTTCATAGTCATATATCTTGACGATATTACGGTATATTCCAAATCAGATGAAGAACACCTGGTGCACTTAAGAAAGGTTTCTAACAAATGTAGAAAATATGGTTTATCCCTAAACCCCAAGAAAACACTTTTCGGTCTAGAAGAAGGAAAACTCCTAGGTCACATCATTTCGGAAGAGGGAATAAAAATAGACCCCCAGAGAATCGAAGGCATATTACAAATAAGTCACCCCAGAAACATAAAAGAGCTGCAATCCTTTATCGTAAAGATTAATTTCTTGAGAAGATTCATCCCAAATCTTGCCAAACTTCTGAGAGATATCACAAATATGTTGAAAAAAGAGGTCGGGGTTAAATGGACTACGGAAGCCAAAAAATATTTTGAAATGGTTAAAATGGACCTAACTAAAACAAAAGTATTGATAAGTCCTGATTTCACCAAAGACTTTTACATTTTTTCATTTTCCTCAGAACACACAATAGTTGCCCTGTTGTTACAAAAAAACGCAGCAGGGCAGGAGCAACCCATTGCCTTCTTTAGCAAATCCCTGAGAGATGCTCCCTTGAAATATAACATCATGGAAAAAAAAGCATTCACATTGGTAAAAGCACTAAAATATTTTTGAATTTACATCTTACATTCTCATGTCGTCACTTTTGTACCTAATACCGTCATCAAAGACATATTAAACCAAGATACCAATGGTAAAAGGGGAAAATGGATCGCTATCATCTTAGAATATGACTTATAAATCCGACCTACCAAACTAGTTAAAGGGCAAGGATTTGCAAGACTAATTGCTGAAACCAACCTCCAAGCTTTAGATATAAATTTTGTTGATGCCTTAGAAGAACATGAAGAATGCACAGCCCCTCATGTTGAACAAGTGTTTTTAAATTCACCTTGGTATGCAGATATTCTTTATGTATTGTTTTATCTAAATGCTCCTCCAACTTTATCAAAGACAAAAGCAAGATTTCTTAAACAAAAGTCTTTAAAGTTTTGCATTATATATGGATTTCTGTATTGCAAAAATCCCACGGGTATGCTACTTAAATGTTTGCTTGAGTCTGATGCAGAGAAAATTATGCACGAAATGCATGAAGGAGAATGTGGAGGCCATCTCTACTGGAAAAATACAGAGAAAAAAATCCTTAGAGCCAGTTATTATTGGCCTACCTTATTTCCTGACACTAACAAGCTAGTTATGACATGCCATAAGTGTCAAATTTTTTATGGCAAGAAAAAGCTTTTACCTTTGCCCTTACACCCCATCATAGTCGAAGGACCCTTCCAGCAATGGGGTCTAGATTTTATTGGGGAAATTCACCCTTCCTCATCCACTCAACATAAATGGATCCTTACAGCCACTGATTACTTTACCAAATGGATAGAAGCCATACCTTCCAGGAACGTCACCGATTCAGTCATCATCAAGTTCCTAGAAACCAATATCCTATCTAGATTTGGTTGTCCTAGAAAGATAATTACAGATAACGCTGTTGCCTTCTCCTCCAAAAGAATGGTTGACTTTTGTTACAAATATCACATTTCATTAGGACATTCCACAACTTATTACCCTCAAGGTAATGGTTTAGCCGAGTCCTCTAACAAAATCCTAGTCAGCATCATAAAAAAACTTCTTGAACAAAATCAAAAGGCATGGCATGGAAAACTAGTACACGCACTATGGGTTGATAGACTAACCACCAAAAAATCCATAGGTATATCTCCTTACCAACTAGTTTATGGCATAGATGCCATTTTCCCAACATCTTTAGGGGTTCCAGTAATGAAGCTATTGCAGGAAGTTCAAATAGAATAAAATGACATGCAAAGGAGGGTAAATCAGACTATCCATTTACAGCAAACAAGAGGAGTTTACCAAAAGGCTCAGTTAGCTCAAGACAAAATAAAACATATTTTTGACAGAAGGACCAAGGAAAATGATTTTCAGATTGGGGACAAAGTGTTAAAATGGGATTCTAGAAGAGAAGACAAAGGTAAACATGGCAAGTTTGAAAATTTATGGAAAGGGCCTTTCATCATTAGCTCAGTTAGCGGAAACAATGCTTTTTTCCTGCAAGAACTTGACGGGACTGAAACTCTTGGAGGTCCTGTAAATGGCAGGACATTAAAGCATTATTTTTGTCAAGAGCTCCAATTTTAAAAAACATTTTCAATCATTGTATATACCATTGTTTGAAAATAGATAAAAACAGAAAATTCAAAAACAATAGAAAAAATAGAAAAAGAGGGCGGGTTTGAAAAATATAAAGAAGGCCCCATGTTAAAAAAATAAAAAAATAGTCATTCAGAAAGCACGCAAGTCTAAATGCCGCTATTAGTGCTCAAATATCTTGTTCAATTATCTAGCCTAATCATAGCTGAACATGTTTTAAATTTATTTGCTGATAAGTTAGTGAGTGGAAAATATGGTCAACATTGTGTAAGATTGACTTATCAAAGAGAGTAGATTAGGAAAAGATACTAGTTCCACATGCTCAAAACAGAACCAAAGAGGGAAGCGGGGATGAAAACAAAATTGTGTATCCTAGCCCCATTTTTCTAGTTTTCATTTTAAGCAAAATAATGTTTGTGTGCAACTTTTCTTTCATGCCACAAGTACATGACAAATCGGACTGTCTAACCCTGATTTGATCATTTTTCAATTTCATGTTTTAGATTAGAGAACAAAATCCTGTCAAACAGCTTAACCTTGACAGTTGATTTAAAATAGGTAGAGTAATGAAGGAGTTCATCAGCTTAATCTGAAATCCCGACAGATATAAGTGTAGAACTAGATAGGTTCATTTTTCAAATATCTATATATATATATATATGTTGTCAAAGGGTTGCTAGTCCAAATGCACCCAAAGGAAGAAAAAATGTTAGGAAATATAGTGGGGTAGGTAGAAATATCATTGATGCTAATCACGCTGTCAATTTTCAGAAATAACATCAAGGAAGAATGAAATTTGTGCCAATGGATAAGGCACTAGTCTTCATAAGCCAAAGATCTGAAATTCTGGACACCTCCTGAAAAGGAGCTGCCCTCCCCAAATGGAGCCACAATTAGTCATTAGTATTTTTCACTTGTTGGTGATGACTAGTTGTAGCAGCCAAGTTTTCTAGCAGCTGATCTAAAAAATTGTCAAATTTTCCAGCTGGAAAACACCCATAAACATTTTTTCCCCCCTACCATTTTCAGTATGCCCATGACGAGATGAAAACTCATTATCAAGCCCTATCTAGCCTCAACCATACTAGCTTTTCCATCAGCTCCAAAGAAAACAATCCAAATCTATCCAAGAAGTCTCCCCTAAGTTAGGTAGTGGCGCTTTAGGCATTTCTCCCTTGGAAAAATATCCTAAAGCCAAAAAAACCTCTATCTACTATAGACCAGTCATAACAGACCTTCCTATTCTGCAAATAAAGTTGGTTACACCCTTAAGTCGCGCCACTGACAAGCCCTAAAGTTTCAGCAATGCACATGCCCTAGGTCAAACTGATATTAGGTGGTTTTACAGTGTTTCAATGGATCTTTCAAGAGCAGAAGTGTACCAGCATTCCAGAAGACAGTATTTGGCTCCACATGAGAAGACAGTTGCTTCTCATGTGATTTTGAGCCTAGGATGCAACCATAGGACAGAGAGTGTTTCATTAAGCTCCTGCCATCACAGTCAAAGGTTAGTAAATTATGAATGACAAGAAGTGTTTTGCAGATACTAGCCAAACTGCTTGTGATGTCTAAAGAGGCACAAAGGTATTGGAAAAACAGATTTACATGTCTCAGAGAAGTGCCCATCTTGACTATTATCAATTTTTCATCCTCATTTTCTCAAGTATGAAAAGGTAGTGAAAGGAAAAATAACACTGTTAAAAGCTGATGAAATGGTATCACTAAGAAAACCTCCTTCATTTTATAAGCAGAGGGTTGAAGATGTAGAAAAACCTCCTTCATTTTACAAGCAGAGGGTTGAAAATTGAGAAGGCCTCCTTCATCTATAAGCAGAGGGCCGGGGATAAAGTTTGTTTTTAAGTTTTTCACTTACTGTAAAGGAAAATTTTAGGTACAGTGGAAGACAATTGAAGGTTTATGAATAAAAATGATGTTAAAGGCAGAGGCAAAGCAGCGGTGCTTTTAAAAAAATGTTCACATGAGTTTCACTGTTATTGAATTACAATGTGAAGCTAATGGGTTGATTATCAATAAAGAAATGTTGTTAAGCAGATGGCCAAAGGAGTCAAACAGTCTTGGTCTCAAACTGAATTTTTCCATCAAGTATAAAGGAAACCACTATTAGCATGTTCATCAAACATTCTTCATTTGGTTGAAACAGAGGTTGAAAAGAAACCAGGCATCTATCAAAAATAGGCCTCCTTCATAAACAAAGTAAAGGGCTCACCATTGTTTGAGGATGAAAAGAAATTATTGCATGTGGCAAAGATTTCAAAAGGGACTAATCTCAAAAAGGGTGAAATGAAAGAAAATTCATGTTTCTTGCAGTCCTCCTTCACAGAAGAACAAAGGGACAACCTTCCCATGCTCACATTTTAAACTTTAGTTCATCATCCCCTGTTTTATCTCCATGAAAGTTGAAGACTCATTACTTTAGAAATCCAGGGTTAGTCAGTTGCCTTGATGATGGAAGCTATTTATAGCAGAGTTTTTCATTTACAAATTCAGGTGAGGTTCTTCACCCACAGTCAAGAGAAACTCAAAGCAGCGCCTGTCAGTTCAATCAGCTTCACAATGGGCATGACCACCTTCAAAGCATCAGGAGTAGAAACTGTCAATTAAGTTTTAAAAAGATGAGTTGTCTCCTTGCAAAAATGGCAGAAGATGCTTCACAACTCATTGGAATGTTTTTGAGCATAATTTTCCTTTGAAAATGTCATTAAAAGGGTCAACAGTGGCAGAGTTTCCTTTTAAATAAAGCACAGTGAAAAGCTGTAGAGGAGATTTGCAGTTCCTAAACAAGGTCTCTTTACTTAAACAAAAGCCATCACTATGTTACCTTTTCAAAATTCAAACTCCACATCTTGTCAAACGATTAGTGCAAAAGAGTCTTTATAGGTTAAGTGATGGAATCACAAGACAGTAGGGATTCATGTTTTTTTTAAAGCAAAAGCCTTTTGAAAACATTTTTAAAAACCCTCACCAAGCAAACGTAAAAAGGACTCTGAATTTTTTCTTTCAAAAGAAGTTAAAAGGACCGTTGCAAGCTCTATTTTCATTTCAAAACACGAGCAACACTCCCCTATGCTGCTCTCTGACCGAAACAAGGAGTTCTTGAGAAAAAGTTTGCAGAAGTTTAAAGCCTTTTGGCTCGTGTGACGCGCCTACAAAAGCGCGCAGCGTGTTCAGGAGTTTGTTTATGAAGAAGTTGTATTGCTGCGCAGCGCACCTGTAGCAGCGCACGACATGCCTGTAGGCGCCGGTCACGACCGCCCATCATCGACCCGACACCTTGTCTCATGCGCGACGCCTTTCCATTTCAACGTGCCGCGCATGTTTTAACATTCAAAACGCCTTCAACAATTCTTGAAGCTGCTCAAACTCTTCAAACAAATGCTGCCATCGATTTTCAAGGTATTTTCATTTACCTCCTTGGTATATTCGAGTTGCTAAATGGTGATTAAAAAAGAGGAGGTCTTGGTATGAATCAAGGTGTGTTGGGTAAATAGTTTGAAGAAGATTTTTACAGGGGGATGAAAGTGGAGTGGTCATTTTTGTTTCAAAAAGCCTAAAGATACCCTCAAGACTGTGATAAACCATAAAATATGTCAGCTATATGTAGTGGAGAAAATAGTGGTAAGGAGGGTTGAATGTTCTATTTAAGATCCAAGATTGTTGTGGCTATGATTACCCAGGATTGACATAATGAAAGTGCTGTGTTTATGTTGATGTCAAAAGGATTAAAAATTGCCCTCAAAATAGTGCTAAAACATAACACTACCTGCAAGTCCAAATAAGCACAGTAGTAGAGGTTATGTCAAATTGTTGAAGGTGTCCTAACTATGATAAGACAAAGCGAAACCTTTGTCAGCAAAATGTAATGGTGAAAACAGTGTTAGAAGGTGAAGCAGTGTTTGTAAGGAAAACATAGTGATTATTTGAATAAGTAAAACAGTGAAACAATTGCTGCCTCATTTGTCCCATAAAACAAGTTGTGGTGAAAAATATTTTAAAATAAGTCTGAAGGTGTTTTGTCTACCTGTGTGTGTGAAACAGTGAAGTACAAGAGAAGTGTTTTTGATTGGGAGGGGTGTTTTTTTTCTACAAGGTTGTCTTGCTTATACCAAAAACAAAAAAAAGCTTTGTGACCTTACCCAAACACAGTGATCATTTGATTGTGTGTACCTTTTTGTTTGACTGTGTGCTTGTTATTATAATTATTTGTTGATTGGCATACAAAGGAAGACAAGCAGTGATTTGGAAGGAGCAGAGAGCTGGTATCAAAGAACCATTTCACACAGCATTTGAGGAAAATTTGCCTTGGTCAAAAAGTGACTAACAAAGAGGACAGAGTTGTGTTTGAGAAAGCATTTCAAAATCCATTTGAAGCATCTTGGTGTTGCAGAGAGCATTCAAAACAAGATGCCTCCCAGGCAGGACAATAGGAGTGGATTGCATAAGAGATTTGAGTCCGTTTCCACTGAAGAAGTGAATTCCCACCCATTAGTCTTGTTCAATTTCCATGAGGTTGGGTGTTTATATTTTTGTCAAAGAGTGCAAGAGGTGAAGAGATTTTCCCCTTTGACACATCTTTGCGCTTTGAGGTTTCAAGACAAGCATTTCCAGCTGGCAGGCCTTGATTTCAAATTCTCTCCAAGGTCCATCTCCAAGGCCACTAAAATCCCTTATGTCGGGGAGAAGTGGTTTAAACAAAGCCACCTAGACTCAGAAGAATAGAAGCCCTTTCTAAAGCCTGAGCACAGAGATTCATGTCCTTCCATTCTCCCTTTCTCATATCTTTTGGCTAGCTATGCCCCCCTCATGAAGATCATCATGAAATACTTCACTTGTGAGGGAAGATTCTCCCATGTCTATGCCTATCACATTCGACTTGTTAGTATGAATCTTTCGTCATAAAAGATCACTTTAGCTACGCATAAAAAATAGCCCTAACATCAATTATGGCTGCCAATATCTTTAAATATGCAATTAGGTGATCCAAATAATGCTGCAAAAATCCAGATCTAAGCATAAAAGACATTAAGCAGTGAAAATAAAATGTGGCTCCATGCATCCAATAGACAAGACAAGAACAATGTATTTGAAAGAATTTTTTATATTAAAAGGGGGCACCTGAGAGGAAAACAAGAAAGGTGTTTCCGATTCTCCTCAATGGGATGTGTTCTTGAAAGTCCTTGACATTTCAGATCTAAAATTTCTCTCTCTTGTTGGTGTAGAAAACCCAGACAATCATAGAACTCAAAGGGAGCTCACAAGGCAAAAATGGAAAATGTGACCAAGAGTATAGATCTAGAGTGATCTAATGCAATGAAAGTTGACTAATGAATGGGGAAAACCCTTCTATTTATAACAAAATATTAGGGCGAACTAGAACTTGGTGCATGAATAAAATATTATTAATCAAATTATAGAACCACCCTTTAGGAATATTTTATTATATTTCTTGGAGGGAAAAGGATTTTTGACTTGGGTCAATTCCTTTATTTATAAATAATAAATAAATAAATGATTTATTTATTATTTTAAGGAAATGGTGGGAATATAATTAAATAAATAATTATTTATAAATGATTTAGTCAAATTTAACTAGGAATATTATTTAAATAAGGATTTAAATAACTTATTCCTAGGAAATAATCAAATAAATAAGGATTTATTTAATTGATTTCCTTGTTTTGGGTTAAATATGACTAGGAAATATAAACAAATATAGATTTGTTTATTATTTCATTTTGGGGTTTCCTGTTTAGACCATAAACAACTTAATAAAGGTGTTTTACTAAGTTATTTCACATAGTGAAAGCAATTTTACTTAGGGTAAAATTGGTCTTAAATGGTGTCCTTAGGTTCATCTAATGATAATAGGTTAGATGACCAAAAAATGGTGTAACAGATTTCCCCCCAACATACGAGTGTTAGGAGCAAATTGTATGACCGAAGTACGTTGTAAGAACTCAATCACTAGACATCAAGAGGGAAGTCAGAGAGAGAAATGTAAGGTAGTCTAATGTGCTAAAGGACTATACCCTAAGGAGATGAGACTTACAGGTGCAACAAGTCTCTAGTTTATGAAGTAGTACCTGCGCTAAAGGCGGCGGGGTAGGCATAACTATGCCCGCCGAGACAAAGTACAAAAGAATAGCATGTCCAGTAAACAAGGAACCAAACTATAATGTACATGCTGGCATAAATAGGAGCTATAAAAATAGAATGATGAATCCCACATACATGTTGTGCCTAGAATAACAGTCAAGACTTATGCAATAATATTGTAGTACATGAGATACAAATACAACCCAAATGCCCCCTATACACGGGGAAGGGCTCGCAAAATCTGACTGATACATGCAAATTGAAAAGGCACTGCAAGCGGCTAAGGCCGACATCATCAAATGTAAGGAGTTGCATCAAAGGATGAAATGAAGGAGTCATCCGGGCATGTGGGGGGCTACCTGCAGGGCCACCCCCTCATGAGGGTTGATACATCTCACACACACCCGGGAATCACCAATAGCTGTTGCTGCATCACTGGACCACCAAGTATACTGATCATGATCATGCTGAAAGGAGCTCAAACCACGGTAAACCACCCTATAGACCTGGATTCTGGACTAAATTAGCTGATGTCGACAGAAGGAGGTCCGCCATAGGTGAGGCAATAAGGGATCCCAAACTAAGGCACGAGAGAAAATAATAGAGCGACTAACAGATGGACACTAATGATGATGATGAAATGAGGGATACTGAGTAGCGGATGGACGAATTCCCTTGTTAGAGCATAACGGGCATGAATTGCTTGGCATCGACTGACACAATATCATGAGGGATACAGAACAATGGTACTGAGGGCCATAATGTGCAACACGAGAGAGGGACCAAGAAATGAAGGATGGAGGACTATAGCGGGATACAAAGGGACTCGAGATAGACTCCATGAAGGATGATGACTCTACTCGGATGCTCTAAACAAGGGCGACTCGATGGTGCTGCCACACAGTAAAGGTCCAATGGGGGACCATAAAAACATGAATACAATAGGGTATCTCATGACGAAAATCAACACGAACAAAGATAAGTAAGGGGGAAAAGTGGTGCCCCAAGTACAAGTGTTGTAAGTGAAGAAATTCGATTGGGAGGAGAGGTGAATAGATCCTTCATGGACAAAATGGGTTCTGGTGAAGTATCAAAACATGAAAAACTAACGGATACCCATTTGAGTGCTCGGCGAGAGCTTTCCGACGGTGCAGACGGTGTGTCAAACGGGGTTATGGTTTGGTCGCAGCGAGCGAAAGAAAAGACAGGGGTTTTCTTCTAATAAGGCATTTTCCCTCCAAAAACATTCATTTGCTTGTGTAGCTATGGTGAATGTGGAGAGGAGAGAAGGCCCTAAATCTTATGGTGATTGTAGTGGACAAACCGACCGTTGAAATCGAGATCCGTCAGTTGCAGGTAAGAGGCCTAATCCTACTCTTTGTTTTTGATGGATTAAAAGTTCAGATTAGGGTCCCAAATCTCAGTAATAGCCCCTACCTCATCATTACGGTCAGGTCGCACTTTTTGGGGCAAAAACTATGACCTGGGACGCAGGTTTGGGCCTGAAAAGGGAAACCTATCCTAGGATTTGGCCAAAAAGTGCGACCTGTAAGATGGAGGTGGGTTTAGTGCTGTTATGGGATGAGATTCAGTTTTTGTGTAATTGAATGCAGTTTTTCCAATCTGTAGACTGACAAAGATGATGGTTTTGTGCAGATATGGTAGATATATGGATCAAGTGGAGAGAGAGAGATCTAGGTACATTACGGACGGAAATCCAAGCGGATCAGGGTGTCCGTCGTGCATTGGCCAGGTTTGGGGTTCTGAAATTTTTGGAGAACCCTTTGATGAGGGCTGGGGAGCCTTTGTTGGCCCATATTGTCAGTTATTGGGATCTAGACCATGAGGTTTTTATAGTGCAGGGGCACAGGATTGAGTTGACAGTCCAAGATCTGTATTTCCTGACTGGTCTCCCACCATTAGGGATGGTGGGAAATACACAACCAGTGTTACTGCAGGGGCGTAACATCATGGAGTTCGTGGAGCAACATTGTTGACCAGGTGTCCGAGTCAAAGGGAATCGGATATCTATTCGGGATCTAGAGAGATTGGAGACCCGAGCAGTGGCAGCAGCAGTGTTGCGGATCTTGGGTATCCAGGCGCTCCATCACATCACTGGAGGGTAGATGATGATTGTAGAAAGTGTGTTGAGTGGGACCTACTATGGGTGGGCCCAGATGATGTTGGTGTCGTTGAAACGACAGCTGTCGCTGTGTAAGCGGCAAGTGAACCATGATTGCACTTATGGTACTGTATTGTGCTCCTTCTTTTTTGAGAAGATCCCGACCTTGCGACCTCGTGTACAGCTACTTGATGGGGGTTCGAGAGAACCCAAGATGCATCGGTGGGAACGACTACTGTGTAGAGGAGGGGGAGGGGTGGTCGAACGAGTGTTCCGACCAGAGTTATTCACCCATTGGGATTAGATGCCATTGTACATAGACGACTATCCCTATAGTGGGATGAGTTATTGAGGAGATCTGGAATTGCCGCTTCCGCCTGGTCGAGTATGGGGGCCTGATGGTAAGTGAAAAGTAACTAATATGTTATGTGCATGTTAAAGTTTGTGAATAGTATTTATGGTACTAATTATTATACTTTTTGGGATGCAAATATAGCTCCGGTGAAACCGGCCGGATATATGGGACGACCTGCAACAGCTGGAACTACAGGTGCTAGTGGATCAAGGACAACACAGAACGAGGATATGGCCGCTCTGTTGGAGGACATTCGGTGTAGATGTGAGGGGCTGCTGACCGGTGTGTCAGAGCGAGGTTGGCAAGATTTAGATGACCAGTACATAGAGCTATGTATTGGGCTACCCTCGAAATGGCGATGTATCATGCGACGCATGGCGATGGCTGGTCAGACTGTGCGTGATCTACGAGCTTGGAGCGGAGCCATTGGCTCGGGATCCTCCAGAGAGTGATTAGATGTAGTGCAGGTGGTGCCCCCCAGTGTGTATGTAGGGGCAAGTGGTGCCCCCCAGTTTTTTGAGTTTTGTTTTTTGTAACATGCTATGGGCATGTCATATGTTTCAGAGTAGATGGAATATAAAAACATGTTATATGATATATATTATGTATATGCATTGTGTTTATGGTTTGAAATATTATTGTCTTGTGTGTGATAGATGCCAGTCTAGAACATGATTTGCAATTCTATCTACGTAGTGATTTTGACTTCTAGGTACATGATTGAAAGTAATGAATCTAAAGTCACGTATCAAAATTTTCACTCGTAAATATTGTCTAAACAGGATAGGGTTATGCACATGATAGACACCATTGAGTTGTAAGACAAGAAGCAGGGAATCTAAACAAACGTGCAGATGGAGGATGCAATGAGAGAGGGCATCGGCTAAGAGACCACGTACTGCATCATATTCGGCCTGATTATTGGTGGCATTACCAATGCAGACCCCATTCGAAAAAATGAGGGTATGCAAGGGAGTAAAGATGGCGCATACGGCCGAGGCGAGATTTCAAGAATAGCGACTTGCCCCATCGGCATAGCCAATATAATGTGTGGACGAGAAGTCCAGTGGGATAGTGTCATAAGACAAGAAATGGGAGGAATGAGGATAATGATGGAAGCGTGAGTATAGGGTAGACATAAAACGACAACTATGGGAAGGAGTAGTCTGGGTAGGGTGGCTAGGAGTCATAGATTGACTAGAGGGTGATGAATGAGAACTATAGGAGGAAAAGCGGGAGCTCATGCTGCGAAGGACATCATAGATACGGATGGGATCATCCTGGTCATGGGAGGAAAGGGAAAGGTCAAAGAAACCACATGACACTGCAAAGCTACCTAAATCATCAGCGTGGGAAGAAAGGTGCACATACAGATCATCATGGGGGATGACAGAAGAACAAGTAAAAAGATGGTCAAAGCATTTAGAGACCAAGAATGTTGCTGAAGGGGAATGAAGCAAAACAGATGAAGTGGATTTAGAGGGAATGTACTCCGAGGGTCGTGCGGATGATGATAGCTATAGGAGAGGGGTAGAAAGTTTAGACATCTCAACATTAGGGGGAGGAATGTCAATGGTAGCAGGGGGATCCTCGAGTAAACTTGACGCATACTGAGTAAGGATGGGAGAGGCGGATTGATTTTGTTCAACCTCGTACTCGCGAATGACCTCTAAGGAGGCTCAGTAATGCATGAGGTGAGGAAAATGGTGAGAATAATGGCCATGGACACCACACAAAGCACATGGTTTGTTGGTGCGAAGAGTCTTTGGGTTCTTGGCTGCGTACGAGGAAGAAACAGAAGTTTCAAGGACCGTAGATTTAGGGAACACGACCTTAACCATGGGTTGGATATGGGGAAACTCAAGACAAGTATGGGTGGCATGACCAACACCATCACATAAGGCACAAGGCTTGGCAGGTGGAAGAGGGGTAGGGTCGGGTGCGGCGGCCTTGTCTTTAGATGCCTCCTTGTGAGCTTTTCTTTTCTTGCCCGTAGCTGTCACAGCATGAAGATGGTCTTGCAGAGGGGCTAGGGGCACCGTAGTGATAGAAGGAGCGAAGGGAATCAGTTGAACCAGTGTCACAACAAGGTATGGTTTGGGGTGGCCGGGTGGGGTCTTGGCTGGAGGAGTAAGATACCATACAGGTATTCCCAAGGTTAAATTAGGGAGGGAAAGGGTGGCCATGATGGGAACCGAATAGACTCCGGGAGGGGGAGCAAGGAAAGGTTTCTGACCGACGGGGTAATGGCCAGGAGGGGCAACTCCCATATGGTGGAGACCTGGGAGAACCGACTCAGGAGGGTA
The DNA here is from genome assembly GCA_034641835.2 of Pinus albicaulis. Taxonomy (NCBI): domain Eukaryota; kingdom Viridiplantae; phylum Streptophyta; class Pinopsida; order Pinales; family Pinaceae; genus Pinus; species Pinus albicaulis. The sequence continues at coordinate 1,922,035,414 of CM076578.1, forward strand.
GGGAGGTTCCTGAGTGCGAGGTGGGAGGGAAGGTCCAGGCGGAAGGGGTTCGATCAGCTGAGGCGAAGGGCTAGGAGTAGGTTGCGACGGGCGAGATTGAGGTTGCTGACTAGCCAGAGTAGGCTGTGGAAGGTTAGCCTGAGACGATTGCATCATGAAAACATTCGCTAAGCTAGGATTAGAGACAGGAGGAGGTGGAGGACCCGGGAAGGTTCCAAGCAAGGATGATTCTTTGTAGACGCCAAGGGAGACACTGGTCAAAGAATCAACAGTTTTCTTATTGGTGACAGTAGAGATGGTGGACTCAGGGGAGGTCTGAGATTTTGGTTCATGATATGTCAACTGGTCGATGGTGACAATCTTTCCATTATGGGGGAAAAACATCTTGCGGTGGACTGCGGATGGGACGGCAGACATGGCATAGGTGTAACTACGCCCAAAATGGATGTTATAGTCAAGAGGGGCGTCGATAACTTCAATGTCGACACAAACAGTCTTTCCCGCAAGGGTGATCGGACAGTTACGGAATAGGCCAATGGGCTGGGAGGCATGGCCATCCCACGCACAAAGGGTGCTTGTGGAAGGGGCCAGCTCAGGGGATTCGAGTTGTTTCCAAACCAAAGTAGACATCACACAAGTAGATGCCCCCTCATCAATAATACACCGAGCGACGTTGGCATTTCATATTTTAACTGGGATTTGGAAAGCAACAGAAGCAGGCAGGGGGGATGGTCTAACTAACGGGCATCGAAAAAAATCAATTGGTCATCAGCAGGATCTACAGCACCCACGGAAGATGGTAGAGCCTTCTTTTGAGAAGGACATGACTGGAGGAGTTCCAGTGTTGAAATGGCAGCAGGAGATTGTGCCAGATCATCTACTATGCTATATGAATGGGCAGCCCGACCAGAGGCAACATTTCAACGTAATGGGCCCTTAGGAATCTTGATATGAACCTCAGCTTTGGGCGGAGGGATTTGCAAGGGACCATTGGGTGTCGATAGAGGCTCTGTAGGACCTGAAGAGGGGGACTCGGAGACAGACGGAGCGGGAGGCGTGGTGTACTGACGAGACCGAGTTTGAAGGTTAAGGTCAACGGTGAGAGGTTGGTCAGAGGCCATCATAAGAATCTGGTAATTAGAGGAACCGGAAGGGGAAGGTTGAGTGGATACCGGGGCATGAGGTGGTTGAGTAGCCACGAATCCTTGTTGAGGGAAAGGATCGATAAGTATCCGTATTGGGAGGGATAGTAGGGGAGGAATGTTGTCCCCGCACGGTGGCCTGAGACTCCCACATTTTCCGCATTTGTGGTAATAGGGGACAATCGTGAGTGTAACGACCATAAACACCACAACACGAACAGGGCTTATTGGTGCGAAGCGGCCTGTCCGGCTTGGGCTGAGGGCCCTGTGGCGGGTTGGCAGTGTTAGAATCAATACTTGAAGGATTGGATCCACGATTACCAGAGGCGGATTGATTTCCTTTCCTCTTTCTTTGAGAAGGAAGAGAATTAGTTGCGCCCTGCTGCGCAAATACTTGCCCTAGAGGGGGTAGTAGGTGCAGCTGCGGGGATTGAGAAGGAAAGAGGGTGAGAGGTCCAAATTTTGGAGGAGTTGGGACACCAGGCTGTGGGTAAGGATAAGGGTTAGGATGGGAAACATTGAGGTAAGCAGGTGTTATAGCATCATTTCTCACCTTCACATGATTCATGATTGCTTCATGGCTTTTGGGCACCCATTCCTACAGACTTGGACAAATTCACTTAAAAACAGTGTAAAATCCCCCATACGCGACTATGCCCGTGATTTTCCGCGTGTATACGCGAGTCCAGCTAGACTTTTCCGCGTATGCCATTAAAATGATTAAAAAATATATAAAAAAATCCCTAATTTCGCGTTAGGTTGATGGTTACTCAGGTAGTTCAACCACCCCAGCCCGTGGCCAACTGTTTCCAACTGCTGAAACTACTTGGAGGGACTATAAAAAGCCCTCATGTGTATGGCCTAAGAGAGAGAGAGAATTATTATTATTATACTCTGTTGGTATTCCCTATCCAAGTCTGATTCCCCGTGCCTCCTGCACTTTCCCAGTTCATCATAGGAAACCCTTGTTTCCTTGAGATACACATCCCTTTATATGTTATCTCGTATGCACCAGTTTGGAAGGAGTCTTAGCGAGGCAAGGGCTGGACGGATCCGGACGACGGTCTGCGAAGGCCTTGGAAGGATCAGGTGATCTCTCCACTTGATTACTTTTGTACGTGCTATTTATAATATAGAAGTATCATGCTGTTCCCGAAATAAACGTGTTAGTGTATGCTTTTATGTATGAGAATATTTGTTATACAAGCATTCATTATGATTTATTTAATGTTTTATATGAATCTCACTGACATTTAGAGTAGATATATGCTGTACAAATTGTCCTTTGTGCTGGTTTCTTCTTGTATTTCAGGTTAGGAAGGAAGGACGGTTGCAGGGGGTTTGGACCCCACGTGGATCTACTTCAAACGTAGGACCAACGGGTAACTCTCTCATTCTGCTCTATTTAGTTTTTCTGAACGTGCATGGTTGTGTGAGTCTCTGTTAAGTAGCATGCCCCTGCTCTGTGGAGGTTGTATCCCAACCAACCTCTAGGGTATTAATTCCCCGAAACAGAACTGGCGACTCTGCTGGGGATCACATTTTTGTGATTCTCCTGTTGGGTTGTTTCAGCTATTTGGTAGGTTGCCAACAATTTTCTCTTTCATTTGCAGTCCAGTTTGTTTTCTTGCAGTCAGTCTGAATTCTTGGTGTCTTTTCCAGGCTTGTTCTTTTGTTTTTTTTCATTATTTACCTTTGCATACGCTTCTTCTTTTGCACACATTCGCGTATACACGCGAGCTTGTCTGAAGGAAACCGCGTATACGCGAGTTTCCCTTAGAACAGACGCGTATACACGCTGGTTGCACAACTGTGAAGCCGCGTATACCTAGGCAGATTTTGAATTTTTAGGATTCTTGAGTTTTTGGTCCTTTCTGGCTGTGGAGGCCTGTGTCTACAGTGTCTCTGTACTCTCTGGAGTGTGAAGGAAGTGGTTTCATGTCTTTTATCTCTTTCGTTTGAGTGGAAACTAGTCTTGTGGCAAAAGTTTTGTTTTTGGTGCTGGCACTTATGGATTGAGTTCCAAGATCGCTTTCTGAGCATTCTTGGCTATTCTGCTTTATCAGAACAGAGAGCTTCTGATCACTGACTCGCTCCTATCTTTGTGTTGTGCTTCACATTGCGATTTTTTCTTCGTTTTTGATTGGTTTTCTTGAGTTCCATAGGCTAGGGTTTTGTTGCAATTTTCGAAGAACTTTTCTTGCTTCTTTGGAGTTTTTGTTTGCAACAAGTTTGCACTATTTGTCTAGGCTGAGTGGCTGAGTTTTTGGTCTTCCGTTGCTCTTATTGATCTTGCTACTGTTAGCTTTATAAGGTTTGGGAGCATTGTTGAAGTTTGTGCTTGAAATTCGGTCTCGTTTTGGTTTGGATTTTGATAGTTGTGCTTGGTCTTTTCGAGCTCTTGCTTTATAAACAAAAAAGTCCAAAAAACATTTGTTTTGCTTTTTGTTTTTGCATTTCAAAAACTCAAAAAAACATTGTGTCTTGTTTTTGTTTTTGTTGTTGCATTTTCATTTTCGTTTTGCCATATCTTTTGGAGCTTTTGTGAAGTTTCTTGCTTCTAGTTTTCGGCTTGATTTTGAGGAGGAGTTGTCATTTGATTTCTTCTTCTTGTTGTTAAGTGTTTTTGGAGTCCTTATTTTAAGAGATCTTGATTTCAAGAATTAGCTTTCTGGACAACAAAAGATGAGTTAAAACTGAAGGAGCTTTTTGGGAAATTTCACTCTGTTTTAAGACATTTTTTGCATCTTAGGATTTACATGCTTGTAGTGATTTGCATTAGGTGCATTTCAGCATTTAGTTAGCTTCTTAGTTTTTGGGAGTGTGAGTTTGCAATTCGAAAAGAAAAATACAATTTTTAGTCTCATAGAACCTGTATAGAGATTACTTTTCATCGAAAGACAAAGAACTGCATGTGCATGTAGTCAAGTTTTTATTAATTTTTTTTGTGTCAAAACACCATTGGTTTCATCTCCATATCCTTGTGACTTAATACAACAGCCCTTAAAATAAGCGATTTAATCTAAAATCAACTAGCAAGTTTTACTAAGTGTCAATCACCAACTAGCTAGGTTGTAGGGCCTTGGAATAGGTGAGAGGAGAGTTAACTCTCCAAGGCCGCTCAAACAAACAGAGAAGTTGATTAATTGAGCGAAATCCAACTCCGTGAGGTGGACTGGGAAAGCTCTCATCCGAGAGTCAAGCGCGAGGGGAAGTGAAGGTTAAGAGGGATACCCCCTCCGATTAGGCGAATCGACCTCAAGGCCGTTCCTTGACTTACGTCTGATTGGTGTCCATAGTTGCCACTCCCTAGTTCCACAGTGTGTGCGGGGGGCCGTGGTACACGAGAGCGGACGTCGCATCACTTTCGACAGTACTTACGGGGGTGCCCGCCTTGCGAAGCTGGGTGCTTGAACCGGCAAAGGCGCTCGTTAGGAGGTCGGCGGCGCCCATTTCTGATACATCGCTAGTTGTTGCAGGCCTAATCATCACGGACGCCTTTCGAGAGGCCCTATACTTCGCTCTCGCTTTCTGTATTTTGGTGTCCGGTCCTCATCACCGGAGCGGAAATACTTGGAGGCTGTTTTCTTGCTGTTTCTCAGGGATTTTTATTTTAGTGAGTGCTATTTGCTCCTAGCTTGCCTAGCTTTACACTTTTTTGAGTCTAATTAAAATCTATAAAAGTGGCTGATCAAGCGCCTCGTCGATCGAGGAGAATCCGGGGGTTATCTCCCGAGAGTCCAGAGCCTTCTTCGAGAAGGCGTAGGAGTGATTTAGCAGGTGGGCCACGAGAAGTCGACGAGCGTGGAGAGAAGATTGACCACCAAGGTGCGAAGGTTTCGTTGCGATTAGGTGTCGGTTGGGGAGAACGTTCCACTCTAGGTGTTGTTTCCTCGGGAAGAAGATTTTCACATTGAGGACATACCTGAGCCTCCCGCTACAGGTCCATCTCCTCTTCCTCCTGATTATCCGTTCGTTGTTCGGTACATCGGACCTGAGTTGGAGAGACCGCCGGATCTTGGTATCTTTCTTATCTTTCGATGGCCACGGCCACAGGAGCCCGCGACTTCCATGATGCGACCGTTTAGACCACAGCTACGTCGAAGCAGGGGGCACTATTGCTTCATCTTCGATTGCTTCTAGTGCTGCTGTGTTTGGCTCTGGGTTCACCCAAGCACATGCTTCTCATTTTGGTCCCTTCTGTTCAGGGATGTCCATTAGTGGAAATCCCTCTTTTTCATTTTCTGCTGCTTCAGCTGGATCTACGCCCATGTCTAACATGGCTAGTGGATCAGCTTCGTTTCAGGGTTTCCCCTTTGGGATTGGACACATTCCTAGTTCCAATCCTTCTTTAGGGTCGTTTCCGTTTACGTCCCAAACCCAGAGTTTCAACCCTTGGTCTGGGGGGCAAAGTTCGACCACTTTTACCGGGTGGAATCCTGTGTTTACTACAGTGGGGGCAGGGACTCAGTTCTTCGCAGGTCATCAAGGGAATACTTATTTCCCTTCATCGAGTGCTTATCAGTCTTTTCTCCTCTGTCTAATGCGTGGAACCCCTACCAGGGGCTTTCCTCTTCAATCAATACTTCAGTGGGGGGAACTGGTCTGGGTTTTGGTAACTCGGCGTGGGGAGGAGGTTCTTCTCTGTTTTCTACAAGTCCTTTCTGGCAGCTTGGTGCCTCATCAAATCCAAGCTATTCTTTTCAAAATGTTGGAAATCCATCCCATCAAGGATGGAATCCTCCGGCTCTGCCTCAATTACCTTTTCTGGCAACGTTAAACTTGCCAGATTTGTCGAAGTTAACTAATGACCTGATTCGTTATGGTCCGGGGTGGCCTCCGGTCCCGACCAAACTTCCTTCAGACATTCCAAAGTTTGAAGGTAAGAACGGAGAGGATCCGGCAGACCACATCACCACTTTCCACTTATGGTGTTCGTCGAACTCCCTGATCGATGACTCGATTAGGTTGAGATTATTTCAACACACCCTAACTGGAAATGCTGCCAAATGGTATATAGAGCTCACTGGGGGAAGTTTCGCCACATTTGGAGAACTGGTTGTCACATTTCTTAACCATTTTCAGTTGCCTGTCAGATATGAGGCTGGGACCGAACTCCTGGCTAATTTTAAGCAAGATGAGGCAACTCAAATTTCTGATCACATTCAGGAATGGAGGAGAAGGAAGAGGCTTATCAAAGCCCATATTCCAGGTGAGTTCCTTCTCGAGTGGTTTTGAAATCTAGGTGGATGAATTTCAAAATCATCTATACGGAAATTTTAGAGACGAGGCCATCTTTAGGGCTCGGCGGTTAGAGGCGATCTATTCTCGGTCGGGATGCTTTACAAGTATTTACCCCGATGCTCCTCGCTCCAAATTGGATTTATCGAAACCCAAACACCGGGTCCGCATGGTGACGGGCTTGTCGGATTGGTCAATGATAGTGCGTGTACTTTCAATTGCAGCGATTGTCTTTACAATCTGTTCATACAGACAGGTTGTGCCTGGCCGGTAATCTTCTGATCTTTGTCCATAAATCTTTGTCCAAGCTTCGATCCCCAAAGGAAATCAACAATCCGATGGGAAGAAGAAGGGACGAAATAACAAGAAGAAGGGCAAGAACGAGAAGGGCAATGAAAATAAAACCAACGAGCGTGTTGGTGAGGGTCAAAAGGAGAAAAAGAAAGTGAAGTTTCCGTGAAAACTTTGTACTGGAGACCATCTCACACACCTTTGCCCGAAAATTCAGGATGCTCAGTGCCTGTTATCTCAGCAGGGTTCTTCTAGTTCCCAGGCTGTGCTAACAAACCCTTTTCCCCAAGGGCAGCAATTAGTTGTTGGCGCGAACCAAAATCCTGGGGCTTCCTCTGGAGGTACCCAGGAAGGGGAAATTCCATCGAACATATTTATGATTGAGTGCCTGCGTGGATGTCGCTCAGGTCCGTGGGTGTGTGGAGAGAATCTTCGAAAAGCTAAAAATTACCGTGCTACTGACCTTCACATCACGAAGCCAGCTTCATTGGTCATACTGAACACGGCATCTTAAGCAGTCGGCAATTAATCGAAACCTGCTGAGGGCTACAATTCTCGATTATGAAAGATGCGGCTGATGTAGGCATCTTTATGTCGACTTTAGAGGTATCGGTCTTGTCAAGCCTCCATTGTGATGCTTTGCTCCATTGCCATTGGGGGCTGTTAATTAAATTCTCTTCGATTACTTTTGATGTGACTAATTTGAAGGCACCTGTTGTTCTGTTAAATGGTAATGTCGAAAAGACCATGTCTTTAAATGGTGGTCGATGAAGAGATTGCTAACGATATATCTGCATGTTGAGCTTATGAATCTAAGCATTCATCTAGCATCTTTCTTCACATTCATTCTGTTCTACGGACTATGGTATTGTCACGGCTTTGCCATCAATAGTGAGGGCAAAACGGTGCTTATAAAAGGTTAGAGGCCAAATGGGACTCATTGTGGACTACATTGTCCACGATGAGGAAGACTTGGTTATGAGATGGTGTATTTCGCTCCTCATATTAAATTATATGTTTCCCCACGAGAGGTTATTCTGGGTGGATCAGCGGGTGATATCACCTTGAACTTGGATACGCCTTACGACTCGTACGTTACGGTTGGGATAATGCTAAGGCGCACAAATGAGAATCTGGGGTTGGAATGTATTCCTTTACTGATGGGTTATTTTAGTCATATCACTCTAGGTGTCTATTAATGCTATTCAATATACGAGCTCCCCTTGAGAGAACTACTGAACTCATTGTTTTAGGACCCTTGGACCTTTGCTTATCTACGCACATTGGAAGAGGTCAAGTGGGTGGTATGGCATTCCCCGATTTCACCAAAGTGCAGGTTATATGGTCTGTTATTATTATGCAGAATACGATCCCGACTCCTCTTTCCTTTGGAAAAGTTGGATGGTGATGTGGCTAAGCTTGACCTTACTTTAACTATGCGCCGAGATTGTCTGGATACCACTCTTCACTGAGGCCATCTGAGCAGTAGCAGTGTAGGGCTGGGCAGTGGGATGGTTGCATCTGTCGGTCTTATTCCCTACTGACTTAGGCGAAGTGAGCTCTAATTTTCCAAGTCCTGAATCTCTGGGCCTGGCCACCAGGTCAACAAGGCCTTCTTTATTTACCAGTTGTATTGAAAGGGAACATGGGTAGCAGTCTCTCCTACTATCCCGATGGCTCCTCTGGGGAATCCCAACATTGTCGAGGAATGTCTTCATGGTGGACAATACATGAAGAAGTTCTGAAAATCTATACCAAGCATCTCCCGAAGAGTACTGGGGATGTTTTGCAGCAATCTTACCAAATACTGCCTGTAGACCCATCTGTTCCGAAGCATGAATCAAGACGTATGAAAACGCTAAGCGAGTCGAACAAAAACAAATCCGGTTAATCCTAGGAGGAAGGCGGCCCCGACTATCAAAATTTGAAGTTGAAAAAGGCATAAAGGCGGTTCATTTCCAGTTCCTCCGTTGCAGAATGGGTTTCAAACCCGGTTCACGGTCGTCCGCGGGGAACGATTCGAGTGTGTGATTTGAGAGGACACGAATAAGCGTCGTCTCAAGGATGAAGATACACACCATCGCTCGGATTGTTGACGAGTGTGCTTCGTCGCAGTTTTCTCCTTCATGGACGGTTTCTGGTTATAATCAAATTCTTATCCATCTTGAAAGATCAACATAGTATGGTCATTTGTCCTAGAATAGTTTGTACGAAAATACACTGGGTCTTAAAATATTAAGAACTGCCTTTCGTCGGGCCATGTCTTACGCCTTCCACGACCTCAGAAGTTACAAGAGAGCACTGCTTGAATGATCTCCATTTTGCTCATTCTGAAGGAGATGGATCATCCTGAGTACCTAGGCAAATATTTGAAAGATGTCTTCATTTTTACAAAATTGATTCAGATGATAAGACAATTGAATTTTAAATTGTCAGGTGAAAAGACATTGGGATTTATCTGTTGTATAGGGAAAAGGGACAGGGTGAGTCCCTTCAAGGTTAGGGTAATACTTGGTTGCTACGTGTCATCAAGTGAATTCAAAGTCTCGAGGAATTCTAATTTTCTTCGGAGGTTTATATTAATATCTTGAGATTAGGGATTATGAAATTTATGAAAGAAAAGTTCACCTCTTTGGATAGCTATCGCGCTCATTGATGTGAAAAAGCAGTATTATCACTCCCCTTCTTGGTCCACAATTTCTGAAGATTTTCTTTTCTGTCATCTGACACGAATCTGTTCGTGTGATTCACCGGACAGGAGGAGATGATGCTCTTCTGGCAATATTCAGCTACTACCTTAATGGGGAGTGACAGGACACAAGGCTATGATACCTCGATAGAAAAATTAGCCTTACGACGATTCACGACGTACGTGACTCAAGCATTACATTGTTCTTCACAAAAATTATGTCTTCGCGTTGCCAATCCATTTGATTTGTCCTCGGTAGGGTGAGTGATTAAGGAGAAAATATATAATAGATGGTTGTAATTTTACGAAATTTGATCTCGAGTTCATATACTTCGTCCAAGAAGTCATTAGTCTTTCTTGGAGTCAGTCTCGAGTTGCCTTGTGGAGAGGAGATGATCTATGATGAGTCCTTTCAGGATGAACCTTGTTCTAATCTCTCCACAAGATCCTTGGTATGGGGATATCATTGTATCTCCAGGCTACATTCTCCCTCTTCTTTTCGAAAAATAGGCGTCGTAAGGCTCGTCATAACCCGAGGTGTCGATTGTGGTGATGCTTTGTGCGGTCGAGAGGTTGATTCAATCCTAAGACGGCTTCTTAACTTTCGAAGAGCGGTGGCTGCTGGGCGATTCTCAGGTGGAGCTTGTGGGGTCATTTATACGGAGCTTGCCTACGACCCAAAAAGATTTGCGTGCGGATATACAGCCTCGATTTTCAAAGATTGTATTGAATCGGTCGAAAGTGTCATCCTTGTCGGTGTATACTCGAAAATGCTTTGCTCATCATTAAGCACCCGTTAATTCTTGTCGGACCCTTTAAGTGAGGTATGGTTATACTACTTGCAACATGTGGCAAGGTCACCGTACATTTATCGGCGCGGTAGACTACTTTCACAAGTGGAGTCGGCTATGCTACATTTTAGGAACGATGGTGAGGCTATGACTTTGTTCCTTTTCAACTGAAGTCATCGCTCGTTTTGGTATGCCTAGAAATTGTCAACGACCATGGCAGGTCACTTTCAGAATAGTATGATGGGCCGAGTTGGCTCTCGGGTGGGTTTCGGCGAGACATTTCATCTCTTCTCCTGGGGCCAATGAGCAGAAGTGGAAGCGAAGTGAATAAATCCTTGAGAACAATTCTTCAACGGACGATTGATAAACATAGATCCCAGCGGCATATTATGCTATATCACGCACAGGCATACGGAACCGTGGAGTCAAAGCACGGTAGCTTTCACTGCGTTTCGATTGGTCCATGGGTTGGAATCATATTTCCACGAATGCGAAATTCCTTCCCTTAAATTAACACCGAGCTATTTCACAACCCACTTCTGGTGCGGCAAGCGGCTTCTTCCTGCAGGAACATCTCGATGAGCGATCGGGATGCGCACGATGAATGAAGCGCATAAACAGTGAGTTTAGTACGGTAAGGCGGTTAAGCCACTAGGGTCTTATAAGTGGCCTTGTTTTGATACATGCTCGAAAAAAACGCCTTGGGGGGCGGGGAAAGTTGAAGTCGATGTGGTACGGCCCCTATGCGATAAAAAGTCTTTAAGAAAAGGAGCGTGGCTACATGGTTGTTTCGGGGGGGAAAGGGCTTGAGTTGCGGGAACCCAGGAAATAGGCTCTGTTTGAAAGTATTATGCTAGGCTTTGGCACAGCATTTTGCTTATACTATAGTAGTTTTCTTTGTACATATACGATTGATTTTATTTTTGATGAGGTGGTGATGTTTTGATACGCTTTGGCGGTTGTGTTGGATGTCATAGGTCATTTTGGTTTACAGCCGATGGTGCTAGTGAACACACCGGGCTTAGCTTCATGACTTGGGTCTTCATTATCCTTAGATCGGTACATTGGTATCAAGGGGTACACGTGGTCTGCTTCCAATAATGTATACAAAATATGAAGTCATTCATCTACTCTCGGAGAAATGATATCTTTGGGTGTTTGATTAGTTGGTAGTTTCTTGGACTCCAATTTGGTGGTATCGCAGTTGAAGCTTGACACTTATAAAGATGCAAAGTCCTTTTTTATTACGATTGTTCTTGAGAATCCGTTTGTTACAAAGGTCATTCCAATTTTAACATTCATTCATATTCCTCGTAGTGACAATTGGTTTGCTGACTCATTAGCTAATCGAGCTTTAGATTGGCATATTAATCATTCATCTAATAAATTTTAAATCACTCCAAAGCATCCTTGTTGATACACTTATCACATCACATCAAATATCGACGTATATATGTCATCGGAGTGTCAAAAAACTTTACAAAATTTGGATCCATAATCTCGTGCAAAACTTTGACATGCCCCATCATGTTCGGTCTCAAAAAAAGAATATACGGTCATCTAATATATAAAATGTCTACTCCACCGAGGACTACCTTCCAAAGTCGTGTTCCTATAAATTGCATAGCTATAGGTAGCCACACGGCCCAAGGTGGTCTAACTTGATCCCGGTGCTCCTACGGCAGGTCTCTGGACGGCTTAGAGCAAGTCCTCCACAGCAGCCATAGGGATTTGGCGGGTCAATCCCTCCAAGTTTCTGCGCACGGCTGGGTCTACATCGCGGAATCCAGCATCTCTGCCCTCTGCCACTGCCGACGCTTATGCCACGGTAGGCCCTCGGGGCCATTTGGTCCAACATCGAAACATGATCATTTTAATTTTGGGTCATTATGAATCGATCACGCTTCTCTTTATTTTCATTTTTTCATACATATTTGAAAAAATCCCAAAAAAAAATCATATAAGTGAAATTTTGCAAAAACTTACGAAATTTGCTCCCATCTTCATGCCCGGAGGTGGAAGTACTAGATACGGATCTTCTCGGAAATCCATCGACATGAGGATAGTCATCAACGATGATATTCTCCCCACCACGGGAAGAACTCATCATCCCACGTGGTTCGGTACTTGGCCCTTTCGGTCCTCTTGCATCTGCCTTAGCAGGCAATTCTTGGAGTCCCCGTGAGCTGCAGTAGTCGAGATGACTGCGGGTCTCCAAGGCGGAATCCTCTCAAAGAAGAATGTTGTCAAAAATGGTACCATAGCCAAAGTGTTTAGTTTTTACCGGCGAATAGAGGTCGAAATTTTGTTTCATGTTCTGTCGCAGTGTGCACCAATCGTGAACGTGAATCAAACACTCTCAAGCTATACTCATTTGCGTCTGCAGACGCACGATGTAGTGAGGTAGATCCACCGCCACTGCGCGGAGTGGTGAAAGGGAGGGATCTTCATGTGCAAATCTACATTATATCTTGTTGCAATGCGTTCCAACCTTTTTGGAGGTATCTACGCAATATAAGTGGACATAATCTTCCACGGTATGCTCCCTCCCGAGGGTTTTAAAGTGCGAGTCTCACAGTTCTCCCTCTGGAGGGGTCAGGTGATGAAATATGTGCCTCCACACTTCTATGCGTAGTGGCATACGATCAATCATCGACGATCACGATGCGAACCGATAATTTACGAGCATTTCTAGCAATCGCATTACTGCATATTGGGCATTTTAAAATTTCAACAATCCGCAATTTTCGGAGGATGTTGCGCTACCGATCTGTGACCTCTTGTCTCTTTGCGCTATGCTCACGTTACTCCATGAAATGGTCATCCTGAGAAATTTCATCAAAATTTGCATTAGAAAACGCTTTTTATAGTTTCGCCTAGCATCTACGCGGTTTTTTCTTTTACGATGCGTGTGTCTGTGGTTCATCCCATTAAACCCGCGTGTGCGCGGATACACAATTTTTAGCAAGGGTTTCCAAGCAAAAATCACTTAATTTTTAATTTCGAGCACGGACAAAATGAATAAGGGATGATTAAGGAGCCTGCAGAAGTTTCGGCGAATTCGAAGCGGTCGATTTGTTCTGATTTGATGAAACGAGTTTTAGCTCCGGAGCTCTTTTTCCAAATCGGTATGCAATAATGAACCAATTGAGAGGTAATTTGTCTGTTTTAGCTAAAAATTGAAAATTTTTAACGAAAATTTCCTTATGCTTATTTTCGATCTATCTTATGTTGTATAACTCGATTGTGGAAGTGCCCGGTTTGGTATGTTTTCGGGTACATTTTGATGAATTTTGAATTTCCTACGGTTTTGATCACGATTTTCGGCTCTTCACGGCGAGGGTATATGATCTTCAACGGCATATGGGTTAGAAATCACTGATTGCATCTTGCATACGCAACCTCCATGCGATCCCACTTTGTCGGGTCGATCCCATCGAGTCATGGTGTTACACCCCCGCTTTCACTCGCGGAATTTTAATCATGACTTGATGGTAGAACCTTCCTTTACACATGGGCTTCCTAGTTGGTTCCTCGCTATGCTTGTTTCTTGTCTTTGCTTTTTTATGTGGGCTCGGGAGTCCTCTTTAGTCATACATGTCTTCATCATTGAAGCTTCATTCTTCTCCTTCATCACTTATCATTTTACGCTTATACCCTAGAGGCTCACAAGGTGTCGTTAAGTTGTATTGCGCATTGCCATATTTGGCTACTTGTTTATCCACCGGCCTTTTAGCGAAGCTTCATTTGGACTCGATGTTTCGCTTGACTTTTGACCTTGACTTCTGTCTCGGTGATAACCATGCATGCACTTAGGCATCACGACTTGACACCTTTGTACCCATGGATGGAACGTTCTCACAGTATCAGCCAGGTTTTCGCCACCTTGCAGTGGGCATAGGATTGTTCCAATCCCGGAACTAGTCTTGTCTTACTTTCTTGATACTGGTCTATCCATTTTACCATAACATTCTTTTATTCTTTTTGAGGCTTATTATATGAAAAAAGACAAAAAAAAATTAAATATATGGTAGAGCAGGATGTATCTTCGTTTTTGATGGCTTTGATGCAGTCGGTTGTCGCCCTTGAACAAAGCACACTTATATATATTTCCTTTTATTTGGGATGGTTCTAGTTTTGACCTAGGTTCAGCCTTTACTATGTTTTCATGACGATTCTCCCACGGTTGGTTATCTCTTCCAATCATGAGGAAGTTTGTTTTGCCTCTGCATGACGGAGACTTATACGGTGTCACTTTTTCTTTTAACCATGGTCATCATGAGTCGTCTTTGTTCAATCCTAGCACAGGTCGCTTCGATACAGTGTCTCTTGACTCATTATTCGGTCGACGCTAGGTCTTTTAGGTATCATGTTCTATCACATCGAGATGTTTTGGTCTTCGCTGGGCTAGTTTGAGAGGAGTCCCCGTGACTTCTTGCGGCGGGTTTGTCTCTTATCGCTACGACACATTGCTGCGGAGGCAAACCTAGGCCATACCTTGGGCCTATTTCCATCATTGATAGGTGACCTCGTATCGACATTTGATCATCATCATGGGTCTTTGACCGAGAGTGGTTTCCCTGTGTTCGACGTCGGCACATTACCACACTTGGGATTCGTGCGATGCCTTGATTTCCATTTGACCACCATCGTTGGTTCTCGCCTCTGTCGGCTTTCATTATTGGTTGGTTCGGAAGGGTTTCTTCGTGTCTGGCTTCCATCTGGCCATGTCTGAGAAGCAATATCGGTTTTGGTTCCATCACTCTGCCTTGTCTTATTCTATTCAAATCTTGCTTTGCGGGTTACACTCGCGCTGGGCCCCGGTATGAGATGCCTTAATGCCTTCCTTCCGACGAGATCTTTTCCCATCGACTCGACTCATTGCTGCGAGAATAAGGTCTAGGGTCTTTGTCGGTACCTTGGGGTTTGCGGTCATCGGTCGCGGACTCTTCGCTATAAACGGTGAAGTTCTCATTGCCTCCGGTGGTAGATTCTTTCAAGTGTTCGACTTCAACTCATTCATTCACACTTGTCGAATTGTGCGAGGCACCTTGACACTCATTATCATTATCGGTGGGTTGTCTCGCGTTGGTTAACGGGATACCTCAATGCCGGTAATCCAACGATTTCTCACATGGTCGACTTAGCTCATTTATTCCCATTGTGTGGGGTGTGCCATAGTGATCGGTGAAGACACTCGGGTTGCATCGGCATGTTTCGGTTCTTTTGACGGGTCCTTTCGGTGTACGCCGGTGATGCGTCCACCCTTATATGTTGCGAGTTCGATACGGCGGCTTTGTCTTGTATGTTAGTCCACAAAGGTTGCGTGATTGTGCGTTTGATCCACCTCTTGTCGGTCACGGTACTTGGAGATTCGATTACTTGTTTGATCGGAGCATCCGAGTTGCCATCTTTGATCGGCTTTCTGTATGTGATATGGACGTTAGGATTCGAGACTTGTGTTCCGGGCCGTATCGGACCATTGATTCCATTGTGTGCTGAATAGCTATACTTTTGTATTTGGATCTATTTGGTGCTCCATATGATGTATTTTTGGTGAGCATGGGTGTGCCGCCTCGGCCTTGAGTTGACTCTACCGGTTTCTTTCATTGGTTTTGGCGGTGAAATGCGGTGAAGTCCTCTCTTGTCGCACGGTTTCTTTCTATGCACCTTGTCCCCATTTCGGCCATCACCTTGTCGACCTCATATGTTAGGGGGCATGTTATAGCATCATTTCTCACCTTGAAATGATTCATGGTTTCTTCATGGCTTTTGGGCACCCATTCCTACGAGACTTGGACAAATTCACTTAAAAACGATGTAAAAAATCCCCCATACGCATTGTGCATGCTTTTCGCGTGTGTATACGCGGAGGTCTGACTAAATTTTGGTATGTGCCATTAAAATGATTAAAAAATATATAAAAAAATCCCTAATTTGTATTTGGGTCGATGGTTACTTAGGTAATTTCAACCCACCCCGGCCGTGACCAACATTTCCAAGCTAGCAAAACTACTTGGAGGAACTATAAAAAGCCCTCATGTGTGTAGCCTAAGAAAGTACAGTCTTCTATACTTTGTTGGTATTCCTATCCGTGCCGATTCCACAGGTACCTCTTGCCTTTCCCGATTCATTGTTGAAACCCTTGTTTCCTTGAGATATATCCCTTTATGTGTTATCTCGTATGCCGATTTGGAAGGAATACCAGCGAGGCAAGGGCGGGACGGATCGAGACGACGGTCTGCAAAGGCCTTGGAAGGATCGGTGATCTCTCCACGATTACTTTTGTACATGCTATTTATAATACGAAGTATCATGTTGTTCCACGAGAAATAAACATGTTATTGTATGCTTTTGTGTGAGAATATTTGTTGTAAACCATTATGATTTATTTAATGTTTTATATGAATCTCAACGCCATTTAGAGTAGATATATGTTGTGCAACTTGTCCTTTGTCTTTGGTTTCTTCTTGTATTTCGAGTTGGGAAGGAAGGACGGTTGCGGGGGGTTTGGACCCCACGTGGATCTACTTCAAACGTAGGACCAACGGGTAACTCTCTCATTCTTCTCTATTCAGTTCTTCTGAACGTGCATGGTTGTGTGAGTCTCTGTTAAGTAGCATGCCCCTGCTCTGTGGAGGTTGTATCCCAACCAACCTCTAGGGTGTTAATTCCCCGAAACAGCAGGAGCAGGGGAAAAAGAAGGAGGCATGCCGTATCCTAGATACATGCTACCTGGAGGGGGAAAAGTGCTGGAGGTGCTGGCCCCTCCTAGAGGGAAACCATAGCCCATAAGAGGGTGAGCAGAGGTATGTGAAAGAGCTCCAATGATAACATTGGTAGAGTGAGAAGCCCCCAGGGCGTTAGCGCCACCAGGCTTGGGGAGGTCAGGAAGGACGGTATAAACATAACCAGATTGAGCATAGATAAGGTCATATTTCAAGGCTGTTTGGAGGGCGGCTTCTTCAGTTTGAGGGAATTGGGATGCGACATATTTTTCGATGGGAGGTAAGA
The DNA here is from genome assembly GCA_034641835.2 of Pinus albicaulis. Classification (NCBI taxonomy): domain Eukaryota; kingdom Viridiplantae; phylum Streptophyta; class Pinopsida; order Pinales; family Pinaceae; genus Pinus; species Pinus albicaulis. The sequence continues at coordinate 1,922,052,582 of CM076578.1, forward strand.
GAGAGCGAAGGAACCAGTCCATATAAACCCGATCTTCAAAGGTGGGGGCTTGACATAAGCTCCTTCTTCTCCACCATTTCTGGACATGAGCGGAAAGGCAGGTCGAAGAGGATTGATGGAAAGAAGTCAAGAGTTCTGTACCAGTGTCGTATTAGAGAGGGAGCTGGAAATAAGATAAAAAGGTTTGGGCAATGGTCGCAAGGGTGGTATGGGAAGAGGCGGCCTGATCGACATACCATTTGGAAGCTTCGCCCGTAAGCGTACGTTGGAACAATCTAAGACGGATGGAGTCATCAGTAATGGAATTGGATGAACACCACATATGGAAAGATCAGATATGGTTGGAGGGATATTCACTAGCAAGGCCTTCGAACTTGGGAATGTCAGAGGGGAGCTTGGTTGGAATAGCAGGCCAACTAACATCATGGTGGATAGGATCATTGATCAACTGATTGAAATCGGGGAGACTAAGACTGGCCATATAAGGGAGCAAAGGGACAGTCGAGGTAGCGCCCGTAGTGGTTCCACTGGAAAGGGACCCAGTAGTAGAACTAAGGTTGCTGCTAGAAGTAGGCCCTGAACTAGACATGGTGAAGGTAACAGGGGGAGAACCAGGAGTAGGGGGAGAACCCGAACATTCAGAAGAAGAGTCGGAGTGCGGACTCAGGGGAGGACTTACTCGATGACGGCAGGAAGGAGGAAGTCGACCAACTAGAAACTGAGGGTGAAGGCCAAGAAGTCTTCGGGACAAACGCCTTGGAGGCGCAATGATGACGGGAAGAAGAAAAACCGACAAGGGCAGGGAGGTGCAAAATCAAGTGAGGTCAATGTCGAAACAAGGGCAGAGAGGTGCAGTGTCAATTGATTTTAAAGTCTTTGCCAGGCAGTGTGAACCAGGCTCTTCTTCACTTAGGGTCAATGTGTGGCATGCGTTAATTTTAATTTTTTAAACCCAGACGTTTTGAGAGTAAAAGAAAAAATGTGTTGCGTAACTGAAAATAAATCTGTAGTAAATAAGACTGAAATAACAGAAAATTAACAGCTACCAATGCATCAATCTAACCCAAGAAGGCGGGTCTCTCAAAACTATTCTATAAGAGGGAAAAAATCTAATCAAAACACACTAAAAAGAGGCCAATAGATCTAAGGTCGGGAGGGACAGGGATCTAAAGGAGAAATCTGCTGAAAAGAGGTGCAGAGAACAGCAAAGAGGCAGAGGCAAGGTTGCTGCTACAAAGGATAGAATCAGCTAAAGGGAGAAAGGACAAGGAGGTGACCCTAGAGATAAAACCAAACAAAACTAAATGAGGTGATTTGAAAGGGAAAAGAGCTGATTTAAAGGGATCTGAAAATGAGGTATCAGATCTGAAAAGAAGAAGGCTGAAACTCTGAAAATTTAGACGTCTTAAAGAGCTAAAACTCGCCCAGAAAAAGTGGAGGGTACTAAAGCCCTAAGGGGAAAGATTCCCACTTAGTTGAGTGAAACAGATCAGAAATAGGTCTAAACGGGCAGAGACGGAGGCTGGAAATCTCTGACATAAGCTTCAGACAAACCCAGAAAAGTTGCTGGAAAATTGCAGAAAAAAGTGTAGGTCGCAGGTTCTGACCTGTTTTCAGTCGAGGTCGCAGTTTTGGGGCAGAAAAGTGCACCCTCAAGTCCAGGTCGTAGTTTTTGGGCTGATAAGTGTGACCTGGAGATCCGGGTCTCTCGGCGGCAGATTTCAAAAAAATTTGTCGTCTCAGCTGCGGCTGATGTCTGTCACCTGTGCAATAGGGCCAGAAACACACGGAAGTTAAAAATTTTAATGTTTAAGGGTTTTAGATGTAACATACCCCGATAACCTCGCAGGAAAAATGCATGGAGTTAGGACTTTTTTTCAACATTTACGAATGTGTAACCTTATAAATTTCTTTATATATTTCTGCATTAACCATTTAAATACCCATTATCATCACGTAGAGAAATATTTAGCAAAAATCATAGTGAGTTACACAACCATTAATTGTTCTTGTTGTAGCATATTAACTTAAATTTCCTGCTATAACTATGCATCGATCCCATGATCATTTTAATTCAATTATTAGATCACCTAATTGATAATATCAACGTCATATCATGAAAGAAATTAACATCATCAAAGCGACACAATTAACAATCACATAAATAGACACCGATATACCCTGGAAACCCCGTAGGGTGAAAACCAGCAAACGTTTAATTTTATTATTAAACGCTCGTGAGGGTTGTCACCCCTCACTCAATGGTTATAAGGGATTCCATCCCTTGACCATTGTAATAAAATTTACATATAAAAATAATCTTAAACGAAACATAACTAGCTATAAGTTATTAGAATCATCATGATACCATTTACCCACGAATCATCAATCTCTGTCTTTGTATTCAGACTGTTTCCTTCAGGGGATCATTGTGAAATTGGAACTACTAAACCTGCATGGACTAACAACTCTTTATCATCCACAATGTTAAACCTGAAATTTCCTTTTCTCAAGTCATCCTTCTTTCCTGCCATTTTTGTCGTCAACACACTTGATATCATGATTAGATAAAATATTAATACACCAATAATAAATCTCTATTTGTGACACTTCAACAAATATTTGTATGCATTTATAAAACATAACCACATTGACATTAGTTTCCTTATTTAACATCATTTCACATGCATTAGTAACAAATAAATCAATATCAAGCATCCTCTTTCCACCAAACACTAATAAAATCTTGCATGCACTTTCCTATTATTTCCAAAAGAAAGCTAACATACTATATAATAATACTGTGCATGCAAATGCATAACAATATTTTCAAGATAACTATCCCAACAAGCAATTTCTCTTTTTGCCTGCTCGTATGTTTTCTTTTCAATATGGATTAATGCAATAGATGTTATACTTACGCATGTGAATACATGTTCTTTTCCAAAAACATATTTTCCACCCAAGATCTATTCATAATGGTTACTATGTATAACAATGCCAACTCTATTTCAAACAAAGTTAACATACAAGTTATAGTTTTGTGCATGCAATAACATATCTTGTTCTTCTTGCATGTAAAACATATATTTCTTTCCAAAAGAAACCAAATAAATATTTCATGGAAAAATAAACACATTTCTTTTCCAAGGGTCAAACGCATACCACTTATTATTTCATGCATGCAAAGTGACCTTTCCCTCTCATCCAAAAGATATAACCAATAACTATGCATAATATTCTCCCAAGATAAAGCTAATACCATAGCTGATCCCTTTAGGTTGGGCAAACACATATTATTTTTCCCAAAAGAGGGCTAACACAATAAATATTATGTGATTGCATCTTCCTTTTCTCTAGAAATCTAATACTCAAAAATATATTTTTCCCATGCATGCAAGCATATATGTTTCTCTCAATAATATTACATAATAAAGCACGTGATTACTATTTTTCCTCTCTAAGAATCTAATTCAATAATGCATACAAGGATATATTTTTATCTTCTATTCATTTTGAAGAGTTTTAACACAATAATTATTTCCTTGCATACAATTATGCAATGTTCCAAATGGGAAAATATAGGCTTAGTAGGGAATATCTTAAGATATTCCACTATGGAATCATAGCAATATGGAATTACACCAATAGATCTAAACCAGAGATAGACTGGCAGGGCATTTACTAGATGCATCACCTTCACAAGGAAGGGTGAAATCCAGAGGCTTCCTGGCCCATTCCAGACTCTTTCTATAGAAGAATGGTGGAACACAGCAAGTGTGGGAATGACACACTCATCTTAGATTTTTCTGCTCTTAGGAACCTTAGATCTATAGATCTAAACAATGGATCCAAAAGAGAAGTAAAAACCAACCAAGGAAGAAGCGCTAAATTCCACTCTCGGGAAAATCTGCAATAGGCTCAAGGAGGACATTGTATAAGCAAGCCAGTGTGAAAATAATGTAGAACAGGGCTGGGTTCCCTTATTTTAGGCTGTGTCATACCTCAAGAAAAGTTTCGGCAAAAATAAATGAGTTTAGAGGTTTTAACAGATCTCCCACAATCAACACTAGCTGAAAATCAGCTAAAGGAGAGAGTTGGTAAATAGAGAAACCGTCCTTTAGAAATTGCGCAGTTTCTGTTGGAAGACACTAGAAATCAGCCATTAGACTCATGTTATGGTATGTCATCAAGAAATCAGATCTATAATCAAGTTCCTTTGTAGAAGTATTGGATTTACTTGAAGCAAGAGCAAGAATCCTTAAAAAATAATAGCAGAAACAATTGGAAAAGCTGCAGAAAGACTTGACAACATTTTATATGAGGAGCTTCAGCTGATGTAGGTTAATATTCAGATCTACAACTCATATATGGCTGAAACATGAGATCCATACCAGATCTGGAACTATTCATCCTTCTAAACAAGATCCCCCTGGGGTTTTATCAAAATAATGCATAAATAAGTGTAGATCTAGCTTTTAATACACTGAAATTTTTATTGCAAATAAATTCAATCATTATATAATCATGGTCCATATGCAAACAAATATATTTTCAAAGGATATGGTTACTCATCTCTTGATGCATGCTTGAAATACTCTCTTCCTCTTCCTTGGCTCCATTCTCCATGTATTCTCCCATTTCCCTCTTCTATTTCTCTCATGGGATTATAATAAAAAAAAAGAATTAATTAAAATGGAATAGATTTTATAAATCATAAAAGTATTCCAACTTTCTTCTAAATCATAAAAGAATTCCATCTTTTCTAATTCATAAAAGCATTCAAGCTTTTCTAAATCCTAAAAGTATTCCAGCTTTTTCTAAATCATAAAATAATTCCATATTTTCTAAATCATAAAAGCATTCCAGCTTTTCTAAATCACAAAAGCAATCCATAAAGCCTCCATAAATCTGATTTCTCCTAAATCATAAAAGCATTCCATAAATCCCTCATGCTTTTATTTTTAAAGGTAGATTTTCTTTTTCCTTATGAGAAAAATATCACTTATCCATACTTTTTCCAAATCTATTACTCATTATTTCTAAAACTCATAAAATATACCAGCTTGGAAATATAATTTATTTCCATGGAAGAATATAAATTATTATAAATAAAATAATTAAGAAATAATTCTTCCAATATTCTTATAATCAACAATTATAAGAATGTTTTTCATTTAATATCAATATAAAAATTAATAATATTTAATTATTTAATAACCCTCATTTTATGAGAGTTTTTTATGGTGGCTTATGCGAGGGATATTACAAACTCCCCCCCTTAAAGAGAACATCGTCCTCGATGTTCTTCTCTTGTTGGAACATTAACCTTTAATTTTCATTTCCAATTATTTAGGAAATGTAAAATAATACCTAAATCCTAATACTTTCATAAAAACTCAGGGAGAACTTAGCCCTTTAATCATCAAAATGATAAGAAAACTCTATCAAGTGCACATTGCATTTTATTTAGGAGTTACACTAGTCTTTCTCTCCCACTAGTGTTTTTGCAAATTATTGTCTTTCTCTCCCACTAGTGTTTTTGCAAATTATTGTCTTTCTCTCCCACAATAATTTCAATCCAATTCAAACTCATGGTATTTATCTCCAACCATTATGTTAATATTTCCTCTTTATTATTTTCTCCTAGGGATTTTTAGGAGACTTTTAGGGAAGGTCCATGTTGAAATTAACCACCAATAGCTTTCCATAAGCTGGCAAGAAGTCTTCTAAAACTGTCACGTCTCCCATCCCCAGCTTCTTATCCGCATAACATTAACTCGGATATACTCTACTTTTATGCACCTAATTTTTTTCAATAATCAATTTCACATTCATACTTTTATCAAGTCTTTAATTTCTCTTTGGTAATTATAGACACTCTTGGTATTATAAATATTCCCATGAGAAATTTTGGCTTAACCTCAATTCCTATCAGTCAACCCAGTCGACTGATATTTATATGTGTATATAAACATATACTCATTTGTATTTCGCAGATCTGTTTTTCAGAGTTTTGTCCAACTCTAACAGATCAATATGTCCCTTTCTCTAACTTTTTCAGTTAGCAAGATTTATAGACTTTCTAACCTCTATAATTATAAAATTTCAGCATCTATGTATAGATATCTACATATACATCTATCTATATTCAGTTAACCTTATTTGCTTCAACTACTTTTACAGCAGTTTATATTGAAAGTGGATAGACACTCTTTTCCCAGTATTTTAAATATGTTTACAATCTTCCTTTACCCATACTTTACCACATATAACAATAGGGCTATTCTCTTATGTTATTGTTAAGATTATTCAGCATACTTGTAATTCTGGTGCATATTACAACTCTTCCCTTGGACTGTACTTGCTGTTCCTGTTTACCGTTTTGTTAAAAATTTCGGTTTATACACACAGCAACTCCATTTTCATTTAAAAAAAACAGCAAGCTACACCTGTACATTTGTTATTAGATTTGACATTCAGGAAATCTATCATCTCTAACTTTATTACTACAGGGTACTTATCCCCAGAATCCAACCATTTGTCCACCTTATTAACCTCATTTTGGATTTTGGTATGGCTCTAATTTGTTCTGCATGAGGTATTGAACAAACGGTCGATCAGCTTTGCATAAGAAATCATAACATAATGATTCATATAAACTTTGCATAAGAAATCATAACATAACAATTCATATAACCTTATATAAAAATTCATAGATAAATCTCCAAATTTATGTATGCATACCGATACTATGACCAGTCCTCCCAACCTTAGAGTTCGTCTATCTCCAGAACTCACCCCCGTGCTGAGATCCTCCAAGAACAGACTAACCTCAATCTGTTCTGGAGCAGCTTATTTAAGCTATGCTCTCCCCAAAGCTTGTTTCCAATTCTGCGTCCAGAATTTCAGGATGCTTTTATTCCTGTTTGCCTAGGCTTCCCTTATTTAGGGACTTTAAAGCTGCTTTCTGCTTTTCCAGCTTTTCCAGCTTTTTTACCTCTTCCCAACTACTTTCCTCATCATTGGGGAATTTAGATTTTTTCCTCAAAAATCTAAATTAGAAATAACTTCTTTCAAGGATTTTTGAAAGATTTTGGGGAAAGTCTTTACCTTTTCCATAACCTCATGGATTAGGCATGTGATCTCAATTTCTCATTTGGTCATAGTGCATACACAATATTTTATTTATTTTTTATAAATAAATAATTAACCACATCCACACAATAATTATCCATTGGGGTCCACTCCCCTTTGGATTTATGTTCAAATGTCTAATTTTAAAAGCATAGAACTTGGGGTGTTACAAAAACTCTAGATTTATTTCCTGAATACCCCAACTAAAGTATTCATTAACTCAACAATAAAATAAAATATTACCTCATTACATCAATCCCATCATAGCTTCCATAGCCATTGAATCCAATAAAAATTCAATGTCTAAAAATAGTCAATGTCTACAAATCCACTGTAATTTACATAATTTTCCATTGCATATTATCATTAAGGAAAAGGAACATTTATGTACACCATACATCTATACTTGACCCACAACATGGGGTCCAAAATTTGTCAAAGCACATTGACAACAATTCATCGCATGTAATATAGGTGGTATACATTCAAAATTTCCACATAATAATAATAATCATGTAGCTTAGAAAAAAGACATTAACATATGTTGCATACCATAGCATGATACTTTATTTAAGGTCTCACCTTAGCAGCCATCAATATTGTAGAGAAATAACAGTCCCATTGAACACTAGGACACAAAATGTGATTTTTTTTTTTTTTTTTTTTCGCTTACCATTAGCTTGCAACCATATAAGCGACAACCATTGAGGAATTTTGTGAAAATAATTTGCAATCATGAAATCTACAATCACTGTAGACTTTTTTTTCAAATAGTATGCAAGCATGCAATCTACAACCAATTCGACATTCCATCAAACAATTTTCAAGCATGCAATCTACATCTATTGAGGAATTTTAACAACAATTTGCAAGCATGCAATCTATGGTGGATAAGGCATTCTTCCAAATAGTTGGCAAGCATGCAATCTACTACCATTCAGGGACTAGTTAGCAGAGATGAAATAAATTTCCATAAATATGTTTATACTCTCATAGAGATAGTAAAACTAGAATTTCTAGAACATCATGAATCATATTAATATCATCAATGGTAAAATTTCTGCTAATAACAGAACCAACAATCCCTACAACAGCGTCTAATCAGGAAATTTGACCAAATTATGGATCCATTTATAAACATAACTTTTTCTTGGAATCACCATGGGGGTTACATGATCTCAAGGTATGAAAACCCCTTGATATTAAAGATTAATCACATCCAAAACTTCCACGGATGAAATTATTTAAAATAACAAAACCATGGATCTCAATTACCACTTTTTGTCGAACACATTGAATGCAAACTTTCCTCTACAACTCTAAATGAAGAAAGAGAACCCACAATTATGCTACTATGATTTTTTCATTGAATTTAAGTTCACTATGTGAGTTCTATTTCACTTGTTGCTTATTTTTAACAACTAAAGAGTTTCATTCAAGTCTATATATATATTTTTTTCAACATTCCATTGTCCTCTTCAGGGTCCAACCCAACTTCTATATTGATTAGTTATCACACCAACCATACATGTATTCATTATTTATAGGTAGTGCATGATAATTTTAGCCATGTTTTTCCATTTTTTTTTTTATGCACCATAATAATTTTTCTCACATTATGCATGCAAAGGTTGGTAATTAATCTACAATATAAACAGTGAGTGCTCAAGATGGTTCATAGGTACAATAGAAGTTTTATTGCCTTTTATCCACATCCATATTAAAATTTCATGAGCACAACTTTTAAAGAAACATTATAAATGTCTACTCTTTCATGAAGTCATTAATCATGCAACATGCATCTCATGTTAATTGTAGTATACTACAAGTTTAATTAAAATCATACCTGAGATGATGCCCACTAGCATCATACCTCTACTTCCTTTTTGCATAACGATTCCCAAAAGGCGCCAGTGTTGCAACCTTTTGCTTTGATACCATTCGTAACATACCCCGATAACCTCGCAGGAAAAATGCATGGAGTTAGGACTTTTTTTCAACATTTACGAATGTGTAACCTTATAAATTTCTTTATATGTTTCTGCATTAACCATTTAAATACCCATTATCATCACTTAGAGAAATATTTAGCAAAAATCATAGTGAGTTACACAACCATTAATTGTTCTTGTTGTAGCATATTAACTTAAATTTCCTGCTATAACTATGCATCGATCCCATGATCATTTTAATTCAATTAGTAGATCACCTAATTGATAATGTCAACGTCATATCATGAAAAAAATTAACATCATCAAAACGACACAATTAACAATCACATAAATAGACGCCGATATACCCTGGAAACCCCGTAGTGTGAAAACCAGCAAACGTTTAATTTTATTATTAAACGCTCGTGAGGGTTGTCACCCCTCACTCAATGGTTATAAGGGAGTCCATCCCTTGACCATTGTAATAAAATTTACATATAAAAATAATCTTAAACGAAACATAACTAGCTATAAGTTATTACAATCATCATGATACCATTTACCCACGAATCATCAATCTCTATCTTTGTATTCAGACTGTTTCCTTCAGGGGATCATTGTGCAATTGGAACTACTAAACCTGCATGGACTAACAACTCTTTATCTTCCACAATGTTAAACTTGAAATTTCCTTTTCTCAAGTCATCCTTCTTTCCTGCCATTGCTGTCGTCAGCACACTTGATATCATGATTAGATAAAATATTAATAAACAAATAATCAATCTCTATTTGTGACTCTTCAACAATTATTTGTATGCATGTATAAAATATAACCACATTGACATTAGTTTCCTTATTTAACATCATTTCACATGCATTAGTAACAAATAAATCACTATCAAGCATCATCTTTCCACCAAACACTAAAAAAATCTTGCATGCACTTTCATATTATTTCCAAAAGAAAGCTAACATACTATATAATAATACTGTGCATGCAAATGCATAACAATATTTTCAAGATAACTATCCCAACAAGCAATTTCTCTTTTTGCCTACTCGTATGTTTTCCTTTCAATATGGATTAATGCAATAGATGTTATACTTACGCATGTGAATACATGTTCTTTTCCAAAAACATATTTTCCACCCAAGATCTATTCATAATGGTTACTATGTATAACAATGCCAACTCTATTTCAAACAAATTTAACATACAAGTTATATTTTTGTGCATGCAATAACATATCTTGTTCTTCCTACATGTAAAACATATATTTCTTTCCAAAAGAAACCAAATAAATATTTCATGGAAAAATAAACACATTTCTTTTCCAAGGGTCAAACGCATACCACTTATCATTTCATGCATGCAAAGTGACCTTTCCCTCTCATCCAAAAGATATAACCAATAAATATGCATAATATTCTCCCAAGATAAAGCTAATACCATAGCTGATCCCTTTAGGTTGGGCAAACACATATTATTTTTCCCAAAAGAGGGCTAACACAATAAATATTATGTGATTGCATCTTCCTTTTCTCTAGAAATCTAATACTCAAAAATATATTTTTCCCATGCATGCAAGCATATATGTTTCTCTCAATAATATTACATAATAAAGCATGTGATTACTCTTTTTCCTCTCTAAGAATCTAATTCAATAATGCATACAAGGATATATTTTTATCTTCTATTCATTTTGAAGAGTTTTAACACAATAATTATTTCCTTGCATACAATTATGCAATGTTCCAAATGGGAAAATATAGGCTCAGTAGGGAATATCTTAAGATATTTCACTATGGAATCACAAAAATATGGAATTACACCAATAGATATAAACGAGAGATAGACTGGCAGGGCATTTACTAGATGCATCACCTTCACAAGGAAGGGTGAAATCCAGAGGCTTCCTGGCCCATTCCAGACTCTGTCTATAGAAGAATGGTGGAACACAGAAAGTGTGGGAATGACACACTCATCTTAGAGTTTTCTGCTCTTAGGAACCTTAGATCTATAGATCTAAACAATGGATCCAAAAGAGAAGTAAAAACCAACCAAGGAAGAAACGCTAAATTCCACTCTCAGGAAAATCTGCAATAGGCTCAATGAGGACATTGTATAAGCAAGCCAGTGTGAAAATAATGTAGAACAGGGCTGGGTTCCCTTATTTTAGGTTGTGTTAGACCTCAAGAAAATTCTCGGCAAAAATAAATGAGTTTAGAGGTTTTAACAGATCTCCCACAATCAACACTAGCTGAAAATCAGCTAAAGGAGAGAGTTGGTAAATAGAGAAACCGTCCTTTAGAAATTGCACAGTTTCTACTGGAAGACACTAGAAATCAGCCATTAGACTCATGTTATAGTATGGCATCAAGAAATCAGATCTATAATCAAGTTCCTTTGTAGAAGTATTGGATTTACTTGAAGCAAGAGCAAGAATCCTTCAAAAATAATAGCAGAAACAATTGGAAAAGTTGCAGAAAGACTTGACAACATTTTATATGAGGAGCTTCAGCTGATGTAGGTTAATATTCAAATCTACAACTGATATATGGATGAAACATCAGATCCATACCAGATCTGGAACTACTCAGCCTTCTAAACAAGATCCCCCTGGGGTTTTATCAAAATAATGCATAAATAAGTGTAGATCTAGCTTTTAATATACTGAAATTTTTATTGCAAATAAATTCAATCATTATATAATCATGGTCCATATGCAAACAAAGATATTTTCAAAGGATATGGTTACTCATCTCTTGATGCATGCTTGAAATACTCTCTTTCTCTTCCTTGGCTCCATTCTCCATGTATTCTCCCATTTCCCTCTTCTATTTCTCTCATGGGATTATAATAAAAAAATAGAATTAATTAAAATGGAATAGATTTTATAAATCATAAAAGTATTCCAACTTTTTTCTAAATCATAAAATAATTCCATATTTTCTAATTCATAAAAGCATTCAAGCTTTTATAAATCCTAAAATTATTCCAGCTTTTTCTAAATCATAAAATAATTCCATATTTTCTAAATCATAAAAGCATTCCAGCTTTTCTAAATCACAAAAGCAATCCATAAAGCCTCCATAAATCTGATTTTTCCTAAATCAGAAAAGCATTCCATAAATCCCTCATGCTTTTATTTTTAAAGGTAGATTTTCTTTTTCCTTATGAGAAAAATATCACTTATCCATACTTTTTCCAAATCTATTAATCATTATTTCTAAAACTCATAAAATATATCAACTTGGAAATATAATTTATTTCCATGGAAGAATATAAATTATTATAAATAAAATAATTAAGAAATAATTCTTCCAATATTCTTATAATCAACAATTACAAGAATATTCTTCATTTAATATCAATATAATAATTAATAATATTTAATTATTTAATAACCCTCATTTTATGAGAGTTTTTTATGGTGGCTTATGCGAGGGATATTACATTAGAGGTGGAAAGCACCATAAAAATAGGAAAAATAGAAAACTAAAGAGAAACCCTAGGGTCTAAAATAGCTGGATATGTAGGAATAGATAAAACGACAGCGGTCACAAAGAAAACCCGTGTGGAATCGCCAATTGTTAGTATGAATCATTCGTCGTAAAAGATCACTTTAGCTACGCATAACAAATAGCATTAACATCAATTATGGCTGCCAATATCTTTAAATCTGCAATTAGTTGATCCAAATAATGCTGCACAAATCCAGATCTAAGCATAAAAGACATTAAGCAGTGAAAATAAAATGTGGCCCCATGCATCCAATAGACAAGACAAGAACAATGTATTTGAAAGAATTTTTTATATTAAAAGGGGGAACTTGAGAGGAAAATAAGAAAGGTGTTTCTGATTCTCCTCAATGGGATGGGTTCTTGAAAGTCCTTGGCATTTCAGATCTAAAATTCTCTCTCTTGTTGGTGTAGAAGGAGACGCAACGCTCCGAAAGCTCGCAGTGCGCACCATATGCCACTGCATACTACCGAGTATCCTTGTAACCAATGTGATGTGATTCATTTCTCATATTCTAGAGCACTATCCAACACACTACAACACACCACAATGCACCTCCATGTCCACCTGCCAATCACTGCTTAATGCTAGATGCTCCTACACATCCATGGACGCCATGTCCTAAAGCTATGATAATCCGCTTTGGCCTGCACCTTACTGATATCATCACATCCACTCTCACATCACTATATCCTTCTACGAATGGATCTCCCTAACCTCAGATAAGTGGACCTACCCTCTTGATCCTCCCTGATATATCTAACATGTGAATCTCCTTATGTACCTATGGGTGTGTCCCTACAGTGTTTCTCCTCGGTGACCATTATGCCGCATACATCCATGGGAAGTCCTCCTCTCCATACAAGGAACTATCTGGGGGCCTGTTGATGCCACCTCCTCTGAAAACCTCAGGCCAAGGTACATTAATCATCCTATGCCCCCTCACACAGCTAACATGCCAAGGCAACACATGGAGACTTCCTTCTCCTCTTTTAGATCCACCTGTCATGGGTGTTGTCCAAAACTCTGGTGGGAATATGAAAATGGGGGTGAGTCTTATCATTGGATCCACCATCTTGCTACTACCCTGACTAACCCGATCCATGGAGTGGTTGGTAGTCCCACCTAGGTCCCAATGATTATCCAGCCCTCGAGCCCCTCTGTAAAACCACCACCCCTATTGAACTATGCTCCTGACCATGGATGTATTCAAAAACCTAGTTAGCCCTATCAGGAAACAACTCAATACCTCCTCCCACCCAACACCATGTGAGGGATCAAATGCAAGAGTCCCCAAGTACGTAGCAAGTCCATCATACAAGTATTGCACCCTATGAAACCCATGTCACCTTTTCTCACTGGCTCGATCATCATATACAACCTTTTTAGGAAACCCATCCAATCTCCCTCCAACGTGGAGAGATAACCTAACAATACTGCAAGCCCCATCTACGTAGGCCTGAATAGGGTCACTAATAGGAGGTATTACAGATCTGTTGGCTACCTATGCATCTATCTCCTCCCTGACGATGGAAGGTCCAAAATATATTTTCCCATCCTCCTCTACCATGGGCTCAACCGGAGTCCCAAGTTGTCCCTCCACAAGCATAACACCCTCATCTAACTCACACTCCTCAAGGTGCTCTCCATGTTGTTATGGGTAGCTGTCGTCTGATAAATTTGTCATGAATTTTGGTACCTTTGTTCCCATTATCACCTCACTAATGGATATGTCTCTCGACACCTCCCTAATATGTTGTGGGCTACCATCACCTGAAAACTCAAACACGATCCTGGACACCTCATTAATGGATACCTCTACAATGGAAGGCACCTCATCAATGATGGTCATAACATCATCAGATGGCCCTTGGAGTGTATGCTCTACTCCCTCCGCTAAGGTGTCAATCATAGCTAGAAAATGGATCTCCAATGAGGGTCACTCTCGCGTCACACTAGGTATATCAATATGCTCCTCCTGCGTGCCATCAACCTTGTGCTCAATCTCCCCCTCAAGCTCTTGATATCTAAATCCAGGTCTCCACCAACAGAAACGCCCCCTGATCTCACTCCCTAACTAAGGTCGATCTAGTCCTTGAACTGTGATTTTCCTTCTCCGTGTTATCACAAAATTGTACTTGATTGGATGTTGATCAGACAACTCTACGTAACTGTTTCAAATTGGCTTTTGACTGAAGCTTAGCCTATTCAATCTGAGAGGGCTCTCTCAAGGGGTTTTATAATATTTGATAATGATAAATATATATGGCTAACTCTATGGAAATTGTATCTTATTTTTATGTTTGCAGGTTGAAAGAATGCAGGTTTGCTACCATTGGGCTTATGGAGTCAACTATCAGTAGTTTTAGTGGCAAGGTTTCCTGACATGGAAGCTAAGGAAGATAGGGGTCTTTAACAAAAGAAATTCACTCATAAGACATAGGAAAACACAATCATCTCATTAGTAAAGGAAGTCATAGCATAGAGTTATGAATTCTGAGTAATATAAATGAAATATACTGCAAGTCCTTAGGGGAATTTTGAGGTCTAGAATGGGCCTCCTAAGGAAAATGTACAATCAAAATTCACTTTATGAGAACCAATCACATTTTAGGAGATGACATCATTCCTAATGGTTGAGGTGGCATTGCTTGAGTTAAAGGTATTTACTTGTCACATTCTCAATGGTGGATAAAAACTCATGGTTAACCATGGTAGTGCTCTAAGTACTTTTAAAGTCAAAGTAAAGTACTCATAATAAATTTCATTTCACACTTTTTGAATAAAAATATATTATTGTCATTTGATATTTATTGAAAAAAACAATGCATATCCCTATACATTTATTATATTATATTATATTATATTATTTTTATATAGCATATTAATTACATGTTATTATACAATTTAAATAATATATATTTTAATTAATAGCATATAATATAATTAAGAATTTATAAATTTATATTTAAATTTTATTTCAAGTTATTCAAGTACAAAGGAAAAATGCATTAGTTGTTCAATGATAATGTATTTTTCTTGAAAAACTCATTCTTATTTATAGTCACATCAATACAATTTTTATTAATTTTATTTTGGTACAACTTTTGAATTGAATTTAAATATAGTTACATGGATTGTGGTGCAAAAAGTGAATTGAAAATTCATAAATATTATTTTATTGGTTTATCTATTATTTTATTATTTCTTTAGGAGGCCCATTTTAGACCTCAAAATTCCCCTAATGAATAAAACATAAGATGTAGATCAATAAAACATTAAAAACCCCTTGAGAATATCAGGTCTGTCAAGAAAGAAGTCACTTTGTATTATTGATATGAGTCAAAATACATAAAGCAACAGCTTGGTGCAAAAATTCTCCAACCCTTTACTACTTCAATGATTTTCCTTTAAATAGACATTCTTACAACAGGGATGATCTGCCTCTTGGCTAGTGTTGTATATATTTACCCCCTGCCTATGAATTTTGGTCCGCTGCCTCATTTGAACCCAATTCAGAGCTCTACTGTGACCTAAAACTTCATGCTCCTCTCTGATATTATCGTTTCCGCCCGAAAAATCCGCTCTACAAAGGTTGAAAATGTATAATTTAAATGTATCGGGCCCAGTTCTAAGACCTTAGCCCCCCGTGCTTTGGCTATCATATGACCCGAGCCTGAAGACCACAAGCTAAAAGGAAAAGGGGCTTATTGTTTCATGTTCGGGCGCGATGGTAACCGTCCGATTGAATTAAATCAACGGAGCGGAGATCTTTTTATATGGTGGCCCCCGCGTCCGTATCTCACTGTAGAAACCGGCGGTATTGTCCCGCACCGTTTCCATCGAGTCGGCGGTATTACCCTTTGGACCAACGATTCCATAGATCATACGTCGCGTGTCCTCAGTACGGGCAGGGAACCGCTTTTCCCTCGCGCGTTAACCTTCAGTCAATAGATGCGTAGCAGAATCATCGTCCGCCGTCCGATCTTGTAGGCCTGATCCAATGGCTATAAATCTCCGGGTCTGCACGAGCTTTAACCCGTGACCGCCGTGTCCCTTGGCCCACCACCACACTGTGTCTGTCGCCTCCTAACCGTTGATTTGCCTTCCAAGATCCGACGGCCAGAAATCTAGTCACCCTGTCTGTTGACTCCACTGCCACGCCAGCCCTCCACCTGTCCCCCGTACATCCACGTGTTCCAGCCTCGTGCATCCGTAATTTTCCTCCACGCCATATGTATATATATGAGAGTTTATGTGTGTTTTTATTTGTATTTCTTCGTCATTCATTTCTCACATCCAAACTGTTCTACGTAAAAGTCACGCTCTGCCAGTTTAAACAGTGCCTCCATTATTTCTCCTCTGCCATCCTTCGTGTTCTTGCCATCTGTTCATGTCCACAACGTCATTATCATCTCCACCTCCATGCTCTTTTCCTCCGAGTTTTGTTTCCCTAATGTTTTGTGGGTTTTGCAGGTTTTAAGACGATAAGGAAGCCTCATAATTTATCGCCTCCATTGCAGAAGTTAAAAAGCATGTTAAAGGACAACATTCTGCTGGTGAAATTTAAAGAAGAAGCCAAGGGTAGGTGTGAGAAATGACCACCATTAAAGAAGACAAAGATATGAATCTACAAAACCCTCCAGAGAAAATCAAGGGAGGCTTTGCCCTGCATTAAAGGTCCAAGATTTAAATTCAGAGCTAAAGGTCAGGAGTACAGTACAGAATTGCAGACTATCTCAGGGTTCTTACGGCAGCAGATTTTCCCTCTTTCAGTAAGAGGCAGAGCGATGTATATTTTATTATTTGTGTCATGTTTATAAGGAGATTTTCACCTCCCAGCATTTATTTCTAGAGACAGATTGTAAAGTACAGTCATTTATAGTTAGTCATTCATAGAGTGGGCGCGGATGTTTTCCGCCATTTTATTCAAATTGAGTCATTAAATGTGCTTCATCTACCTCCTTCTCGAGAATTCTCTATCTTTTCTATAAAAGCCCAAAAAGAAGACATTGTAAGGGTTCCAGATTTCTTTCAGCAAACTGTGCAGTGAAAAGGCTCTTGTATACATTCTGTAATATTTCTGTATGAAGGTTCAGAGCCCGTAGGGTCTCAGTGAGGAGGAGTTATAACTGTAATGAGGATTCTGGTCTTTGGTATCTCACAGTATGTAATTTTCTCTTATGTGTTAATACAATATCTCCTTTCATGCTATCTATCTTCTTGTATCATGTTCTAGAATGCAAGTGGCTCACTAGTTTGCAGTAAGGATTCATCCTTGTTGATGCCTTTTCTGGAATTAGTCAAGCGCTTTAAATAGGCCTAGTCATGATATAATGTTCCATGTTCATCTCTTCCATATTTTCTGCTATATTAGTTACTTGAGGAGGGTGCTTTTGAAACGCCATTGTCATATAAGGATTCATAATTTAATATGCCCTTATGTGGTTCTGTTGTGTATCTGGGTATCAGTCTCATGTTAACTAATATCTTCTCTATGTTTCCTCACTGCACTCACTTCCTGATATTTGATTTTTGTGATATATTACTTGAACCGACCCTCTTTACAACAAGTTGTCTCTTAACTGTCTGATGCCTTTGTATTGGAATTTTACATGATGTCCCTACACTATTCTTATCTTTGTATCAGCTTCTGAGAGAGTTTGGTCACATTCAAAACTAATTTCCTTGTTCAAACAAGAGATAGTAAGTGAGCTCTTGGACTGACAATCCAAACTATATGAAGGACTCCTTGCTATATTAAGATGTCCTAGGCACTGGTCTATGGCAACTCTAGACTGTCTCTAGGGGGTGACAAAATTGTCCACAACATCTTTATGGCGCCGTTGCCAGGGAACGAATTCAAGAATATCAGTTTCCCTGGGCCTCGACAAATTGTTTTCACTCTCTAATCAGGTGAGCACAGAGAGTTGAAGAGTTGTGTATCTCTCACCTTGGCGACTCCACTGTTCTTTATTTGATAAATTTTATTGGTAGTCCTGGCTTCTCGAAAGCCACATTTTAGGTTAGATACTTCTCAGTCGAAAACACCTTACGTGTCTGACCCAGAGAAGATCATTCATAAAATATTTTCGAAAGAGAGGAAGTCGGTTTGTGCTGAAAACCCTGAATATTCCATTGAAGATTATCCGCCCTCTTCTTCTCAAGAAGTTAGAACAGAAAATCCCGAGTTTTACTCAGAAACTCCACGTAGAGGAAGTGCTTGGATTGAAGAAGAGTCTCATCCTACTCTCGAGGTTGAGGAAATTAAACAGGTCACAAAAGTTGCTGCTGTTAACCGTGAATTGTTCCCATCCACGCCTCAGGCCTCTGTGCAATATATTCCCATTGTTATTCATACTCCACTTCCTCCTACTCCTCTCCCTTCATTTGTGTCTCAGACTGTTGTACAACCCCCACTTCCCCCAATGGCTAATGTTCCTGCTTTTCTATTGAGAAAATATGCTCCTCTGGCCTTGCCCCAAGTGCTAAATGATATGCCGCAGGATTATTTGAAGATTCTGCCAAGATTTAATGGTGAAAATGAAGTTGATGCTCAGAAACATCTTGATACCTTCTTCTCTTTTGCAGAGAACTTAAATGTTGAACACCTTGATGTGGTCTTGAGATTGTTTGTGCAGTCTTTGGAAGGGGAAGCCAGAAAATGGTTCAAGACATTGGGGAACTGTTCAATAACTACCTGGGATATTATGGAGAATAATTTTATCAGAAAATGGGGAGAAAAGAAAGATCATGGTCAATGTCTTACTGAGTTTAATACAATGAAGAAGAAACAGAATGAAGGGGCATCAGAATTTATTAAAAGATTCAACAAGTTGTATCTGAGCCTGCCTCCTGAGATGAAGCCCCATGAAGCTGCTGCCAAGATAATTTTTATAGCAGCCTTTGATTTTGACTTTGGATTCTCCTTGAGAGAAAGAAAACCTGCCACTTTATATGATGCACAGTCAGATGCTCTGGAATTGGGAGCAAACTTTGCCTCCACTGGGAAACTGAAGGGAAAAATTGAACAAGATACTAGGAGGAGAGGCAAAGAAGAGGTTTCCACCTCTAATCAAGAAAAATATTCAAATAAAATGGATGAAATAAGAAAAATGATAAAGAAGATGGTCAAGCTTGAACTGGAAGCTAAAAATTCAGCTCCCAAGAACTATTACAATGCTCCAAACAGAGGATACAATCCTCAGTATAGAAGGCCACTGTTGCAGATATTGCCGAGAGAAGCAAAGGAACAACAAGACCAGGTACCCCATCCCTTGTACTTGGAAGGACCAGCAGATGACTCCACTAGAGATGCAGCATATGGATTAGAAGATTCAAATCTGGCTTTTTCAAATACTGATGATATGGACTGCCCATTGCAAGACGAAGACGAAGAAGCAGAGATTGATCATTATTGTAAGCAATTTGCTGATTTCATGCAAGCACAATTCAATGTAAAATATGATCTCAGATCTTCAAGGAAGAGGACCAGAACTCAAGATCAAGAAGAGGAGCCACCTCAGAAAGAAGCATCTGCTCAGAAGGAATCAGCAACAAAGAGAAACATAGAAAAAGGTAAGAATCCTCTAAATACTCCCTTGCAGTCCAATGATCAGATTCCTTCTTCTTCAAAAATAGTCAGTCCTCCTAATGCTGAGCCAGTGTCAAAAGAAGTCAATTCTTCAGTTGAAAATAAGGAGTCAAAAGAAGTTGTGATAGAAAAGCCCCCACCTGCTTTCAATTTGCAAAAATAACTTGAGAAGATTAAGATTCCTGTCCCCCTGACTGAACTATTAAAACAACCTGTATATAAGTCTCAAGTCACTTCCTTTATACTTCCTCCTGAAATACCAATTGTACCTGATAGTCTAAACCTTCAGGAAGAAAGGCCCATGGTAGTCTTTGGCCCACATGTCGAGGAGATAGACCCTTCTACTCCTCCTTTTTACGTGTCTCTAGTTATACATGACCTAATGTTGCACAATTGTATGTTAGATTTTGGGGCTTCCCACAATATTATGCCTCTGTCTGTCATGGAACAACTAGGACTGCAAATTACAAGACCATACAAAGATTTATATTCATTTGATTCTAAAAGGGTTAAATGCTTGGGAATGATTAAAGATTTAGTGGTCAATTTGGCTCAAATCCCAGCAAAGAGTGTGGTCATGGACATTGTGGTTGCTGATATCCCAGCCCGCTTTGGCATGCTGCTGTCAAGGTCCTGGGTTACGAAGATTGGGGGATCAATTAAATTGGATTTAACATATGCTACTGTCCCAGTCTTTGGAGGTCAGGAAAGGAGGTTATACAGGGAGACTAGATTTGTTAAAATGGTAACTAAGGTTGACTGCTCAGAGAATTCCCCAGTTTATAACAAAGAGGGAGACTTCTCATGTTTAATGTTAGAAGAGAATCAAAATTATGCTCATGAGCCCCTTTTTGGTCATTTTCAAGCTGAGCAGTCTAAAGGAGATCAGGAATCAGAAATTTGGACTTTGCATTTTGATGGAGCAAACTCAAGAGAAGGAAATGGAGCTGGGGTATTGTTGATCTCTCCTACAGGAAAATGGGTGCCGCTGTCCTTTAAATTGGAGTATGAGGCTACAAACAATGTAGCTGAATATGAGGCACTATTATTGGGACTGCAGATAGCCAGAAACATGGGCATCCAATGTTTAAAAGTGTTGGGAGACTCTGAGCTGGTGGTAAGGCAGATCAAAAATGAATGTCAGACTAAGCATCCTCGGCTCAGAGCATATAGAAACGAAGTGTGGGACATGATAGAAAATTTCTTCTCAGCATTTAATATACAGTTCATGCCCCGGGAGCAAAATAGAATAGTAGATTCTCTTGCTGTAGCTGCCAGTACTTTTCGTCCTCCTCAGAATCCACTTTTAAGATATGAAGTGGAGGTACGGTACAGACCATCCATTCCAGATAATATAAAGCATTGGTAGGTATTTGAAGACGATGAACAGATGAAGAGATTCATGGAGACAGTGGGAGAATTCTCCAATATGGAGATTGATGATAATGAGGAGGAAGAAGTTGAAAATATTGCAGAAAACAGATGGGAAGAAAGAATAGCAGGTAATAGAGTGCTGCAGCTAAAAGGAAATGTTATACCTAGAGGGCTGGTGCCTTTAGAAAGATTATTTAACAAGGATGATATTCCGTTGCAGCCAAACAAAGTGACAGAAGAAGATCAAGTGGGAGATTTGAATCTGGGTACTTATGCTGATCCCAAAATTGTAAAATTATCTAAAAGAGTCCCAGAAGAATATAAAGAAAAATATTTGAAGTTGTTTCAATCTTACAAAGATGTATTTGCTTGGTCCTATCAGGACCTAAAAACTTTTGATGTAAATATAATGCAACAGAAGATTCCATTGAGGGAGGATGCAAAGCCATATAAGCAGAAGCTCAGACAGATAAATCCTCTGCTCCTTCCCTCTATTGAAAAAGAAGTCAAGAAGTTATTGAAGGCCAAAATAATTGTGCCATTGAGGTACTCAGAATGGGTAGCAAACCTTGTTCCTGTTCGAAAGAAAAACGGAGAAATAAGGCTGTGTGTAGATTTCAGGAATTTAAATAGAGCATCATTGAAAGATAATTATCCACTGCCTAAGATGGACCACATCTTGCAGAAAGTAGTGGGAGCATCCATAATTTCCATGATGGATGGTTTTTCTGGTTATAATCAAGTAGCTGTATTTCCAGAAGACCAGAAGAAAACTGCATTTACTACACCATGGGGAACCTTTATGTATGCCAGGATGCCATTTGGATTAATTAATGCAGGAGCTACTTTTTAGAGGGAAATGGACATAGCCTTTGTTGGAGAGCAGGACAAGTTTTTGGTGGTATATCTTGATGATATCACAGTGTTTTCAAAGAATGATGATGAGCATATTGAACATTTAAGAAGAACTTTTGAAAAATGCAGAAGGTATGGCCTTTCTCTCAATCCTCAAAAATCCTTGTTTGCATTATATGAGGGAAAACTCTTAGGGCACATTGTAACTAAAGATGGTGTGAGAATAGACCCTAAGAGAGTTGAAGTAATAAACAGTATTCCTCTACCGAGGAATAAGAAGGAAGTACAGGTGTTTTTAGGCCGAATCAATTTTTTGAGAAGGTTTATTCCTAACTATGCTGAGATAGTTAGGCATATAACTGATATGTTGAAAAAGGAAAATGAAGTGAAGTGGTCCCAGGTATCTAGAGATGCATTCACCAGGATAAAACAGGCATTTGTTGAAGCTCCAGTGCTAGCTGGACCAGATTACAGCAAGCCTTTTATGATCTTTTCATTTGCTTCACCCCATACGATTGCCGGAGTATTATTGCAGAAAAATGAAGAGGGATATGAACAGCCTATAGCTTTCTTCAGTCAAGTGCTTTATGATGCTGAATTGAAATATAATATATTGGAGAAGCAGGCATACGCCCTGGTAAAGTCCCTTAAAGCTTTTAGAGTATATTTTTTGCAATCTCACATTACTGCATATGTTCCCACAGCAACTGTCAAAGACATTCTTGTTTAGGGGGACAGCGAAGGTAGAAGAGGAAGATGGATTGCAAAAATTCAGGAGTATGATTTGGACATAAGGCCTACTAAGTTGATTAAAGGACAGGGACTTGCTAAGATGTTATCTGAATCAAATCATCAAGCCTTGGGCATTAATTTATCCATCATAGCAAATGAAGAATCTGAGAAAGGAGAAGAGCAGCAAGGACTAGAGATGTCCACTCAAAAGATACATATGAAATATCTAACTAGTCCTTGGTACAAAGAAATAGTTGAATATCTTTTAACACTTAGCTGTCCTCCGAGTTGTGATAAGGTGAAATACAGAGCCGTAAGAATGAAATCTCAGAAATACATAATTGCCAATGGACAACTATATTGGAGAGACCCTTCAGGTATATTACTGTTATGCCTCACAGAAAATGAAGTAGAGAATATATTGACAGAATTCCATGAGGGAATATGTGGAGGGCATTACAGCTGGAGGGCAACAGCTCATAAAATCTCGAAGGCTGGTTTTTATTGGCCAAAATTGTATACAGACACCTTTGTTTGGGTCAGTGCATGTGACAAGTGCCAAAGATTTGCAGAAAGACAGAAATTAGAAGCCTTGCCCTTGATTCCTATTCATGTAAATGAACCATTTCAGAAATGGGGACTAGATTTTATAGGAGAAATACATCCCCCATCAAGTGGCCAATATAAATGGATATTAACAGCCACAGATTACTTTACGAAATGGGTGGAAGCCATACCTACAAGAAATGCTACAGATGCTGTGATAATGAAGTTTATGGAGGACAATATCATATCTAGGTTTGGCTGTCCTGCCAGAATTGTAACTGATAATGCACAAGCTTTTAAATCTGCTAGATTTGTGAATTTCTACCAAAGGTATAACGTTATATTAACTCATTCCATAGCGTACTATCCACAGGGAAATGGTCTAGCAGAATCTTCTAATAAAACTCTGGTGAGGGCCCTGAAGAAAACAATCAGTGAAAATCAGAGGAACTGGGACTCTCAATTAAAGTTTGCTCTATGGGCGAATAGGATAACCAGCAAAAGAGCAACAGGGAAATCTCCTTATGAGCTGGTATATGGAAAAGCTGCTGTGTTTCCTGTGCAATTGGCATTGCCGGTAGCACGCTTCATGCAGGAAAGCCAGGAAGAGCCGGATGACATGATCAGAAGGATTAACCAACTGGTAGAATTGGAGGAAACACGAAACCAGGTGAACCAGAGATTAATAGAATATTAAGAGAAAATGAAGAATGTATTTGATCACCATGCAAAGGATAGAAAGTTTCAAGTTGGTGACCTGGTTCTCAGATGGGATGTTCACAGAGCAGAGAAGGGCAAGCATGCTAAGTTTGATCCGCTATGGTTTGGTCCATTCAAAATTGCGAGTCAAGGGCGAAATAATACTTTCATGTTAGAAAACCTGCAGGGTGATCTGTTGGATGCCCCTGTGAATGGCCAATTTCTCAAGTCATATTTCCGATTCTGATCCAGGTTGGGGTGCCTGATTGTACTATATGGTATATAAGTTGTTTTAATTTTTATTTTCATAAAGAGAAGGATGCTGGAATTTACTTGAGGCAGGAGCGCAGGAGAATTGAGAAGAAAAGTGGAAAATTCAGTGGTCTGCGTGTTCTCGACATGTCCGAGGACGACCATGCCATCCCCAGATGGAGCCGATGTTGTATATATTTACCCCCCTGCCTATGAATTTTGGTCCGCTGCCTCATTTGAACCCAATTCAGAGCTCTACTGTGACCTAAAACTTCATTCTCCTGTCTGATATTACCGTTTCCGCCCGAAAAATCTGCTCTACAAAGGTTAAAAATGCATAATTTAAATGTATCGGGCCCTGTCCTAAGACCTTAGCCCCCGTGCTTTGGCTATCATATGACCCGAGCCTGAAGACCACAAGCTAAAAGGAAAAGGGGCTTATTGTTTTATGTTCGGGCGTAATAGTAACCGTCCGATTGAATTAAATCAATGGAGCGAAGATCTTTTTATATGGTGGCCCCCGCGTCCGTATCTCACTGCAGAAACCGGCGATATTGTCCCGCACCGTTTCCACCGAGTCGGCGGTATTACCCTTTGGACCGGCGATTCCATAGATCATACGCCGCGTGTCCTCAGTACGGGCAGGAAACCGCTTTTCCCCCGCGCGTTAACCTTCAGTCAATAGATGCGCAGTGGAATCATCGTCTGTCGTCCGATCTTGTAGGCCCGATCCAATGGCTATAAATCTCCGGGTCTGCACAAGCTTTAACCCATGCCCACCGTGTCCCTTGGCCCACCACCACACTATGTCTGTCGCCTCCTAACCGTTGATTTGCCTCCCAAGATCCGACGGCCAGAAATCCAGTCACTTTGTCTGTTGACTCCGCTACCACGCCAACCCTCCACCCGTCCCCCGTACATCCACATGTTTCAGCCTCGTGCATCCGTAATATTCCTCCACGCCATATGTATATATATGAGAGTTTATGTGTGTTTTTATTTGTATTCGTCGTCATTCATTTCTCACATCCAAACTGTTCTACGTAAAAGTCGCGCTCCACCAGTTTAATCAGTGCCTCCATTATTTCTCCTCCGCCACCCTTCGTATTCCTGCCATCTGTTCATGTCCACGACGTCATTATCACCTCCACCTCCATGCTCTTTGCCTCCGATTTTTGTCTCCCTAATGTTTTGTGGGTTTTGCAGGTTTTAAGACGATAATGAAGCCTCATAATTTATCGCCTCCATTACAGAGGTCAAGAGCATACCAAAGGACATTCTGCTGGTGAAATTTAAAGAAGAAGCCAAGGGTACGTGTATGAAATGACCATCATTAAAGAGAACAAAGATATGGATCTACAGAACCCTCCAGAGAAAATCAAGGGAGGCTTTGCCCTGCATTAAAGGTCCAAGATTTAAATTCAGAGCTAAAGGTCGGGAGTACAGTACAGAATTGCAGACTATCTCAGGGTTCTTACGGCAGCAGATTTTCCCTCTTTCAGTAAGAGGCAGAACGATGTATATTTTATTATTTGTGTCATGTTTATAAGGAGATTTTCATCTCCCAGCATTTATTTCTAGAGACAGATTGTAAAGTACAGTCATTTATAGTTAGTCATTCATAGAGTGGGCGCGAATTTTTTCCGCCATTTTATTCAAATTGAGTCATTAAATGTGCTCCATCTACCTCCTTCTCTAGAATTCTCTATCTTTTCTATAAAGGCCCGAAAAGAAGACATTGTAAAGGTTCCAGATTTCTATCAGCAAACTGTGCAGTGAAAAGGCTTTTGTATACATTTTGTAATATTTCTGTATGAAGGTTCAGAGCCCGTAGGGTCTCAGTGAGGAGGAGTTATAACTATAATGAGAATTCTGGTCTTTGGTATCTCACAGTATGTAATTTTCTCTTATGTGTTAATACAATATCTCCTTTCATGCTATTTATCTTCTTGTATCATGTTCTAGAATGCGAGTGGCTCACTAGTTTGCAGTAAGGATTCATCCTTGTTGATGCCCTTTCTGGAATTAGTCAAGCGCTTTAAATAGGCCTAGTCATGATATAATGTTCCATGTTCATCTCTTCCATATTTTCTGCTATATTAGTTACTTGAGGAGGGTGCTTTTAAAACACCATTGTCATATAAGGATTCATAAATTAATATGCCCTTATGTGGTTCTGTTGTGTATCTGGGTATTAGTCTCATGTTAACTAATATCTTCTCTGTGTTTCCTCACTGCACTCACTTCCTGATATTTGATTTCTGTGATATATTATTTGAACTAGCCCTCTTTACAGTAAGTTGTCTCTTAACTGTCTGATGCCTTTGTATTGGAGTTTTACATGATGTCCCTACACTATTCTTATCTTTGTGTCAGCTTCTGAGAGAGTTTGGTCCCATTCAAAACTAATTTCCTTGTTCAAACAAGAGATAGTAAGTGAGCTCTTGGACTGACAATCCAAACTATATGAAGGACTCCTTGCTATATTAAGATGTCCTAGGCACTGGTCTATGGCAACTCTAGATTGTCTCTAGGGGGTGACAAAATTTTCCACAACAGCTAGATTCATCGAATTCTTCCTATGACACATCATATAACAGAAAAAAACATGTCTTTTAACAAGAAAATGACAGCTACACCCTAAAGATGACATTTCCTAATAGGACTCAAACTCCTATTTATTACATCAGTCTACCTTATCTTTGAAATAGTTACATGTCAGTTGCAACTAAGCATCACATGCTCGAATAGGCTATGACATAGTTCATCACCACTTTTCATATTAAAAATCCTCCTCAACATGTGGAACAAAACCCTATTTTTCAGGAATATGACCCTTATCTTCAACGAAATCTTTTAACAAATGACCTATCTCCACAACACTTCTTTCAAGTCATAAATATTTTCTATTAAGGTCTCTTGACATGTTGGAGGAGTCAGCTGTCCAAAATTGTCATTAAGCTGCTCCAAAACCTTCAAAAACAACTCACTACGAAAACATGACAGTCTCATAGCGAGCTTTAGTAGCGTCCAAAAAATATCTTTTGCACTTATAAATTTTTCTCTTTTGTTTTTCCATGGTGTCAACCAAGACATGAAACCTCACCACCATTAAAATCCCTCCTTAAAAACTGCAAAAAGTGATTTTGGGAGCAAATAGACTGCTACAGAAATTTCCGTAGCATTTTCCTGGCTTTAAGCCTAGGAAACGCTACGAAACTGTGAAAAACTACAGAATTTCTAGATTTCAACACTGTCCCAAAAAATTAACCTTCAGCTGCAAAAAATTGGTTTTCAGCATGCCATTAACCTTCTAAAATATAATCAATCTCAACCTAATACCCCTGTGGTGATTTTTCTTCATTAACGATCAGTTGAGCTATGGGCTCCTCCACCACAGTCATCTTTAAGCCTTTTTTCTCTAGCTCCTCATGAACCAACTCTAGCTGTTGTTCTAAATGTTTCACTTCATCTTTTAGTGTTCTGTTCTTAGACTATAAGAGTAGTTCATTTTTCTGATATGTTTCACCTCTCTTCTCAGTGTCTTAGTCCATTTGATCAATTTCTTTGTGTTGTCCAAAGTCTTTGATACACTTAGGATCTGTTATTCCCAGATTTATTTCATTTTCTCAGACTGTATTTTATGAACCTTGTGCTTCCTTACCTCTTTCTTCAAGACTGATATTTCATCATTTTCCAACTTCAACTGCTCCTTAAGGACTTCAATCTTTTTTTTCTCATTGATTTTCTCTTTGCCCTTCTTTTGTTTGATGGCTATTTCTTCTTTTGTAGGTGAGGAGAGGTCAATGATGCTTGGTGGTGGCTGGACAATTTCAGTGACCTTCTAAGCTTCTTTACTGCTTTCCAAGACTTTTATAGCATGTCTTGTCATTGGTTTCCTAGCCTGAAACATGAATCCTGCATCTTCACCTTCAAACTCTAACTTCTTAGCTGTTTTGGATTTCTTGAGCTTCTTTCCTCCCTCATCTATATCTTCAGCTTGGACTATGGGAGTTTCTTCACTATCAATAGCATGCATAATGTCTTCTAAGTTACCCTTAGCCACTGTTTGACTTCTTGTAACCCTCTTGCTGCCATGTTTTCTCATTGTTGGATTTTGTTTTGCAGGTGTAACTTTGGATGTGTCAGATTTCTGCAATGGCTCTATCTCCATAATCACTGGCTCAATTTTCTCTGCCACTGAAGGTGATGGGATATCTCTAGATTTAGGAGTTTTTTTAGTAGTGATGGCATCTATTTCAAAGCCACTGAAAAATAGAAAAGATGACCAGTATCTGCCTAATCTCTTTAACTCTTCTAATACCAGCAACTTGATTAAACCATGATGAAAGAGTGAGGTTTCATTTCCTTCATATTTGGCTTGAAATTTGTCTGACATTTTAGCTAAGCTTCTGTATAAGTAAAAAGGTAATTCAAGAGACCTCTTACCAACAAAATGTAGCAGAAGCCTTAAATGGTATGAGTAAACCATGTGGTACCTCCCTTCACAAGTGAAATATTTTTGAATGATTAGGAACATCTTTGAGAAGTCCTATTTCATGTAGCTCCTTTGGATGGAATTTGTGAGATCAATCTCACTATGATCTGGCTTGATAAATTCCTTACATTCCTGCATAGTGAACTTGAAACCTTTGAGCCATTGTTCTCCTCCTCTAGGAATTCCTGTTGCTGCTGCAATGGTTTATGGTGTTACTGTGAGGTTCAACATCCCCACCTTTGAAGCTGTCACATTGAAACTGATGGCAAACTCCTTAGAAACCTGCACATGACACCCTTGCAATCTTTGGAAAAAATGCAAACAACTTGTTCTTCTCAAAACTTCTAAGGCAGTTGGGTATTCATTCAGAAAATTCATGTCTGATGGCTCATATCTGAGGCAATGTCCACCTTTGTTGGTTGACCTCTTTGTAGACATGATGATTTTATACCTTCTCTGCCTAGATTGATCAATGACACCTGCAATTCCTGAAAATGCCAACAACCAGCTTGGCTTGGTGAAACATCTCTCCAGAACTCAGCAACATGCAAATATTGAGCGGAGAATGACACAAGACTCAATTGGGAAATATTTTAAGGTTTATATGGTAGCTCATGGCTTAATCATGACTCATACATGCTAAAAATAGTAATAATGACCTGATCCATGACCATTGTACCTTATTTAACCCTAACTGACTTGAATGACATCCACCCTAACACTTCTAATCATTGACTGACACCTAGCACCGAATTTGAAAAGACAGACAGAAAAACCCCTTTTCATAGCATAGTTAGTTCATTTCTGGGCAGTTTCGCTACGAAAGTATTAGCAGTTTCGCAGCGAAAACTTCCTTTTTACTATGTAATTCGTTACGAAAACAAGAAATATTGGCTAAAGTGACCTTTTCGGATTTATAAGCTTGGGAAATGGAATATGCTAGGAAATAATGACTGATGGGACATGAAAATAGTTGAATGGAGGTGGGTTTGGACCTTAGGATAGGCTAATATGAAAAATTAAAATTTTAAATTTTTCCTTTACCAACTAATGACAAATGAACCTCTAAGATTACGTCAAATGTTGTTTCACTTTTTCTGAGTGATAACACTCTGGTTCATCAAAAAAATGAGTCATGGTAGGACGACCATAATAGCCATACATATGGGTGTTGTACTTCTTGGTTATGCGTGAAAATGCTTGGATTCTTTGCTGGTTTTGTATCATTTGTTGCATCCCCTCTAGAATCTGTTGGTTTTGTCTCACTAATTGTTGGCTTTAACTCATCAACTCCTCCATGATCCCTTGTGTACTCTTCCCTTTTTACATGATTGGAGTGTCTATAAGCTCACCAAAAATTGTGCATGCGAGTCTAACACCTTCATGATCTTGCTATATTCCCCACAACTATCCAAGATCATGATCTGATACCACTATAATATTCGTAATGGAAATTTACAATGATAAACAAGGAAAGCATAGTAAAAAATACACACACAAAATTTACAACACATTAAACACCCAAAAATCTCCATAAATTGCATTGAGCTGAGCCATTCTATTAATTTAAATGTTGCGTAGAAAGGTAAGATCAGAAAGCATGCACCTGGGCTTTCCCAAGGCAAGCTAATAATGCCCAGGTGATGCAATCGGCTACTCTAACATGTAATGTGGTTGTCCCCAACAATCTTTGCACTCACCCAATGAAAAATTTCATTGTTGACTGAAAATAATGGCTACTAGGACCTCTTACGGTGCTTAGAAAATTCCAAGAAATTAACCTCGGGCTCTCCTCCAATAACCCACAAAAACCCACAAAGGAATTGGAAAAATGTTGACCTCAAAATTTCAGCCCAGTTTCCCCTTAGATCCTCCAGTTGCTGGCTGATTTGGGACCTTTGTTTGACTCCTCAAATATGCCAAGAAAATTCTATGAAATTATTTCTGAGATACTTGTCAAAAACTCAAAAAAACCCAGAAAGTGCATGCTCTAGTTTTTTCTCTCCAATACTGACCCCAAAATTCTTGACGCTCCTCCACAAGCAGAAACTATAACATGTAGCAGATGTTGGGCTTGTTTCTCCACCAGAATTATAGAAAATCCCACACAATCTCCCCCAATCCAATTCCAAACAACCTCGGCTCCTCAATCCCTTTCACAAGCCACCCCATACTTGGACCCCACGAAAGACTGTGTAGTTCTTGGGCAAGATGATGCAGCCCCTGCTCCAGAAATTCATATTGTTATGGAAATACCTCTTGCTCTTGTAATTACTTCTCCTTTTTCCTGGAATTCGGTCAAGGAATGTGTCAAAAATTTTAGGGTAAACACACAAAGAGATAAGATAAGCGTGGATACATTTATTATTCACAAATAATGCATTTATAGTACATTAGGTGACCCTTGGATTCCACATTCCAAGGTCTCTTGGACTTGCTATGTCCATTTGCCTTTTACACCTACCCATAGAGGATTAGGTGTCCAACATTCCCCCCCTCAATCTGAAGGGGTATGTGTGAGTTCAAGAAGAGAGTTGTAATACAAATCTACAAATTATGTATGCCAGCACTAGGCTGAATCAACTCTCTGAAATGTTGGCATAAAGAGGTGGTTTAAGGATGACCACCAACACTGGAATGCTTAGTGCAGTTCCCAGAACTCTTCCAAATCTGGTAGGAAGTTGAGGCCTTCTGCTAAAGGAAGTGCTCCTAATTTTTTGAAGAGGGAGACCTTCAACCTAGAATAAGGGAGGTCTACAACTTGTGATGTTTTAAGGATGACCACCAACTCTGGAATGCTTAATGAATTTCCTGAACTCTTCCAAAACTGGCAAGAAGTTGAATCTTATGCTAGAGAAAGTGTCATGAATTATTTGAAGAGGAATAATATCAACCTCGCATATATGGTTTAAGGCTGACCACCAACCAAATGCATGTTCATGGGAATTTGTGTCTCTGGCTACAACTCTGAATCTGGAATGACAGGTTATGGCTCAAGCTCGCTTGAAGTGGATTTGAAGCTTGTAGATGACCACCATTTCCCCCCCTATCAGATACAAGGTGAGATGATGGGGAAAAATCAACTGCAATATTGTTCAATACTCTAAAACAAGTTCTGACATATGACTTAAACATGTTCTTGGTTGTTGACGCCCATTGCCAAGAAGCGTCCATCCAAGATGAATCTTTTTTCTTGCAGGAGGCTTGTTTCTGAAGCATCTATATGAAGAATGAGTGTGCCGACCACAGTTCTTTTATGGGTGAAGATCAATACAGTGATCTTTCATATGGGCAACTCGATCACAGTGTTGGCATTTTACAATCTGTTATTGTTGCTATGGAAGAGGAGCAGAATCTAGAACACTTGAAGATGAGCTATCATGAAGAAATCTGACACACTGAAATTGAATAGGCTTAGAATAGTCCAGAATATGAAAGGACACCTCCTTGTCATATCCAATACCATTTTTGTGCTTGTTATGGAAAATCTCTTCCCCAGGTTTGATGATGGGCTTGGGAAGTGTAGGCTGTATTGTTTCTTCTGCATTCAAATTTGCGCTTGAACAAGGTATCGAATCTAAATTAATATGAACTTTATATTTTTACTGCTAACAGGAGACTGTCTCAATGTTCTGAATAAAGACAAGTTCAGAATGATGACTACGCTTTTGTAACTCCTCTTGCTGTAGTTGAGATTCAAGCTGCAAAAACTCAATTTGTTCTTGTGCATTTTGTATAAATTTTTTAATGTCAGCAATAGTGGATTTACTAATTTTTATTGTGTTTTCAACAGTGGATATGATTAGAGTTCTCAATAACTCTAATATTATTTCAAGCTTAGCCATTTTTCTTAACAACTAGCAAATAAGGAGCGTGAGCTTCAATTATATCATTATATACCAAATTTTTCTCTAGAAATTATGCAATATCTTCTTCTACAAACTTGATGGTAGGCTTTAGAGCAACCATTAAGACCAACTTTCAACATATACCTTATATGTGCTCATATGATCATTAAAAACACCACTTTCATGAACCATAGGCACTTATGCAACAATCAATATAACACATCAAGGAATTTAATATCATTCACCAAGATGTATTAAAAATTACTTATATGCCATTCCCCAATACTTTAATATTCACCAAAGTTTTAACACCAACATGGTATTCAAAAAAGTACCC
Source organism: Pinus albicaulis (assembly GCA_034641835.2). NCBI lineage: Eukaryota > Viridiplantae > Streptophyta > Pinopsida > Pinales > Pinaceae > Pinus > Pinus albicaulis. The sequence goes on from CM076578.1 coordinate 1,922,085,908, forward strand.
AAACTACTTGCTAAAAAAGTGGTATGTCTTGAAAAAAAATATAAGCTTTCAATATACCTTCATGACATAATGCTCACATACTCTACTGCATACCACATATGAAATCTTTATAAAGTAAAGAGGCTCATAAATTGTTGTATGTCCAATATATATTATATATATACTCCACATAATATATTATAATGCACCCCTCACAACACTTTAAAAAGGAATTCAACGTATTCACTTTCCATATATAAATGCGCACTTCATGTCATAAACCATCCATGGCATATATTCTTTTTAAACATATGATTTTTAAAAAGGAACTAATGTTCATAACAACGTAAACTTTGAAACGTGAACTATAAACTCAAAACGAGAACTCTAGCCAAAAAAACTCCAAAAACACATGAAAAACAACCTAAAAAAATGTTGATGCTCGAATACTATAGTTTTGGAAAACTTTAATATTTTGACAATTTTTCAACCATGACATTATGGAAAAAAAATTGACTAAAAAAAGTTTAAAAATGAACACCTGAATGAAAGAGTAAGTATTCCAAGAGGAGTTTCTTTTTTAAATGATAAAAATATGATGACTTTAAAATCTTAGTCTCACACATTGCAACAAAAATTTAAAAGGAGACCATCAAATTGACACACAATATAGGCAAACTTGACCCATTGAAATGAAAAATTAGATATCAACGATGCAATTGACACATTGTGCGGGCGGACTCGATCTTTTACAACGAAAACGTTAAAATCAACAATCAAAATGACACATAATGAGATGAGGTTGGTAGCCAAGGATCGACCCAGACCCTATAGGAAAAAATTAAATAATAAATAATAATAAATAAATATATAAAATGAAAAATATAAAAGAAAACAAAAATTAAAACATTGAAAATTAAATAATAAAAAAACACAATTTTTTTTAAAAATAATAATAATTAAATAAAGTTCAAGGGGTCTTGAATAGATGGTGATTGGGTGGGTTGCTTACGCACTCATTGATTTGAATTCACCGCTTAAATTCTCCACCCTAATCGGGGTGATGTATTTGGACATGATGATGAAGATGTAGTCCTACTTAGCTTACAAAAAAAAAAAAGGTAAATAAAAAATATATTAAAACAAAAAGAAATTAAAAAACATGAAAACAAAATAATAAGAAGTAGATAACACCCATGCTTAGTTGATTGAGTATCATGCATTAGCCATTTTCTATCTATATTAATATGCTTGGATGTTTCCCTAACTAGAACTAGCTACGCACTTCTACCGAAGTTGTATTGATCAAGCATTAGCCATTTTCTATCTATATTAATACGCTTGGATGCTTGCCTAAATAAAACTAGCTTCGCACTTCTATCGAAGTTATTAGAACATAAAAAAAATAATAAACATGGCAAAAAAAAAAACAAATATAACAACATGGCAAAAAAAATACAAAGATAAAAGTATATGTGAAATTGACCAAAAAAAAAAAATGAAACATAAAAAAATACCAAAAAAAAAACTATAAAAAAGTAATAAAAATACAAAACATATCTTAAAACACAAATAATTAAAAAAATAGAAAATTAAAAAAAAAAAAAAAAAAAACAATTTTGAATATTTAAAACACACACAGACACACATATAAACCTTAAATTTAAATTAAAAACCTAAACAAATAATAATTAAAACATTAAAAAAAAATCACATTTTAAAATTAGTTTAAAAATAGTAAAAACAATTTATTAAAAAAAAAAAAAAAAAAAAAAAAAAACCATAACTAAAAAAATTAAAAAAAAAATATTATGTTGCCTAGCCAAACAGCTAAGAGGCCAACTAGCTGTGGCCGCTAGGCCACCCAACCAAGCGACTGAGCGGCCACATCCAGTTGGCCTTTCCTTCGAGCTCGGCCGTGGGAGCTGTGTCGTAACTCCCATGGCCGCCAAGCCAGGCGGCTTGGCGGCCAAGTGGCCACAACTGGTCAACTGAGCCGGAAAGCAAGCCCAGTCGGTTGTGCCCACTCAGCCGCCGAGCTAGGCGGCCATGGGAGGCCACAACTCCCACGACTGCCTAGCTCGGCAGCCAAGCGGCCACAGTCCGCTGACCGATCTGAAGGCAAGGCCAGCCGGCTGTGGCCGTTCGGCCGCCGGGTTGGGCAGTCGTGGGAGCTGCAGCCTTGCACCCTATGGTCGCTCAGTCACTGAACTGGGCAGCCATGGGAACTGTGGCCTTGCCCCTATGGCCGCTCGGCCATTGAGATGGGCGGCCATGGGAGTTGCGGCTAGGCAACATAATTTTTTTTTTTTTTTGGTTACAATTTTTAAATTTGTTTTTCTAGTTTTTTTTTTTAATTATTGTTTTTACTATTCTAAATTTAATTTTAAAGTGTGATTTTTTATTTTTTTTTGAAATTGTTATATAGATATATATATAGATATAGATATAGATATATATAGATATAGATATAGATATAGATATAGATATAGATATATAGATATATAGATATATAGATATATATATATATATATATATATATATAGTTAATTTTCTATTTTTTTAAATTATGTGTGTTTTGAAATATGTTTTTATTTTTATTTTTTTTATTTACTTTTTTATAGTTTTTATTTTGTATTATTATTATTATTTAAGTAAATTTTGTTTTTTTTACATTTTTAATGTTTTCTTTTGTCTTTCATATACAATTTTGTACTTGATTCTTTACATATTTTTTAATGTTGTTATTTTTTTAATTTTTCAAAAAAAAAAATTATCTAAAAAAGAAGAAGAAAAAAAAGAGACATATGTTTGAAAACCCCTTAAACAACTATCTTAGGACAAAAAGCACCTCGAGACATAGGAAAACTTGAAAATTTGTTAAATAATCAACATTTAAAAAATAATTGTGTATACCTTGACATAAGAACATTTAAAGTGTCAAAAATGTCCTTAAAAAAATAATTGTTGATGTTTTTCAAAATATGCATGAAAATCATCAACATTTAAAAATATATATTGAGACTTAATACAATAGAAAATTTAAAGTGTAAAAAATAAGCCCTCTAAAAAAAGGGGTTGATGCTGCATCAACACTTTTTAAAATTAACATGAAAATCACTAACATTTAAAAAAAAAAAATTGATACATAAGAAAATTTAAAGTGTCAACGACATGCTCCCAAAAAACAAAGTGTATTCTGGATGAGCACTTATCAAAATCGGATTACTTTTTTGCTACCTCAAAAAAGCGGGTACTCGTTTCCATTTCCGTTTCAAATTTTACATTGTTTCATGTATGGCCATCTTTATAAACACTTGTATGAAGTATGAAATATGGCCTTAAGGATATATGAAATAAATGTGCTTCTCGGCGCTAGTTAAAAACAAGGCATTATTCACCAGGCCTCATTTAAAAATAATTCAATGATACCATTGGGCCTTCAAGAAACTATTTGAGATTGTGCACAATACAATATTTCAACGCAAAGCACACATTTTGTAACTAATATTTTTCATTGCAGGGTTTGTCTTCAAACCAAATGAGAGCGTAAAGCTGAAAATTTATTTCAATCCAAGTTCAGGAGCACACAAAAAAGTCTTACCTGCATCCGAGAAATCATAGAAATGAAGTCTTCACAGTGGATTTGAGACCATTTCTTCAGATCGAGACTCAGGAGCACCATGAACACGGGGTGCTAAGTGGGTCCAAAGCGTCGAACTTTGTACTTTTATGGAGTAACAATCATGGAGGAATGTATTATGTCAAAGGCATCTAAGAGTATAACTGAATTTAGGTGTATTTCAATGACAACTGAAATGTGAATTTTGAAATTTAAAATGGAAGGCACAAATGGGAGGGAATAGAAAGGATCAGTCAAATTTTGAAATTCCACCCGGCATTGCAAGGAGGAATTAATGTAGACAAGATTTGGAGATCAGAAATGACCAGGGCCATGTTTTGAAATGTAGTCACTATCTTCCATCGCCTCTCCCAGAAGGCACATCACTTCCTTGTGTTATCTACTGCCATGGAAACAATGGAGCAGAGGGCAACACTAATCAGGAAATATGAGGAGAAACCAAGAGCAATGGCGGAGGTATGGAGCACAAAAATTTGTATTATGCAATTAGATCGTACTCCACTCACATATTGCGTAAAGAGCTGAGCAGAAACATTAGTCTACCAATGCGTTACTACTGATGGAAAAATTGAATTGAAACAGACATGGATCTGTCTCTCTTACTATGGTAACTGCACCCCTGTCCAACGTTTTTGTCTGACCAACTTTTCGGGAAAATCAATTTTCAAGACAGAATCTAAAAGTGAAATGGTTGAGGGGACGATATCAATTATGCTGATTAGAAGAGACCAATGATATGTTTGGCAGTGAAATTCCTATGGCATGGATGCAGGAAATCGATAGAAAAATGACAGACATAATGGTTTGGTGCAGGTCAGAAAACTGCAGAGATGGTAGAACCGTACATAGAGGCCAAGAAAATAGTGGTTCAAATTAGATCAGGCCAAAAATTCACCTGCCCTGATACCATGTCAAACATTGCAGGGCAAACACGCAAAGAGATAAGATAAGCATGGATACTTTTATTATTCACAAATAATGCATTTATAGTACATTAGGTGATCCTTGGATTCCACATTCCAAGGCCTCTTTGACTTCCTATGTCCATTCTCCTTATACACCTACCCATAGAGGATTAAGTGTCCAATAGAATGCTTCAGAAATCGTGTAGCCCCTATCTCTGACACCACTCTCCAACAAGAACTATGTGGCTTCTTTTCTGCGTCCCAACTGAACCAAAAATGTGTGGTATCCTCTGAGCTACCAAATATGAGTATAATTTTCCTCCCTAAGGTGGCACTCATGGTCCACCGAAGAAGAGGGTGAGATTTCCCCTGGGAAACCTTTAGTGCTAGACAACACCTGTGACTCAGTTGAAAATCTTGAGCAACAATGTGTAAAATGGAAAATTATCAAAAGGTACTCGATGTTGCCTTCAACTCTGTATTTATAATTGTTGCTTCACCTTTCCTTGTGGGTCCCTCATCCAAATATTTCGATCTCCTTTCTACAAAATTGATTTTTCCTTGAGGGGTGGCCCCCACATTCCACTAAGGTTGATATTTTCAATTTATCCTAAGCCCCATGTACCAAAAATGTATCCAATTCCCAGATTACAAAAAAAAATTATTCTTAGCATTACCCAATAAACTTTGTTAATCTTGTAATTGGGGATATTACACTCTAAGCGCCCCTTCCAAAGAGAGTTGTTTCCCATCTTCTATGTCTAGTTTAGCTTTAAGTTGGGCTTTGGAAATATTTTTTTTCCCCTACCTCTAGCCTTCCCAGTTTAGAAGGCGATTGAACTTCTCCTAATCCCCCTTATCTCTTGGACAAAGGCTATAGTGAGAGGCCAAAGAGGATGAAGAAGAGGAGGTTTTCATCTCATGAACGTGGGAGGAGGAAACAAGAATTTTTAGCTTAGGAGTGGAAGTTATGATAATGTCCAGGCCATTTGACAAACTGCAAGGTAGGAGCATCTCTGATTTCTTCATCCTGAAAGGACTAGGCCTTGAATCAACATTAAGAAAAGAGTGCATAATAGAGATAAAGAGGAGGACAAGTGTAGAAAAGTACCTGTAGTCTAGGGGAGAGGACCGATGACTTCGTGAGCAACCCGTGCTTCCATTAGTCGATCATTCCCAGATCTTCTTGGCAGCCCAAAAACCTATTGAGAGTTTGCTTCTACCTCCATCGGGATATGATCAACTTCTCGCTTCTCCCCTGCTTGAGCCAGGTTTTCCCCTTCTGCTTAAATTTCTAAAAGCCCTTCTTCTCTTGGGATACTTCATTGTATTATCCTTCTACGAAACCATAGGGACAGACTCGCGCTAGATGGCCATGTTTGTGAATCCTAATAATCAAGCTACTGTGAGTGCAAGTACCCTTGAAGATGCAAATCTTTTTTTTTTTCTTTTTTTTCTTTTTTCTGTCGATCCTTCTCTTGGGTCCAACTTTAACAGAATTCAGGACATTATCCTGGCTTTGGTTTCCTTAAAGGACATGTCTGCTTCAAGAAAGAGAACCAACTTGTTTCCTATCTCCTTAAAAACATCTTTCATCCAAAGCTAAGGAGGGAGAGCTGGGAGGCGGACCCAAACTGGAACCTCTTCGAGTTTTTCTCTTTTTGCATCAAAGAGCAGAGTCCTTTTTATGAACAAAATTGGTGAGGAGATGAAACACCAATTCCGCTCAAGAACCAATTCAAGCGCTTCGATTTTGATGAATCTGACCATGAACCACCCTCATGCTAAAATGATAACCTCTAACTCATTTTTCAATGCCTTCTTCCAAGCCTTCGATATCTAGTCGACAATGTAGCTTGTTGTGAAAAATATTCCCTTTACTCTCCCAACTATGATAAGTTCTGATACTTCCATAGCGCTATCGATTTGGATGTCAACCCTGAGAACTAGAATAGGGGTTTTCATTTTTTTTATAATACATTTACCTCCCTTCCTCTTCGAGCCATATATTTGGGAATTTTCCTTCTCTATTGCTTCTGCCTAGTTCTACAAACCATGCATTTGTGTGCGAGCTTCGGTGGGATTTCTTGCTTCTAACCTTTTGTTAGTGTATTTAGCCTTGTTACCTCCCCAATATCTACAATTTTTCTTTCTTTCACAGGTCGTTGTCCAGAAACTCCCACCAAGACCCCCAATAGGTCGACTTCCTATAGTTTCCACTCTCCTTTCTCGAGATCTCTTGAATGGTGCCTCCTCCTTGTACCACCTCTGCCGCACCAAGGGTGCCTTGTAACTCTCTGACATTTAACATCGAAGAATCACCTAAACTTTATTTCCCTAAAAAAATATGTTGACTACCTCTCGGCTGGATATCCCTTATCTTTGTCTCTCTCGTTCTCTGAGCAGGTTTTAGCGCAATGGTTATAACTATTCTATGGGTCGTGCCCTTGTCCTTTACATGAAAATCCTTAAACAGACATTTTTTTAACCCCTCATTCCCCCAGAGGCCACAAGTCTTCACAATGTCTTCTAATCCTCCCGTAAACCCTACATCCTCAGGAATTTCAAGGGGGTTTGTGGGTCTTACCTAGATTTCTGCCACTGCCCAGAGAGGTTGATCCAATATTTTTGCTGAAGATGCGTGTCCTTCCTAAATATCCTTGAAAATTTCCCATAAAGATGTTGTTTCAATGTTAGGATTTTATTCCTCCAGAAAACCTGATCCACCTTCTGTCAATCGCTCCTGCCTAAAGAAACCATTTTTCCAACTGGGGATCTAGTTGGAAGCTTGACCTTGCCTAGATTTTGTTGATTCAGCTCAAGTCCCAAAACCGTTAATATTTCTTGCGACTCAGGTTCCAGATCGACAAAGTCTCTTGGACTAACCATTTTCCCTTTCTTGAGAAAAATAAAATATTACTCCGTCGACTTTCCCCCATCGGATGGTAACTTCCCCGATCTGTTGAGACTATCCAAACTGTGAAAACAATGATGCATTTATTGTTCCTTACCACTACTATAACCCTCCTCCAGCTGCTACCGGTGTGAACATAGCCCCAAACCGCATACTCGTCATCTATTAACCAGTTTTTGGTAGGGATTTGACACCAACGACCAGTTGTACAACTAGGGATGCCATTTTAAATCAAACCCTAGGGGATTGCTTCCTGAAACCCTAATATCCATTCCTCGAACAATAAAATCATCATCGTTGTGCAATATATTAGTATCACACATTATTTACACATATTTATATATTTAATAAGTTTTTTGTGTAACATTTGTCACGTTATTTCTCTTAATAGTCAAAATAAAGTAGAAATACATTTGATGTTCTTTGAAAATGATGCTAAATTGGTATAAAGACCGGTAACTTTCTCACAAAAAAAATACCACGTATCTTAACATCATGACATAGTAGTTTACTTACAAACTCAAAATATCCAGAGGTTACTAATAGTCAACACAAAAGAAACTAAAAATAAGAGTTTGACAAAGAGAACAATGAAGAAACACATACATAAAACATAGTTGACTATGACACCATAAAGACGAGAGACCAAAAATTTGAAAATAGATAGAAACAATTGTAGATTCAATTATATAAGATAATAACCGGGAGATCTAGAGAAGGAGGTGCAGTAGCCATGTTATTTGGAGTAGCATTAATGACTGCCTCCCCATTCTGAGGTGCCTCTGAATTAATATCAAAATATGAAATTATGTAATGTTCCATTTTGTTCAGAAATTCCACTATTTCATCCATATCATAGAGAATGTCCTATAGGATCCTATTTATATCCTCCTAACCAAAAAATAACTTGTATTTTTCCACCTGTTTGTCTCGCAACACCATGTGGAGAAGGTTCGCCATATACTTGTGAGTTTAAATTGAATGTAGAAAGTTTAGTCATCTCTTCCTCCATTTACCTGGATCGGGAACCCAATTGGTATTTCCCCTACATACGGCTTCTAAATCTTAGTGGTACAGTTGTTCTCCAAATTCCTTTACTTCAAGGGTATGGATGTCCTTTCGAATTTCGAAACGCACCGTATCGATTTTTTTTTAGTTTATTTCTAACCAAAAATGTGGCATTGCCTAGAGGAGGATTCCCTTGGTATGTCACCTCTTTGATTGAGCAAGCATTGGTGCAGTGCCATTTGATATAAGGACTTGCAAGAAATCATGACAAGGAGAGATTTGGAAAACCCACTGACCTGACGACACTTCACTATAGACCAAAAAAAAACTACTTATACCCTAAATACCACATAATAAGTGATGGGGGGCAGATTTATCAATTTATAATTCAATACTAATATCGTTGAGATACCCACATTGAATTATACCTAAAACAAAACAGGAGTTGCAGTCGCTATAAACCAAACCAGATGAGGGGTTAAACTTGTGTAATTTTTGGACTACCACTTTGAGCATGTAATTTGAATGATGATTGAAACCAAACTAAAAAGGAACCACTATACCATACCCCAATAAATAGGACAAGGAAATTAAAAGAGATTCCATATGGCTCGACAAATTGAATGTTTGTGGAGGGAAAAACAACAACCATCTCAAAGGAGGGACCAGATGAGGAATTATTCAAGAAGCATACAAAAAACATTGGTGACCAAAGCTTAAACCCTGAAGACTTCATGAAAAAGTACTTGCCACAAGGCTATAATGGAGAAACAAATGACTGAGGAACCACACACCATTAAATATTCCTATTGCTTCAATGGAGATGATCAATGAAATAAAATACAACTAAGTGACTGCATTAGTCCTATCGCATGTTATTTTCCGTGGTAAAATCCCAAGACGGTTCATTAATGAATGTAAGAAAATGTGAAAATGGAGCAAGACACAGATGACCAGAGAAAAACCATAACTTTAAAGAGACTAAGGTCGCCACTCGAAGTCCACAATGTAAGTTCGTCACCTTGGGCTTTCAGACAAAATTTGATGCAAATCAACTAACCAATGTCTACATATATGGAACATGAATCCATGGTGAGAGGAGGTACCCTGAAAATGGCAAGTGTATTATTGCTCCTAGGGATCCTCCATCCAAATACGCTATTTTATGAAGGCATTAATTCTTTGCGATCGATTTTCAAATGACATCCAAGCCACATCCAATCATCCTAACTCTTGCAACACCTCCATACTTGCAACAGTTATGTAAATGGAATTTCAAGACAATTGAAGAAACCTAGCTGCACTTCCCTCCTTCGATGAAAAGTTAATGACATCACCCTCACACCCTATGATATAAATGTGTGAATTTAGTCCCTTCCATGCATTGGTTGTAATAGGCCAATTAGAGGTCATGTCTCACCCTCCAAAGGCTGCCTCCAACATGGCCAAATGAACCCATTGCATGGAAATCATTAACGAAGGGGAGGGAAAACTGCTAGAATCCATCAATTTCTCCAATTACGATGAGTAATTTCTGAGAGAACACCCCCATTTGGGGACAACATGTGACCTATGCTCCTATCTTGATCCAACCACTGATGCAATTCCTATACAAAATTGTGTTGCTGCAAATTTAGCCATTCCTCATCCAATGCTAGATCCTTCTCACAACACACTAAAAATAGGAGTCTGAAAAAGAGAACAATGAGGAAACATATACATAAAACGTATTTTATTATGAAACCATAAAGATGATATACAAAACATTCAAAAATAAATAGAAACAATTGTAGATTCAGTTATATAAGATAATCATCGAGAGGTCTAGAGAAGGGAGTGCAGTAGCCATGTTAATTAGAGTAGAATTAATGACTGCCTCCCAATTCTGAGGTGCCTTTGAATCAATATCAAAATATGAAATTATGTAATGTTCCATTTTGTTCAGACAAACCACTACTTCATCCATATCATAGTGAAATTCTTATATGATCCTCTTTATGTCCTAACCAACGAATAACTTGTAGTTGTCCACCTACTTGTCTCACAACACAATGTGGAGAAGGTTTTCCATCTACCAGTGAGTTGAAATTCAGTGTAGAAATTTTATTCATCTCTTCCTCCATTTACCTGGATTAAGAACTGTTACGTAGGTAAATCCTCTCTGCGGACAGAGATAATCCCTCTAGCCCTAGGGTGGGTCTAGAAACAAAGGGACACGCTAAAGTGTTGCTTCCTAGTTAATGAATGAACAAGAGACGCGGTAGATTGACCTACTTGGAATCCAATGATGTCATTGTTGCGGAAAGAGTAGTAGCCTCTCGCTCATGTCTTGGCAAATCAAAATCCATTCGCTGTTACGCCCAGATACCTACACATAGTACAAGAAACAAGAACAACATATGACATCATATTTTCACTCATAACTATTAACCAGTCAAAGAGGGCTAAACATATCATATTACACAAACATCATAACATAATAGTGGAACCAAATAGTAGTCATGTATATAAATATATAGAAGGAAGAGGTACAATCGATGCTTTGACGTCGCAGTCTCATCCAACGGGGTTCAGCCAAAGCGTGTCTCAGTACTTGTCAAGGGGTTCGGACAGGATGAGGGCCTCAAGATCTCTCAACAGAGTTTCTCCTTGCTCTATCTCTTTCTAAATACAACTCTTCAATCTATGCTTAGTTATTAAGCTATAGTATCAGTTCTCCAAGTTCAGCTAGTTGATGAGAAGAGAGATAGTTTCTTTTATAGAGGAAAAAGAGGAGGTTAGGATCCCTACAAAGGAGGGAGGGAGCCCTATCCTTTAGGAGAGTTCCAAGGGAGGTGGAAACTACTAACTAAAGGAGGGATTTCGTGGTTGTTTTAGTTCAACCACTCCCAATGACTCACCCTCGAGGTGGTTGGAATGGAACCTCTGCCTCTATTTTTTTTTTAAAATCCATAAATATTTGGCACGGGCGCTTAACTAGGACAGAGCACCTACTGGCATGGGCTTAGTGTTAATTTTACAGCTCGGCACGGGAGTGTAACTGGCTACTCACACCAAGGCAAAAACAAAGGTTTTTACCGTCCTGCTCAGGGAATTATCAATAGGAGGAATGTTACTGTCATGCAAAGGAATGTAATGAAGGTATTTTCAAGGCATGACACTTCTTATAAGTCACAGAGATGACCCTCCAATGTGCGGGATGGGAATTTCAGGTACATTGACAAAATGTTGTGTAATAGATGCCCCCTAAAGCATGAGGTTCGAGGGAGAGGGAGGGGCGAAATGCTTTATGAGAATGCGTTCGAACCAAACACCGTTGTCGGAAAACCTAAAATCACTAATACAACTGATATCTGTGATACATGAACATGTGGCATGGGCACAACCACCCATAATAGAGCACATAAAAACTAAGATCCGGGGTATGGACGTAGCCATCCAGCAGTAAGGATCAAAAAATAGAGTTAGGTATGGTCGCAACCATCCAATCAAAAAGAGTCATGTAATAAGTCATGATAATCCACAAAAATCTGCAGCCTGGATTTTATCAGACAAAACCCAGGGTCTTGTGCTCCATATCGACCCGAACAAGTACAATTTCAAGCATGTGAATATATGAGCTAAAGTCGAACATGCAAGAAAATTTTCTGATTACCAGCCAATGATGAAAGGCATTAACAGACGCGAGAGAAACCACCAATGATGACGATGGCCCTTAAGGTACAAAAATTACAATCTACGGAATGTGAAAAATGATTTGACGTCAAACACTCGCATAATCACTCGATCGAAGGTCAATGATGTGAACCTTGTGTCGAATGCGAAAAACCTGCCATTGAGGCATGCAGGCTCTAAGGTACCAGAAGGGAGTCTCTAGATAAAATTCGCGGATAATGAGCTGAAGTCGACAGGAAGTGACCCGGTCGAAGGAGGGCCATACATCATCGATGTGAGACAGAGGAACATGATGATAGTGAATCAAGACCAACAGATAAACAGAGGAAGGTTGACAACTGTTAAGGAAAACTTCTCTTGAACATATCAACATCACGACACTGGATTTGGTAGTATTTGACATCAAAGGATCTGAGGTCATGATGATGTGGCAAAGAGCAGATGAGAGGTCAAAAGAGATTACCCAAACCCATGGAATCAAAAATGAAGAAATGAGATGTCCCCAACCCGACACGAAAATAGACAAGTGCTATGTTTAAGAGCGACATACTGCCAACATAACTAAAACTTGGTTCCTTTTTCCCCCACCATTTCTAGCGAGTGCCCCAATTATTTTTAAAAAAAAGCTTGCAGGGGATAGCATATGCTTGCAATATAAGTTTGTCCTTAGAAAAAATCCATCCTAGTACATTTTACGAGCCCTAGGAAGGAGGAACTCGAGTAACTTCATGGTGACGAAGTATGATGTCATCAGTATTTAACGAGTCTGACAAAGGGAGAACTCGGTATCTTTTCATGTTTAGAGAGTTTGAAAAGAAGGCGGAAAAGAAAACTCTAGCAGTCCCTTTTCATAGGTAATCTCACAGATCCAAAAAGGTAGAAAACTGTGTCTGCGAGAACCTCTTAGTCGCGATAGGCTAAGGTATTCCTTTTTTCGTAAAAAATCCATCCCAGCCCGAAAAAGGGTTAAACGTATACTAGGTAGATATCGTTTCGCATCCATTTAATGTGTTCAAAATGACAAGAATCTCGGAAATATTTTCAATTTTAGAGAGTTATAAAAGAGTTGAAAGATGACTCCAGTAGTGACTTTTTCGTATTTTTACCGAGTCCAAAAAAGTATAAAATATAACTCGTTACTTCATCATGGTCGCATAAAAACATGTTGCTGCACAATAGACACGTGTAAAACCCATTTCTCGAAAATAACACAATAAAATAATTGAAAAATGTCTTAAAACCTAATTAGAGTTGTGAAAAAGTTATAAAATGCCAAAAATGGTAAAAATAATTACTTTTCACTTTTTACCTCTTGTGGAGCAATAATTACCCATTTCATTGTGCAATCTTGCAGCGACGATAACGGTCAATCCAGCAGACCAATCTCAAATCCTCCAGTTCTAGGTAAGAACCGAGATCCCTCTTGTCATTTTAAGTTATTTCTTACTATCTGCAATTTCCAATTTTGAATTATGGGGGAGGAAATGTAAAAATTAGGGCATGACGGTTGGCGCAGGTTTCAGGCATGGAGTCGCGCCAATCGCCCAATTCTCTACACTAGGGCACACCCATTGGCGTGATTGTTTGGGAAACAGTCACGCCAACGACACAAACCATTTTTTATGTAAAATTTTAATCAAATGCCCCAATTATTCAAAAATTTAAGGTTCAAAAATGGCTAATACCACTCATATGAATGTGTTTGCAGGTAGAAAGAGGAAAAATGGTCATAGAATGGAAAGAACGGGAACATAGCGAAGAAGACGAGCTGGCCATGGACAATGAGAGCGTCATGGAAGCTCTCAGAAACTGTGGTCTGAAAAAATTCTTCCTAACGCCATGTCTCCAAGCCCAACCAGAGTTATTACAGTATCTGATTAGCATATGGGACGAAAATCAAGAGAAGTTCATCCTTCGGGATCAAGAACTTGAGATTGAAGTTTCTGACGTTTATTTCATAACCGGACTATCGCGGAGGGGAGTAGCACCAATCCTAACTGGCACCTGGCCTTGCATGGAAAACATGACCATGGTGATAAACAAGGTATGTCCAGGAGCACGGAAGGGATCAGGCAGTGGGAAAGTTGATATCCAGACTATCCCAGACTTGACACTATGAGTAGTGCTACATAACATCACACGAGCTATAGGATCACAAGCACCACACGAAGCAACAAAGAGATAGTTGCTTCATGTTGTAGACTGCTTGGCACCAACCATCTACAACTGCGCATAGGCTGTGACAATAAACATGAAACGCCAGCTAACAAAATGCAAGAAGACCAAATTGAAGCAATTTGGTTATGGATCTATTATGGTATCATTAGTCTTGGAACGACTACCCATTTTCCAGCAACAGGAGATCATAGTATTAATACAACTAGCAAGAGAACCACGGATGACCCGATGGGCAGATTTGATGCCAAGGGCAGGGGACAGTCAATAGATGTCCTGGAGACTGGAATTTTTTGATTGGCTTCACCAAAAACTAATTGTCGTGGAGGACTAGCCCTACTTTGGTACAGATTTCATTGAAGATCTGGACCTCCCACTCTCGGAGGGAGAGGATTGGGATGAAGATTTAGGTGAGACTAATTTTTTAAGTTTTATGAGTATTATTATTTTTTTATCTATTCGTGTTCTAACATTAAATCCATGTGTTCGTGGATTTTGGCCCAGAGAGACCCGTAGGCATGTCACCAATAGCGAGGCGAATCCCTCGTGATTTTGACCCTCAAGGCGAGGGCAGCGAGGAAGATGAGATAGTGCGTAATCTGAAAGGGATCACCCAAGGAGTCCCGAACTATGCACGATTTGATGATGTTCCACGCACCTACCAGAGACATACTGTAGGGTTGCCCAGCCGAATTCACTGCTTGCTGAGGTGGCTTGTACGGGTAGTGACATGTTATCACGAGCACCATGTTGATTAGACAACTAGGTCTTATTTTCATCTGTATTTTGAGAGACATGATGTCTCAGGATGTAACAGAAACACACATATTTTTTGAAGTTATGATGCACACAGCTGCAAACATGCGATATATATATCTCTATATACATCTATTTTCCTACATGGATCTTTTACATGTGATAATGATTTCACAAATTACGAAAATTTCTATCTAATACAATGTTAGCCACTGTATCAGTTAATGTATTCATTCATCTAGGAATATGCTGATACGTAATAAAATAAAAATGTCTTTCTAGCAAATGAATACGTAAATAAAATCTCAGAATGTGCGGATTTCTAACTGAATAATGACTATTGAGTTGTAGAACGACAGGCTGTGAATCTAGATTTACAAGCAATGCACGTATGCCGAGGTTGATTGCTTTGGTTAATAGCTCAATGACAGCGCTATAATTAGAAACATTTTTTGTAGTTAGTCCTAGACAAATACCTTGTAGATCTATCAACTCACCAGCAGGATCATAAATTACCCAGGCTGCTGAAGACAAATTCCTGGTAGCAGGAAGCACCATCCGTGAAACCAACATGAGGGGTAATAGACATTTGCACCATAAGCAAGACCCAATAAGCATTAAAATGCTCACAAAGCACATCAAACCAAAACATGTATAAAAAAATGAAAATGAAAATGACACCTATGTACACCTATTACACATGGATGACTCATGCATAATATTTTTTGAGATACAACCCATTTCTAGGTTGTTCAAGAGGATGACCTTCGTAATCAATAAGCTCATAGGCTCCATTCTGCAATACACATTTAATGATGTACGGCCCATGCCACATAGGTTGGAATTTTCCTGCCCCCAGCTTATCATGAGCTTGGTCATACAAAAGGACGAGATCTTCTTCAACAAAAGAATGAGGGGAAACTGACTGGTCAAAATGAGCCTTGACCCGCTTTTTCTATGCTTCGATATCCAAAGCAGCAAAGCGGCGGGTTTCATACAGTCTTTCTAAATAAAGGAGACGTTCTTCTTCCGGTGAAGTATTCGATAGTAATTCAACAACTAAATTGAGTGAAGGTATTTCACATTCAATCAGGAGAGTAGCTTCTAGGCAATAGACCAACTAGAAAGGAGTGAACCCATTCGCACTCTTAACTGAGGTTCGGTATGCTCAAAGAGCCAAAAATAACATGAGATGCCAATTGGATTTATGGATCCCTATCGTACATTGAAGCATAGTGACAAGAACTTTGTTCATAGCTTCAACCTGGCCATTGGCTTGAGGGTAGTACGGTGTTCAACTGTCGTGACGCAAACCCAACTTAGAAGTCAACTCCCCCACCATATAATGTCAAAAATGGGAACCATTATCAATAACGATGGCTTGAGGGGCACCAAACCTAGCAATAATGTGATTGACTATGAACTGAGCAGCTGTCTTACTGTCAGTGGCAAGTGTAGGCATTGCTTCAGCCCATTTGGTGAAGTAGTCCACGGCTACAATATAGAATCAACTCCAATATGATAGAGTGTATCTCCAACTATACGATAAGGTTGTGACTAATGGTGTATGCATTGGAGGGCATCCTTCATCAACTCAGATCTAAAAGACGAAGTCTGGAGATAGACGATGATATCACCGTACCAAGGATCGAGGGTGCTAATCAAGAAAAGCGAATCGTATGGGATGGATTCCTCAGAATGAGAAGGAGTGGAGTCAGAAGGGAGAGAACAAATAAAATCAACAAAAATTAATGATTTCTTAGACTTGGCATCAATAAATTCCAAATCAAACTCTTGGAGGATAACAATCCATTTCGAGTATTTTCCCCCCAGCAATTGTTGAGACAATATGTAGGTCATACGGTTGCAATCAGAAATCACTGTCACTGTGCGTAAAAGAATATAATGATGAAAACGCTGGACTGCTTGAACAACAGCGAACACTAACTTCTTGACATGAGCATAACGAGTTTCTGGGTCGAGAAGGTTACGAGACAAGTAATAAATAACATGCTCGTGACTGTCATCATCGTCTTGGACCAAAACCATGGCAATTGTGCTGAAAGCGGCAACTAAATAAAGGGAAAAATCACGATGATAATTTGGAGGGCGAAGTAGAGGAGAATTGACAAGCAATGTCTTCAATGCATCAAAATATTTCTAAACGATTTCATCCCAACAGAAAGGGATGCCCTGCTTCAACAATCGTGTAAATCCTTTAGCTACTTCAGCATAGTTAGGTATAAAACGATGTAAAAAATTAGCTTTCCCTTGTAAACTCTGCAACTGGTGTAACGAGGAAGGAGATGGGAGATTAATAATAGCCTCAAATTTGAGAGCATCCAGGCGAATTCTGTCTTTGGACACGATAAACCCTAAGAGTCTACCAAAATCAATGCAGAAGACACACTTGTGCGGATTGAGACGAATGTTATAGTGTCGAAAACGAAGAAAAATCTGACAAAGATGGTCAGGATGGTCTCTACGCTTAGTTGAATGAGCTAGAAGGTCATCCAGATAAGGCTGCACGATGTGGCGAATATCATGAAAAGCATAGGACATCGCGCGCTGAAATGTGGCCCCAACACTCTTTAAACGAAAAGGAAGCTTCTTATAGGCGAAGGTACCCCAAGGAAAGATAAAGGCAGTCTTGTGTTGATCAGTCGAGAGAATGTTTATCTGATTGTAACTAGAAAAACTATCCATAAGGGAAAAAATCTCGCTCCCGGCATAATCGTCAATGATTTGATCGATGAAGGGAGTAGGATAAATATCCTCGGGACAAGCTCGATTGATATCATGATAGTCAACACAAACATGAATAGTACCTTATTTCTTATCTACAAGAAAAATATTAGAGACCCATTCTGTCAATGGAATCGAATAAATGAAATCATCTTTAAGAATATTTTCAACTTCAGCTTTGATGGTAGCAGCTTTCCTAGGATGCACCGGACGAAGATGCTAGCAAATAGGTTTCGAACCAGGGTAAGTAGGAATTTCATGTACCACGATGCTACGATCAATGCCAGGCATTTCTTCATAGGACCACGCAAATACATCATGGAATTCACAAAAAAGGCTAGTATATACTTATACATCATCAAAAGAACAAGTGCCCCGATATGGATGTTCTCGACAATTCCCGATTTAATGGAAATGTCAATAGGCATCGTCTGTGTAATGTTACTCAAGTTACCTTCTGAAAAAACTTCATGAATCTAAACAGGTGTCTGAAGCTAAGGAGAAGGAACCTGAGAAGAAAAACGCTCGAGACAGGTAGACATGGCCCCGAGATTTGGTAGGAATGAGGAACGATGATGATTATCGTCCCACGGGAGATCTTCGAGAGACATAGTTTCCACGATGGCCTCATTGGAGGGAAACACTTCTTTCAAAGGATCAGGTGAATCAAAATCACTAAGCCAAGGGGATTGAGAATAAATGTCAAGAGACACGCTCGAAGGAGCAGAATCATAGGATGGAGTGTCCGACGCGGCGATGAGTTCACAATAACCAATTTCAATCAGACTCAATGGCATCGAATCTCCGAAAGAATCGATATGTTCAGGAGAAGGGATAACCCATAGGTTATTGGTGCGAGAAATCATGTTAACCTAAACAGTATGTGGTGGTAGAAGGGGAAAAACACCCATGAGGGTAGGATCCTTGAAAATGCCTGCCCCTACGCTCTTGTAGGGAGTAGGAATCTTATCCAGATACGGAACGTTGTTCTCGGAAGAAGAAGTGAAAAAATGAAATTGATCGACAGTGATAATCTTTCCTTCATGCGGGAACTTCAAAACATGAAAGAGAGTGGATAGAAAACATAGCATCGTGTGAGTCCAACTGCGACCGAGGAGAAGATTATAATTGAGTTTAGCATCAATGACTTCAACCTCGACATTGACTGTCTTCCCTTCTAACGTGATCGGTAAACTAGAGAGAACACCAAGAGGTTTAGACTCTCTTCCATCAAATGCTTCAAGGGCATTGGGTGACGAGGTGAGAGATGGAGAACCAATGGGTTTCCAACAAGTATATGACATAATACAGGTAGAGGCACCCTCGTCCACGACCACCCGGTGAATATTTAAACCATTTATACCAAATTGAATGATGAGCGCAATTTGGTGTGGGAGTCACGGGACGAAATTCTCTAATTTTAAAATGAGCAAGCTAGTATCGGCAGGATCAACCCCACCTATCACGGATAACAACGCTTTCATTTGTGATGGAAAACTCTGAAGTGCTTCTAACGCAGACATTGCGGATGGCACCTAAGCCAAATCCTCAAAAATACTGTAATGCTGAGCGGCACGGGCGTTAGGATTGTATGAAGACTTGCGGAGTACAGCTTTAGAAGGTGGTCGTACAACGGATTCATTATTAGGCCGTTCAATCTCAAGAGGGCCATAAACAGGTGGAGGAGGATGACCATCAGCGATCTCCTTCCCCGCTGCCTGATGTAAGCCAGAATAGTCTTTCGACCGAGTAGTAATAGAAACCGGTGCAGAACCATTCATTATAAAGACCCGAGAACCAAATGGGGTAGAGGACTGAGGTTTCTCTACCATCTGAGTTTGATGAGTAGGAAAAGGTTCTTTAAGAACGGCCAGAGCTCCTTGAGTGCCTTTGAGTAATCGCCTCACATCGAACTGTCGAGGACAGTCTTTGGTGAAGTGCTCTTCATCACAAATCAGACAAGGATACTTCGGTTTGCATTGAGAACTATCATCAGAATCAGGTTTCTGAGAATCCTATTTCGGCGTATCGGCTTTGGCCTTACCTTTACCCTTCTTCCTACCTTTATAAGCGTTATCCATAGGATTTTCCTGAACGACATTCACTTCTGTGGGTTTTCCAGAATTCGTAGTTGGCTGAGAAGCAAAATTATTGGAAGAAGTAGACTTCTGCTTCCCAAAATTAGATGGATACTTCTGAGAAGTCTGAGATATGGAACCAATAATACCATCCGTGGATGGAGTCACTGGTGGTTTAGAAGTTCTAGGTCGAGGAGCATCAGGCAAGATATCATATAAAGCGTCAGATTGAGAGTACACAAGATCGAGGTACTGGGTGTAAGAAATGGCTTGTTCCTCGGTTACACATGCCCCCATAGCTATGTCTTTGGCAATCTGATTGACAAAGGAGGTAGTGAACCAATGAGTTAGAAGCTGATCAGGAATCTCAAATTTGATCATGTGACGACGTCGCCACCACTCATGAATATGATCCAAGATATGAGTAGCTCGGTCATGTTTTAATGAAGTGAGGAGATGCGTCCCGGTCTCATAGCAGACCGGTAACTGCAAATGTGTAAGGAATTTCATAGCTAAGGAATTGAAATCTTGAAAGACTCCACAAGAAAGCTCAATGTACCACTTTTCAGCGGCACCAGTAAGAGTTCGCTGGAAAAGACGAAGCTGAATTGAATCGTCAACCCAAGAGTTAGAGGAACACCACAAGTGGTAAGTCATAACATGTGTTTTTGGGTCTTCACCAAGTTTACCCTCAAATTTAGGACAATCACCAGGAATCTTGGTTGGAACCAGAGGCCAATACGGATTATGAAGAATAGGATCATTGGTCAACTTTGACACATCAGGTAATTCCAACGTAGCAAGAAATGGTAATTGAGTATTAAAATTCATCAGAGGTCTTTGATAAGGACCTGTGTGTACATTCCACCCAGTTCGAGCAGGATTTTTTCCCCATACATTCTGTCTTAAAGGACTCGGATCATAGGGATTAGAACTAGGATAATTCGGTTGATACTGGGATTGAGGACCAGGATATTGAGTCGAAGTAGACCACTGAGGCCCTTGCTGAGTAGCATAAGGATTTTGTTACGGAATGTAATCATGGCTTTGAGGTTGATGATACACAGGTTGATTTTGAGGGTAAGGAATCTGGGGCGCGCTATATACCAGTTGATATGAAACTTGAGGGTAGTAAATGCCCTGTAGTTGAGCAGGTTGACCTTGCGGAGCATGTTGAGCAGGCTGCTGAGCAGGGTAAACAGGTAGAACTAGCTGCGGAAACGAAGGAATCTACTAGTTAGATGGTTGAACTGGTTGTTGAAATGGTTGTCAGGGGCCACTAGGTTAGCTTTGTGGGAAAGATTGGCCTGATGGTTGCGACGGACCAGGTTGTCCCTGATAACCAGGATGACCCGAAGAAGGACTGTAGGTTTGTCCTGGTTGCACAATATTTGGGCCATAATAAACGTGCGGCTATGATTGAGATGCAACAAGTTGTCCCTGTGGTGGATAAACTTGCCCCCCATGACCAAAAGATGATCCGGATTGATTCAGAGGTTGACCCAAAGGACCGAAGGGTTTTCCATGTTGGACCAAAGGTTTTCCTTCTAAAGGTTGACCTTGTGGACCATATGGTTGTCCCTGTGGACCGAAGGTAGGGCCCTTCTGAGCTAAAGGTTGTCCCATAGAGGGTTGTCCTTGCAAGCCAGAGGGTTTCACAGGCAAGGTAGGTCTAAACTAAGAAATCGTCGGATAAGGATTAGTAGGAGGCAAATAAACAGGATTACCATGCTCATTATAATAAATCAGATATGAATAAACAGGGTTACCAACCGCATCATAATGATGAAAAATAGGGTTTTCAATAGCATGAGACTGTTGAGAACCCTAAGGATTCTGCTGCTGGACAGCCAATAGATACTCCACAAAAGTAATACCACCAGGAATCACGGGGGTAGTGGTGTTAGCCCCCCATAAATTTTTGACAAGCAAACAGGGGGCTAAAATGTTTTTGAGCCTTCAAGGAATGCATTTCCCTTGCAAACACATCATCCTTGAAGCCTTTTTGTGCCTTTTGTCCTTTGTCAAAATCCCCTCTGATGATTTCCATCATAAAAGACCCTCTGTTGTGAAGAGGAATGCCCAAAAGCCCCTTTTTCCCTCTGATTTCACCCCCCACTTAGCTTCTACTTTTTCTCCCTTTGTCTCCCCTTCTATTTCCCTTCTTACCTTTCAATTCCCCCCAAAATCCCCTTTAAATTCTTCCTCTACCCTTCGTTTTCCCAAAATCCCCTTTTCTCCCTCATCGTTACCCTTTATAGGCTTTAAAATCCATTTACAGGCCGCAAAACCCACTTTCCTACCTTATAGAAAGGTCTAACCCTTTTTCCCCCTTTTCCGATCATAAATCGCATTATTAATCACTTTAATACACGCGTGATTTATGTCTTAACCACTTCCCCTCTTCCATCCCCACTTTACATATTATAGAACTTTATTATAATGTTCTGTATTATTTATTAACCCCCGTCGCATGCCAATTGCAATCGCGAAGACCGTTCAAATCGCAACACTTATGCTTTCCCTTCCGATCAATCGCGAGCCTTTCCCTCCGATATCTGATTGGTCGCAAGTCCCGTCTTCCGATTTCCGATCCCGATGCCTCCCGATTTCATCTCAGTTGTCCGTCCCTCCGCAAAATCCGACGACTCAGTGCTGATCGCACCATCGCCCCGATTGACCCGATCGCAACCCTTCTCCCGATCACTCTGATCAAACTCTCCCTCTGATTGAGTGACATCTGTTGATCTGATCTTCGGATCCAACGGTCAGCTCTCAATCGCGCCCCCTCCACCGATCGCAATCGGAACTTTGAAATGTGACACCCCTGTCCCTCCTCCGATTGCGACTACCCGATTCATTCTTAGTCGTCCATCTCTCCGTCGATCCAACGGCTATCGCTTTTCCTTCCCAATTGCAATTGGAAGATCTGTTGTGCGTCACCCCTGGCCCCCTCCGATTTCAATTGCCTTCCGCTCCTGATTTGCGATTGCGATTTGGGTCCCACCTTGTACGATCCTTCCGTCGTATTTTGTTGCATTTTCACCACTTTTCTTTGTTTTCCCCCCTGTAATCAAACCTTCACATTTTTCATTAAACTTTAATGAATCGCCCCCCCGCCACAGTCGGTTCCCACCATTTCATTTCCATTTCCTATGTTTTAGCCCTTTTTTCTTTGTATTTCGGCCAAAGGTCAAAACTTTGGGCTTTACACTATAACCATTTCCGCTACCTTCTCCATTATTTCCACCACCCCAAACTGCTCCACCACCGCTCCCACGGGCCTCCGAAACATTTTCTCCGCCACCTTTGCTCGGGTTCGTAACAGGTTTATTTCACTGTGTAGATATCACGGAGAGGCCAATTTAGCGGCCAAACGAAACAGCAGAGACGGATTTTGGAAGGGTTTTTGCACATAATTGAAGATTAAAATTTATAATCCCGTGTTCAAGGACTCAAGGTTCAGCTTGAAGACTAATGAGCGCACCAGCAAGTAATAACTGTGCTACCTAATAGCAGAACGTGTCTTCTCCAGAGGTACACCTTCGCACAGCAGTCTCCATGCCTCCTCGAGCCCATAAGCAGTTAATTGCACTGACAGAGCTTCATTAAAAACTGGTTGGTCAACATTTATGGAGGTATGGAGAGGCCCGTGGACTTAAAACCAGTTAACCCGATCCAGAAAGCAGTGCAGAGTTCCAGACCGCTGTAAGGACTTAAAGAACATATCAGAGGTCAATCTTGACCTGACAGGCACTTCCAAACAGTCTACAGAGTACAACAAAACAACATTAAGCATAATGGGTTCGGCCTCCTCCACCATTCTGTCGTAATGAGACTCATTTAATTTGTATCTACCCCTTTTATTCTCATTCTCCTATAAGAATTCCAAAGAACGAATTGAAAAGGTTGTTGTTGGGCCGTTGTTGTTCAGCTGCTGCCGTTGTTGTTAGAGGGATTCATTCTGACTGTTAGAATAGTCTTGGGAGAGAGTAGCAGAGTAGTTGTATGTAGTTAGCTGGGAGGAGAAGTTTGGATTATAACAGCTGTTGAGCCTAGATGTATGTGACTGGTTTTGCATCAATTAATCAAAGCACATTTCACAGGATCCTGGTCTATTACTGTTGGTGATGTTTTTCTAACTCAGTTTATTTCATTTTCATGCTGTTTCATGTTCTACTGGCTTGCATCAGAAGTTTGGCATAGGATTTACCCTTGTTAGGTACCCTATGCTCCTGCTCTCCTTGCCATTTATGTTTCTCTTCTGAAATGTGTTATCTAAGGATTGATTTCATTCAATTTAACCAGTGTAGTGGATGTTATTGCCTGTTCTCTGATGTATGAATTGAATGGATTAATTCTTAGATGTTCTTGTTGGGTTCATGCTGGAAGATTTGGGAACACTGGGGATTAGAGTTAGCCCTGTCCACTAGGATCCTTGTGCAACCATGCTAGCCTTTCTAAGATCTCTCCGTTAAACTTATCTCTGTTTTCCCTTGGAGCATGCTAAAGCTGACTTGGAGTTAAATGACCTCTGGTCCGATCTATAAGCTGCCTTTTTGTTCCTCCTTTAAGAGCCGCCTTTGAGTATGTCCAAGCAGGTCTGGAGTTAAATGACCTCTGACCTGATCTATAGACAGAAAGTAGGTTGCTTTCCTTCTCTCACTTTCTTTCGTTAATGTTCCATTCCATCATCTATCTAAAAAGATCCTTTAGTATAGATGACTTGCCCTTTGAAAGCCTTGGCTAGTTGTTGCATGTAATTACCTCTCATGACTCCATAGCCCAATGGATGGCCCTTTATCAGCCTATCCTCTTTGCTGAAACATCCTGCTACTTTGTTCCCTTTCTCCCATCACTTTCTCAGTCTATGATCTCATGACCAACTCAGCGACCAACCAACCAAATCATTTTAAACCCCCCTTTCGTGCTTCATAACTACCCTAATACCCCATCTTGAGCTTCAAAGATATACTATTCTTTGTTTTATTGGAGAGATCCCTCTCTAGGTCCAGGAGGGCTAGATCCTAGGGCCCCAAAGTGGTTTGATGTTGTCTTATCTTTTGGTATTGCCCAATCTGCCAAAACATAGGAACCCCAACATAATGGCAACTCCGCTGGGGAACTAGACCAATTAGACTTGATTTGGTAAACCACTGTGGTGGACAGTAAGTTGTAGATCATCCACCTGGTGACTCCACAATTCCTGAATGATAATAAGACTCCATAGGTGATCAGCAGGCCACTGATTATCTGTGTTTTCACACGTGACTCCAGTGGGAGACCATGTCGCAGTACAACATCAGTCGTGCTAAAAGTCCAGTCACTTCACTTATGGAAGACTCTGAACAATTTACAGAAATACATCCAAACCTCATGGCCGAGTTTCGGTGTGGAATAGCGAGTGTACTGGCAGAAATTGAATGGGAGGACCTTCCAAAAATTTTCCCTCTCAGCTCACCTCTCGATAATCAGCCCATGCTTAAGAAAATGTTTTTGGATTTGGTGGTTGAGAGATATGAAGCTGAGCTCGAACTTTCGAACTCACATGAGATATCATATGAATTCAGAGACCCGAGAGCATTCTTGGAAAGTCTCCCACCCCCTAAAAATGAAGAGATTTCGCTGTTGTTCGATGTGCAAGAAGAAGATGATCCGGTTCTCAAGAGTCGCTTTGAAGACGCAGTGAAAAACACAGAAATAAAAGCTGCCCATGACGTAGATAGCCTACTAATCATGGAAGGCGTAAAGAAGGAGCTAGGACATCATGCGTTCGTCGATCCTATGGCAGAGTACATGGAGGCCCTGACTTGCTCAAATACTCCAAAAATAACCTCTAGCACGGGCCAGATTCATCAGGAATGGTCACAACTGATGGTGACCATAACTTTGAAGAACCACATGCAGAGCATCCTGTGGTTATCTCTGACAGGCAGACAATGCTCATGTCCTTTCTTTCTATTGCTTCACTGGCTACATTGGCATTATCGTATCACCTAAAACATCAGATATTTCCTGTAGAGTAGGGTAGTTAGGAAGCCTAAAATAAAGCTCAGACCATGAGCATGTAGTTAGTTGTTTTTACTTTCTACAAAGTCCAGCAAGCCAGACAGTCTAACCCTGGCTTGATTGTTTTCAATTTCTGTCTTAGATTAGGTAGAGAAGCTATGAGATCAAAAATCTAATCTGGTCTCATGGAGTAATAAGGGTAGAAGTAAAATAGGCTTATTTTCCTGTTTGTAAAAATTGATGATGTAAAGGGTCTGCAAGTCCAAGTGCACCCAGAAGAAAAATGTTAGGACTTTAGTGTGGGTAGGTAGTCGTATGGTAGAATTTTACTGTTGATTTAATGTCTTCATGGTTAGTGGCAGCTGAGCAAAGGAAGAAAGGGATGTGCCAAGCAGCAGGCATCTGGCCTACACCAAAGATCATTCTCTGGATTCTTGACTCCTTCAAGAAGAAGCCATCCCCATGTGGAGCCACTATTAGCCCCCCATAAATTTTTGACAAGCAAACAGGGGGCTAAAATTTTTTTGAGCCTTCAAGGAATGCATTTCCCTTGCAAACACATCATCCTTGAAGCCTTTTTGTGCCTTTTTTCCTTTGTCAAAATCTCCTCTGATGATTTCCATCATAAAAGACCCTCTGTTGTGAATAATAATGCCCAAAAGGCCATTTTTCCCTCTGATTTCACCCCCCACTTAGCTTCTACTTTGTCTCCCTTTGTCTCCCCTTCTATTTCCCTTCTTACCTTTCAATTCCCCCCAAAATCCCCTTTAAATTCTTCCTCTACCCTTCGTTTTCCAAAAATCCCCTTTTCTCCCTCATCGTTACCCTTTATAGGCTTTAAAATCCATTTACAGGCTGCCAAACCCACTTTCCTACCTTATAGTAAGGTCTAACCCTTTTTCCCCCTTTTCCGATCATAAATCGCATTATTAATCACTTTAATACATACGTGATTTATGTCTTAACCACGTCCCCTCTTCCATCCCCGCTTTACATATTATAGAACTTTATTATAAAGTTCTGTATTATATATTAACCCCCACCGCATGCCAATCGCAATCGCGAAGACCGTTCAAATCGCAACACTTATACTTTCCCTTCCGATCAATCGCGAGCCTTTCCCTCCAATCTCCGATTGGTCGCAAGTCCCGTCTTCCGATTTCCGATCCCGCCGCCTCCCGATTTCATCTCAGCCGTCCGTCCCTCCCCCAGATACGACGACTCAGCGCTGATCGCACCATCGCCCCGATTGACCCGATCGCAACCCTTCTCCCAATCACTCTGATCAAACTCTCCCTCCGATTGAGCGATAACCATTGATCTGATCTCCAGATCCAACGGTCAGCGCTCAATCGCGCCCCCTCCACCGATCGCAATCGGAACTTTGAAATGTGACACCCCTGTCCCTGCTCCGATTGCGACTGCCCGATTCATTCTTAGCCGTCCATCTCTCCGTCGATCCAACGACTATCGCTTGTCCTTCCCAATCGCAATCGGAAGATCTATTGTGCGTCACCCCTGGCCCCCTCCGATTGTGATTGCCTTCCACTCCCAATTTGAGATTGTGATTTGGGTCCCACCTCGTACGATCCTTCCGTCGTATTTCGTTGCATTTTCACCGCTTTTCTTTGTTTTTCCCCCTGTTGAGTCTCAAATCTGCATCTTTCTTATACATCTTCCTAGAACTTTTTCACTCACCTGAACCTTCCAAGTTGTCAATATCATTGTATATTAATTGCAAAAGAGCATCTAAAATGGTTTTTAACTATATTTTGTGTCTGTTGTTTGATTTATATTTTTGCTCATTTAGCTGCAGAATCTTGCCACTTTCCGCAGCCATTTTGTGAAAGTCTATGTTACAGGTGTCTTCAGGAAAAACGAGCCACATGGGCAAGTCAGAAATGATGTGGACATGGATCGTGTCCTATTGGCTCGAGCAAAATCACCTAAGGAGGCTACGGTCAAAGGTGGCCAAGTGGAAGTCAACCGTAGAGTCCCACGGTGACAGGACTCTATTTCTCATCACGTGAGGATTTGCATGACTGTTTCCAACTTACGGGAGACACATCAACACCTGTACACGGCTCCATAAGCCGAATTCAACATCCACTCTTCATAGATTTACTCCTCAACGCGGCCATGATCCTAGATCTCTGGACGTAATGGTTTACGTGTTTTTTTATCAGCATAAACTTTAGGGAATTAGTTATATCACCTTCAGTTATAAATAATGTGTTTGCATACGCATAAGAGTTAGTTTTTATTAGTCTCCATTAGCCTCCAGATAGCTCTGTAATGTAATTACGTTGCCACTGTGCCGTAATATCACCTCTCTGTTATGACTGCATTTTAATATATAAGAAGACTCTGTTTCCAAGTGTAATTCGTATTTGAAGGTTGTTGCCAAGGTTGGTGTAGAGGGCCCCTGCACACGCTGAGGTTTTGTGCATTATTGTATAGTTCTTGTTTTATTTCTTTAAGCTCATTGTGCCATAAGTCATTCATGTGTTTATACATTGCATCTTTCATGGTATTTATGCTTCATCTTTGTTTATAATCTTTCATGCTTTACACTTTACTTCTGTCCATAATATTTCATGTTTTATGTTAACTGATCAGTGTTCTTGTTTCAGATTTCAAATAGGAAGTCTGGGCATTTGCATATCTTTTGACTAATGACATGGAATCAATATTGTTCTGCTGCTAATTTACTTTTCTTAGTTTCTGTTTAATTTCAGTACTGCTTTGTTTATTTCAGTCTTGCTCATTTGCTTCAGTAGTCAGATTTAGATATATTAAATTGCTCATGACATTTTCAGTTACCTCCGAAAGCCACAGCTGGACTGATGGTGAGGGATTGAAGTATGAATGCGTAGTTTGATATTAGTTTACTTTCTACAAGTTAGATATATTAAATTTCTCATGACATTTTCAGTTACCTCCGAAAGCCACAGCTGGACTGATGGTGAGGGATTGAAGTATGAATGTGTAGTTTGATATTAGTTTACTTTCTGCAAGTTAGATATATTAAATTGCTCATGTAATTTTCAGTTACCTCCGAAAGCCACAACTGGACTGATGGTGAGGGATTGAAGTATGAGTGTGTAGTTTGATATTAGTTTCTTTTTCTGCAAATTAGATATCAGATTGCTCAAGTTTTTTATGGTTACCTCCGAAAGCCATAGCTGGACTAATGGCGAGGGATCAGAATATAAGTTGATGTAATTTGATTTAGATTTACTTTGTTGCAATTCTTGGATTTCTTTAAGCATAGTTTCTTTTGTGTTTAGACAGCAGTAAGGATAGTTTGGTTTTCATGCTCAATAGTTCACTGTTTTGATTTACTAGGTTAGCAGCACATTTTCATTTCCTTTCAAGTTTTGTCATTGTATGTTTCAAATTCCCTTTGAAGTTTCAAGTTGGTAAATCATTATAAAGGATATCATTGCCTTGAACAATTATAACCATACTTGTTTTTATTTTAGAATTTCCATCTCACATTAGAAAACTAAAAACGACAAAAAGATAAGAAATAGGTTATCTTGCACATATAGTGCGCCACACTTCATCAGCTTACGAATCCCGGATTGATAAATTAATGTAGCAATTTAGGACACAATAAATTGACCAAACACCCCCTATAATCAAACCTTCGCATTTTTCATTAAACTTTAATGAATCGCCCCCCCGCCACGGTCGGGTCCCACCATTTCATTTCCATTTCCTATGTTTTAGCCCTTTTTTCTTTGTATTTCGGCCAAAGGTCAAAACTTTGGGCTTTACACTATAACCATTTCTTTTGCCTTCTCCATTATTTCCACCACCCCAAACTGCTCCACCACCGCTCCCACGGGCCTCCGAAACATTTTCTCTGCCACCTTTGCCCGGGTTCGTAACAGGTTTATTTCATTGTGCAGATATCACAGAGAGGCCAATTTAGTGGCCAAACGAGACAGCAGAGACGGATTTTGGAAGGGTTTTTGTGCATAATTGAAGATTAACAATTATAATCCCATGTTCAAGGACTCAAGGTTCAACTTGAAGACTAATGAGTGCACCAGCAAGTCATAACTGCGCTACCTAACAGCAGAACGTGTCTTCTCCAGAGGTACACCTTCTCACAGTAGTCTCCATGCCGCCTTGAGCCCATAAGCAGTTAATTGCACTAACAGAGCTTCATTAAAAACTGGCTAGTCAGCATTTATGGAAGTATGGAGAGGCCTGCGGACTTAAAACCAGTTAACCCGATCCAGAAAGCAGTGCAGAGTTCCAGACCGCCGTAAGGACTTAAAGAACATATCAGAGGTCAATCTTGACCTTACAGACGCTTCTAAACAGTCTACAGAGTACAACAAAACGCCATTAAGCAGAATGGGCTCGGCCTCCTCCACCATTCTATCTTAATGAGACTCATTTAATTTGTATCTACCCCTTTTATTCTCATTCTCCTATAAGAATTCTGAAGAATGAATTGAAAAGGTTGTTGTTGGGCCGTTGTTGTTCGGTTGTTGCCGTTGCTGTTAGAGGGATTCATTCTGACTGTTAGAACAGTCTTGGGAGAGAGTATCAGAGTAGTTGTATGTAGTAGGCTGGGAGGAGAAGTTTGGATTATAACATTTGTTGAGCCCAAATGTATGTGACTGGTTTTGCATCAATTAATCAAAGCACATTTCATAAGATCCTGGTCTATTACTGTTGGTGATGTTTTTCTAACTCAGTTTATTTCATTTTCATGCTGTTTCATGTTCTACTGGTTTGCATAAGAATTTTTGCATAGGATTTACCCTTGTTAGGTACCCTATGCTCCTAATCTCCTTGCCATTTATGTTTCTCTTCTAGAATGTGTTATCTAAGGATTGATTTCAGTCAATTTAACCAGTGTAGTGGATGTTATTGCCTGCTCTATGATGTATGAATTGAATGGATTAATTCTTAGATGTTCTTGTTGGGTTCATGCTGGAAGATTTGGGAACACTGGGGATTAGAGTTAGCCCTATCCACTAGGATCCTTGTGCAACCATGCTATCCTTTCTAAGATCTCTTCGTTAAACCTATCTCTGTTTTCCCTTGGAGCATGCTAAAGTTGACCTGGAGTTAAATGACCTCTGGTCCGATCTATAAGCTGCCCTTTCATCCCTCCTTTAAGAGCTGCCTTTGAGTATGTCCAAGCAGGTCTGGAGTTAAATGACCTCTGACCTGATCTATAGACAGAAAGTAGGTTGCTTTCCTTCTCTCACTTTCTTTCCTTAATGTTCCATTCCATCATCTATCTAAAAAGATCCTTTAGTATAGATGACTTGCCCTTTGAAAGCCTTGGCTAGTTGTTGCATGTAATTACCTCTCATGACTCCAAAAGCCCAATGGATGGCACTTTCTCAGCCTATCCTCTTTGCTGAAACATCCTGCTACTTTTTTCCCTTTCTCCCATCACTTTCTTAGTCTATGATCTCATGACCAACTCAGCGACCAACCAACCAAATCATTTTAAACCCCCCTTTCGTGCTTCATAACTAGCCTAATACCCCATCTTGAGCTTCAAAGATATACTATTCTTTGTTTTATTGGAGAGATCCCTCTCTGGGTCTAGGAGGGCTAGATCCTAGGGCCCCAAAGTAGTTTGATGTTGTCTTATCTTTTGGTATTTCCAAATCTTCCAAAACATAGGAACCCCAACAAGTGGAAACAACACTAGAAGCAGGTATAGCCTCTGTGGAGGGAGCACAACGTCGGTGAATATCCAACTTCTGCTCATCAAAATCATAGGTAGAAACCATAGGAGCGGTAGAGGTAGCCGGAGTTTCCACGGCACGGGGTTGTGATCTACCCGGGCCAGGATTAACAAGCCACGTAAGGTTGAGAAAGATAGACTTGCGAATGTGAAATGATCTATATGATTGAGATAAGACAACTGGTGTAGACGAAGCTGCACAGACAATAGGTTGGATTGGGACAGACATAACAGTAACCGACGGATCTGATGCTGAAGGTGATGGTCCTAACGAAGGGAGGACTGAACTCCGTGGATGAGTTACTATGTTGGATTGTGCTATGGATGCAACACTAGACATAATCTGACTCAAATACCTATAGCCAGCCGGAAGTGACACCGAAGGTGGAGAAGATTGGATAGAGGCACGAGAGAGATATTCAGGAAAGAGTTGATAATCTCCTGTGGAAACAGGCATTCCTTCACTGCCAACAGGATTGGAGGAATCCATATCTGAGTCTGTCGTAATATCTTCGAGAATACTATGAGGACTAGGAGGTACCGTAGCAACAACAAAAGGAGATCCTGACGTAAGAGGAGGAAATTCTCCTTCTTCCCCAAAACCAGATCGAGCAATTGAAGGAGGCCAATTGAAATCAACCGTCTCGTCAAGAAGAGATCGAGTAGCAAGGGGTTGGACAAATGGAAGAATAGGCTACAAAAACTTGAAGGACCTAGTGGACTGAGGGGTTTCAAAAGAAACGTCCGGAAAAGAACCACCACTAGGAGGCAGTGAGGACGAAAAAACTGGATGTTCCACCACTTTTACCGTATATCAGAACAGGAAGGAAAGGAGATAACCAATCGAAGGTGCCAAAACAAGAACTAAGGAAATTAATCAGGCCAAGTAATAAACTTTTAATAGGCGTGTGATCGTAGGTGATTAATTTTATGACACTGAAACCAAAATTCATTGTTTCATGTTTTAAGAGTCGAGAAACAAACAAAAGATGACTCTAGTCACTTTCAATTTGAAACGAGCGTGAAAGGACAAGTGCTCGATGATCTCTTCTCTTATTTAAAGAGTCACGAAAAGATCGAAATGACTACTCGGGAACTCTAAGCAAGAGGGTGTACCAGGTTTCTGTGAACTACCATATACACCTTAGTGATCAAATGAAACATAAACGACCAAGGACTTAACGTACGTGCAGGTAGTCTCCCTGAATGTTGTGTTCGGTGTATCACGGTTACAAGGCGGTAGACTCAGCTTCCTATGGATAAAGGATTGCAACCTAGAGGGGTCTCCCTTTATATACGTGACGGTAAGGGGAGCACAAGTTCGTACTAGCATTGTCTTAAGCTAATAGGCAAGCGACAGCTACTAGGTTTTAAGACAGCGGAACACATCTCTAGCCTAGACCACTAGAAATGTTGTGTTAGGTTTTAATGTTGCCTTAGGTTCATTGTGTAAATTTTAAAGTTGATCTTGAATAACGTTTCAATTTCAAGGCCCTATCGAATTTGGAGCTCAACTTCCTAAATGCAAACTATATGCAAATGAACATCATTTCAATTCGATGAATGCTAGTTATGAGAAGGATAGAAATCTTTCAAACAATAACAAACAAACAAAGTCCACGAAGAAAAATTCTAATGCCTCTAATGCAATCAATCGAAAACGAAACTCCTTCCTAGATGACAAAGGCTAGTTATGTAAAGGAACGTTTCAATTTCGATGCAACGAAAGAATGCAAAAAATATTTTTTGATTTTTCAATGGAATAAAGAACACAATGTACTAATTCAAATGGAAAACAAATTAAACACTAGTTTGAGTTTTGCGAATGTAGGGATTTAAAATTGAATGACTAAACCAAAGCGAAAAAAACACAAAAACATTCAATCTAATGCAACAAACTTTCAATAAAATAGAGAGAGTTTCCCAAATAGACCCAACGCAAGCAATGTAATCGATGCCTGGAGCACTAAGGGGAAGGTTCAATCGAAAAAACGAAAAGAACATTCAACCAACAAAACACTCAAAAGGATCAAGAAAAACTCAGTGCAATGATGCAAAGCGAAACGAGGATGAAAACAATCAAGGATACTTGTGTTTCAAACAGAAGGCTCAGCGTAAAAGAATACTTGGAAACCCTAAGGCCCTAAATGACACTGAAAGGAAAATGGACAAACAACTGAAAGAAATAAGTCTACAGTAGTCAACATAGTTCCAAAGGCTAAATCACACCCAAAAAATAACCCAGAAGCAAGCACAATTGACCAAAAGACTCATTAAGGAGGTCAAACCAAAACCTACAGGGGTTGGCGTGACTGTAAGGCTGTAATCCACGCCATACAGGGGTTGGTGCAAGTGCAAAAAGAGCAGCCTGCAATCGGCGCGACTTTTCAGACAAAAACCACACCAAACTAGATACCTATGGAAAAAAGAGGAAAAACCAAAACTTAATGAGAAGAGGCAAATCTTGACACTCTAGAGTTGAACAGAGGATGGCAAGCAAGTTGAAAAACCAGAAAAAGACAAACAAGTGAACCAATCAACCAAAAAAAACTGACCAACCAAGCCAAGACGACAAACTCACACTGATCCCCAGTGGAGTCGCCAATTTGTTACATAGGTAAATCTTCTCTGTGGACAGAGACGATCCCTCTAGCCCTAGGGTGGGTCTAGAAACAAAGGGACACACTAGAGTGAATGAACAAGAGACACGGTAGATTGACCTCCTTGGAATCCAATGTTGTCATCATTGCGGAAAGTGTAGTAGCCTCTCGCTCCTGTCTTGGCATATCACAATCCATTCAATGTTACGCCTAGATACCTGCACATAGTACAAGAAACAAGAACAACATACGAAATTATAGTTTCACTCATAACTATTAACCAGTAAAAGAGGGCTAAACATATCGTATTACACAAACATCATAACACAATAGTGGAACCAAATAGTAGTCATGTATATAAATATGTAGAAGGAATAGGTACAACCGATTCTTTGACGTCGCAGTCTCCTCCAGCGGGGTTCAGCTGAAGCGCATCTCAGTAATTGTCAAGGGGTTTGGACGAGATGAGGGCCTTAAGCTCTCTCAACAGAGTTTCCCCTTGCTCTATCTCTTTCTGAATACAAATCTTCAATCTATGCTCATTTATTTAGCTATAGTATTAGTTCTCCAAGTTCCGCTAGTTGATGAGAAGAGAGATTGTTTCTTTTATAGAGGAAAAGGAGGAGGTTGGGATCCCTACAAAGGTGGGAGGGTGCCCTATCCTTTAGGAGAGTTCCAAGGGATGTGGAAACTACTAACTAAAGGAGGGAGTCTATGGTTGTTTCAGTTCAACCACTCCTAATGACTCATCCTCGAGGTGGTTGGAATGGAACCTCGACCTCTATTTTTTAAAAACATTCCATAAACAGCTTGGCGCGAGCACTTAACTGGGACAGAGAACCAACTGGCACAGGCTCAGTGTTAATTTTCCAACTCAGCGTGGGAGTGTAACTGGTTACTCGTGCCAAGGCAAAAACAAAGTTTTTTACAGTCCTGCTTAGGAAATTGTCAACAGGAGGAATGTTACTCTCATGCAAAGGAATGTAATGAAGGTCTTTTCAATACATGACACTTCTTATAAGTCATAGAGATGACCCTCCAATGTGCGGGATGGGAATTGCAAGGACAGTGACAAAATGTTGTGTAACAGGAACCCAATTGGTATTGCCCCTACATACATCATCTAAATCTGAGTGGTACATGCGTTATCCAAATTCCTTTTCTTCAAGGGTAAGGATTTCCTTTCAAATTTCGAAAGGCACAGTATTGAAAAAAGAAATTGTTTATTCCTAACCAAAAATGTGGCGCTTCCTAGAGGAGGATGCCCCTCGTATGCTACCTCTTTGATTGAGCAGGTGTTGGCGCGATGCCATCTGATAGCAGGACCTAGAAGAAATCGTGACAAGGAGAAATTTGGACAACCCACTAACCTGAAAACACTTCACTATAGACCCAAAAAAAAGTACTTATACCATCAAGACCACAAAATAAGTGATGGGGAGTCAGAGTGAGAAATTTATAGTTCAAGACTAGTATTTTCGAGATACCCAAGTTGAACTGTACCTAAAAAAAAAGAGAGATGCAATCGCTATAAACTGAACTAGATGAGAGATTAAACTTGTGTAATTTTTTTTTTTTTTAACTGTAACGGGTATTTTTATTGATGAAGAAAAATGGCCATGGCCAGATCAAGCTTACAATTAACTGTTTCTGTCATTACAATTCTCAGCTTTTGCGTGGATAGATGCCCATTTAGGGAATAGGTGCCATTTTCGGTGCCCCTTCATTTATGCTGATCATGCTTGTTTCTAGTGTGCATCCTGTATTTGCCAATGTGTCTACTTCTGTGTTTAAATCTCTGAGGATATGGAAGATTTGAGCTGTGGAGAATTCCTGTAGGATTCTACTCACTCTTTTTAGCTGCTTGTTTAGTACTGGATCCTTGGGCGCTTTTTTGTTTATCAAGGATTTTATCAACAATTCAGAGTCTCCAAAAATTAAGATGTCTCTTACATTTCCTTTTCTGGCCAGTTGACAAGCTTTTAGAAGACTGAGGACTTCGGCCTGATTGTTGGTTTTAAACCCAAGACCCCAGCTGAAGTCCTCCTTTCTCCCATTCGGAAGATAAACAACCCCGCCTGCCCCAGATCTGCCTGGGTTGCCTTTCGAGGCTCCGTCAAAGAAGATAGTGCATTTACCTTGTGCTTTCCACCACTTCTGAAAACTTTCCAAGGTGTCTCTAATCTGCCAATTTTCCTTTTGAATTGGGCGAGTAATTGCTGGAGTTCTCAACATGGGGGAGAAGCCATCCAGCCATGCCCTTTCCTCCTTTCGTATGGAGCTATCATCTTTGACAATGGAATGTCGTAAAGTTTCTAGAAGTAGATTCTTGGCCTGATCAGCTACATTCTCTGCTGTTGTTTCTTTTTGATTGAAGACTATATCATTCCTGGCGAGCCACAGCTTCCAGCAAAGATATTTAGGGGCTGCAATCCACACCTTAAGCCAGAGAGATTTTTCAGTGATTTTGAGTGGGTATCGAGCTCTCCAAGACGAAAACATGTCAGTGATCGAACAATGGGAAGGAGGGATCACATTCAGATCTGTCAGGAAGCTAGTCCAAGCCTTCTGAGCATACTCACAATCGATGAACTTGTGTAATTTTTTGACTACCACTTGGAGCATGTAATTTGAATAATGATTGAAACCAAACCAAAAAGGAACCAATATACTAGACCCCGAAAACTAGGAAGGGGAAATTAAAAGAGATTCCATATGGCTCAACAAATTGAATGTTTATGGAGGGAAAAACAAAAACCATCTCAAAGGAGGGACCAAATGAGGAATTATGCAAGAATAATACAAAGAAAATTGGTGACTGACGCTTAAACCTTGAATACTTCGTGAAAAATTACTTTCCACAAGGCTATAGTAACAAACAAACGACTGAGGAACCACACACCATTAACCGTTCCTATTACTTCAATGTGTAGAAATTTTACAAACAATATGTATATCAATGGATTCAATCCGATCATGCGATCTACTAAAGAAAGATATCTAATCCTTCTACAAATCAATTGCGGAAAATAAACACGATCGCCAATCACAACAAGTAAATAAAGAAGCAAATCAAACCACAACACAGATATTTTTCCGATAAAGCTTGCTGCTCAAAACCCCTCTATCTTCTATTGTATATTCACCAAGGAATCACGAAACAATTACAATGCACTCTTCTCACAAGATTCTCCTGCACTCTCACAAC
This sequence comes from Pinus albicaulis, assembly GCA_034641835.2. Taxonomy (NCBI): domain Eukaryota; kingdom Viridiplantae; phylum Streptophyta; class Pinopsida; order Pinales; family Pinaceae; genus Pinus; species Pinus albicaulis. Next base: position 1,922,123,331 of record CM076578.1, read on the forward strand.
TGTCTCAAACTGATCCGGAAAAAATCGACCAACACTTAACCAATTTTCAGCCTCTACTCAACCTGCCTTGCTTGCGCAATTCACGTGGAATGCAATCCCTATTCTTTAGGAAATTTAGCCTTCCAAAACTGTGCAATCCTCATGGGAAATCCTATGGTTGTCTTACTGCATGCAGGCATCCTACTAATGATAGAACTGACAGTCAACATCCCTTTAAACTTTGTCTCAACTGGGTCTCCACTAGAACTGGCATGCATGCAAATATTAATATTAAATCATTAGTTGCATGGAAGATCACTGCATGTGAATTAAATCTGATTTAATTCACTTTATCTCTCACTAGTGCAACAAACAATTACAACTAGATCAACTGACTTTAACTCAATTAATTGAGTTAATTGATTTCTCATGCATTAAACTAATGCACTAACTGCAATTCGAACTCCATAACTAATAGAATCACTCTTCATGCCTCACCAACCACCCTCAACTCGAAGTTCATGAGATAATTGAGTTTATCACACTCAGTTAACTATTACAAGTGATTATGAGATAAGATTACATATTATTGTCCAATTTAATTAAGGGAAAATTAAATTAGACACACATTTCTTATTGACTTTTCAACACTCCCTCTCAACAAGAAAGGGATTATCAACTACCTCGATCTTGTCTCTATGGTATTCAAATTTTCTCCTGGCGAGCGCCTTCGTCAGAATATATGCATCCTGATCTTTCGTGGGAATTTACTGAAGTAATATAATGTGCCCCTGAATACAATATCTGAGATGGTGGTACCAAATGTCTATATGCTTGGACCTATCATGGAATACTAGATTAACCGAGAGTTTAATGCAACTCTGGTTATCACAATGTATCACTGTCGGATCCATCTGAGAACCAAAAAAACCAACCAGAATCTTCCCCATCCAGATGGCCTCAAATGTAGTCTGACTTGTTGCCTTCTACTCTACCTCGGCTAAACTGAGTGCCACATAGCGCTACTTCATGTTGTACCAATAAATTGTTGTCGATCCTATGTTGAATATCCCTCCTCATGTGTTATTTCTATCTGATGGACTTCCTGCCCAATCTGCATCGGTGAAGCCTTGAATTTTCACTCCCTCTGTTCGTCTATACCATAATCCATACTCTATAGTGCCTCTGAGATATCTCAATAAATGCTTCCCCACCTTCCAAAATATCTTGATCGGCTTAACCATAGCTTTACTCAGTTGCTTAACTGCGTAGAAAATGTCTCGTCTGGTGTTCACCAAGTACATTCGTGAACCCACTAGATGCTTGTAAACAATAGCTTCTACTACCTCTCCTGAAGTAGCATCCTCCTTCATCCAGTTTCCTGGAAGAGGAGTCTCCATGGGTTTACAACTCTCCATGTGAAACTTACTCAGAATATCTTTGGCATACTTTCCTTGAGAAACAAATATCTCACCATCCCGCTGCCATATTTCCAAACCAACGAAATAGTGAAGGAGTCCCATGTCCTTAATTTTGAACTCTCTTGCAAGATCCTCTTTGCAAGAAGTTATCAGTTTTTCATCACCTGTCAAAATTAGATCATCAACATAAAGTACGATAATCAAGAGCTTACCATCAACCACAATCTGGTACTAGTTTTCATCCGCTTCACTTTTGGTGAAGCCCAACCCAGTGAAATAGTTGGCAATCCTGGTGTACCAAGCACGGGGTGCTTGCTTCAGCCCATATAGTGCTCTCTTGATTCTGCACACATGTGACTCACTGTAAAAGATCTCAAAACCTTCTGGTTGCTCTATGTACACCTCCCCCTCAATAACTCCATTGAGAAATGCAGTCTTCACATCCATCTGATGTATCTACCACCCCATCTGTGTTGAGAGTGCAAGGATAGATCTAATCAGTGAGTACCTAGAAACCGGTGTGAAAGTCTCCTCATAGTCAATCCCCTCAACTTGTGAGAATACCCAACTACAAATCTAGCCTTGTACTTCTCCACACTCCCATCCGCTACTTGCTTCACCTTATAGATCCATCTATATCCAACCACTAATTTTCCGATTGGTCTTGGGAAACCTTCCCATGCACTATTCTTGACAATGGAGTCATAATCCTCAACCATGGTGTGGACCCAAATTGGTTGTTGCATTTCTTCCTCAAAAGCGGATGGTTCTGTCAAATTACACTTTCTCATAAGAGACATGTATCCAGTAAACCTATCTGGAGATTGTCTCTGTCTGAGCAGTGAAGTAGGTGCTCCTACATGTTCTGCCACATCAAGTCTGAATCTATCAGCTTCTGTGGTGTGCCTTCTACCATTTCTAGTGGATAACTATGCATGAGTGTTTTGTACCTCTCCATGATCCTCAACATGTGGATTCTCCACATCTTGAGGTTCATCCTTTAGAACCAAGAGTTCCTCATCTGCATGCAAATCCAACTCCCTCTCAAGGGAAAATCACATGGCTTTCTCCTCATCAAATTTTATATCCCATCTCACAACAGGCATCATGGTGTTTGGAAAATACACCCAATAGTTGTGGGGAGTATCAGTGTACCCCAAAAATATCCCAATCTCAGTTGTTGGTTCGATCTTCTTTCTGGAATATTTAGTCACTTGGCAATAGACAGATGAGCCAAAAATTTTAAAATATGAAACATCAGGTTTCTTACCAGAAAGCTCCTCCTCTGGTGTACTCATGCCAAGTATCTGATGAGGACTACGGTTTTTCACAAATACCGTTGTGTTTCATGTCTCCACCCATAGATGCAACGGTAGGCCCTGATCATGCAACATCGCTCGTGCCACACCGACAATTGTTCTGTTCTTTCTTTTTGTGACCACATTATGTTGTGGGTTATGAGGCGCAATCAACTCTCTCTGAATTCCTTCTTTGCTACAGAAGTTCTTGAATTCATTGGAGACGTACTCACCACCATTGTTGCTCCTAAGAGCCTTCACATGGTTCCCCGTATATTTCTCCACCAGTGCTTTGAACTCACAAAAATTTTAGAACATCTAATCTTTCTTTTGCATGAAGTAGATGCAACACTTTCTAGAAAAATCATCAACAAAGATCACATAATACATGTTCTTTGTTGTAGAAGCGATAGAGAATGGTCCACACACGTCTGAGTGAACTCTCTCAAGGATTTCCACTGCTCGGTTCTCCTTATCATGAAAAGTTTCCTTTGCATACTTCCCCATGGTACATCCCTTGCATGTGTCTATCTGTGCAAGAGTACCCTTGGGAAGACTTGTGGAAATCTATTGCATGAACTTCAAGGCTTTGTGGTGTAGATGGCCCAATCTCCTATGCCATAACTCGACCTCATCCCAGCTCACCACTTTTTCTGCCTTACCCATCGATTTTGCACAGCCATCTACATCAATTTTTTAGAGATTCTTCACACGAATCCCAATCTTCTTGGCTTGTCCTGTGGCTTTGTGTCAAAGGAAAGTTTTCCCTTCATTGAAAACCACATCATAGCCTCTATCCTCCAACATTGCAACTGAAACTAAATTATTTTTTAAGCCTGGTACATGCATTACATATTTTAATAAGAAGGGTTTACTTGACTGTCTCTAGAAGGTAACTGTACCAATCTCGGTAGCACTGTACCGCCCGTCATCACCCATTTCAATATGCATATGAAGGTCCTTCTCCTTCAAACTACTGAAAATTTATATGTCTCCCGTTATGCATAAAGATGTACCACTATCCAAGTACCACACTGATCCCATCGCACTCGACACCATGCATGCGATGAGTGAGAACTCCAACTCAAATTGTGAGGCCAAAGCTTGACCAGCTGCAGATCCTGAAGCCTTCTTGTTCTTATTATTTTGTGGACAATTAGTGTAATAATCTCCATGCTCGTGACAGTGAAAACACTTCACTTTGGACATGTCGCGCTTCTTTCCTTCTTTTCCAGACTCAGATTTGGAATAGGATTTATTTCCCTTCCCCTTCTTTGCCTTACCATCCAAGGCACAATTTTCTTCATCATACGTCTTAGATGAAGATCCATCCCTGGTATTCCGCCTGAATTCTTCTTGCAACAAATCTAACTAAAGTCGTTCCCAGTCTGGCAGCTTCATTAACAAATTCCTAATAACTATGCCAACTCTTGGGAAGGCTTAGAAGAGCTAGGCTCACCAAGTCTGTAGGTTTTAACCCTGAACATAAATTATCTACACACGAATCTTATAACAGAAAATAAACAATAGCGAGAGCATAAAACATAAAACAGATAAACACAGAGATTTTCCCCTAGATCCCAAATCGGGATGACCAGCTTGATTTTTCATTATATTCCTTTTAGTGTTACAACACATATATATATACATGCCGAAGCATACATGAACCCTAATCCATTAACCCTGGATTAGAAAATAACCGTAGTTCCCTTGACCGAATCTACAAAAATACCAGGGACTGAAAACCATTATACCCCAAAACCATGTGCAAAACCATGCACAAAACCATAGGCACGTGCTTAGTCATGGAAAGAATATAACACATACCCAACATTCTCCCACTTTTTGTTTTCTTTCCATAGGGGGCCACAGGAGAGCTTAGTCATTGGCCCAATTATTCAACACCCGTTGTTTCTCTACACCAAGAGAACTTCTGAGTGCTCACAAACTTCTTCAATGCATCTGCAATATTCTTCAAAGTGTCCACCTTTACCAGCAACACCCTTTTAGCCTCAACCATATCTCTAACAAATTGATATTGAACATCAATGTGCTTTGTCTTTGAATGATAAGCAGGGTTCTTAGCCAAGAAAATTTCACTTTGGATATCACAATCTATCCTTATAGCTTGTTGTACCAACCCCATACTTGAACACAATATCTGCAACCAAATTGCCTCCTTGCTTGCATGAGTGGCTGCTATGTATTCTGCCTCTGTAGTTGAAAGAGCCACTACAGACTGTCTTTTACTCATCCAACTGACTGCGCCTCCAAATAGGCTAAAGACATACCCACTTGTAGATCTTCTTTGGTCCAGATCTCCAGCCCAGTCTGCATCAACAAAACCACGAATGTCCAACATTCTTTCCAATCCTAGTCTTCCCTGGTAGCACAAGCCATAATCACTAGTGCCACATAAATATCTAAAAACCTGCTTCACTGTTGTCCAATGCTCCTTCCCTGGGTTTGACATAAACCTGCTCAATACTCCCACTGCATGTGCAATGTCTGGTCTAGTACAGACCATTGCATACATCAGGCTACCCACTGCACTTACATATGGAACACGGGACATATCCTCCTCTTCTTCTTGTGTCTTGGGACACTGTTCAGCAGACAGCTTTACACCTACAGGAATAGGAACATTCACCGGTTTACTATCCTGCATATTGAACCTTTGCAATATAGTCTCGACATACTTCCTCTGGTTTAACCAGAGCTTCCTCTTTGCCTGATCTCTCTTAATTTCCATGCCCAAAATATAGTTTGCAGCACCAAGATCCTTCATGTCGAATTTGGAGAACAGTTGGGTCTTCAAATCTTGGATAATTTATTTGTCATTTCCAATCAACAACATATCATCCACATACAAGACAAAATAAATAACACGGTCACCAATTAATTTAAAATAAACACAGTGATCCTCCTTGCTTCTGGTGAAGCCAAGTCCCCGTATACAGGTATCAAATTTCTGATACCACATCCTTGGTGACTGTTTTAACCCATACAGAGACTTCTTCAACCTGCATACCATTTCTTTCTTACCCTTCACCATAAAGCCTTCAGGTTGCTTCATGTAGATCTCCTCTTCTAGATCCCCGTGAAGAAATGTTGTCTTCACATCCATATGTTCTATCTCAAAATCAAATGCAGCAGCAACAGATAAAAGTAATCTAATAGAAGTAACCTTGGCAACAGGAGAAAAAATATCACCAAAATCAATTCCCGGCACCTGGGAATAACCTTTTGCTACCAACCGAGCTTTGTATTTCTCCACCTTGCCTTCTACATTCATCTTCTTCTTAAACACCCATTTACTCCCGATGGGCTTCCTTCCAGCCGGCAACTCCACCAGATCCCATGCCTCATTTTTGTGCAAGGATGCCATTTCATCAACCATGGCCTCCTTCCAGAGTTTTCCATCCTCTAAATCTACTGCCTCCCTGACAGTTCTGGGTTCATCATCAGTTATAGTTAAGGCAAAACCTAAACAGAAAGCAGATGGACTATACCTTTCTGGTTGCCTTCTTTCCCGAACTGATCTTCTCAAAGCTGGAGTTTGTGGCTCTTCCTCTTCTGAGTCTTCTTCTGTTGTAGAGTCTGATTCATCCTCCTTTAGCTCAAACACTATATTCTCAGGTTCCTTTGGTATGATTTCATGTTTAACAACATCTTTCACCTCTTTAAACACCACATCTCAGTTGTACACAACCTTCCTTGTTTCCGGGTTCCAAAGCTTGTAACCTTTTAAACCATCCTTATACCCAATAAAGATGCACCTTTCAGATTTATTATCCAACTTGGTCCTTTTCTCCTTTGGAACATGTACATATGCATCACATCCAAATACCCTTACATGTGAAAGAGAGGGTTTCTTACCGGTCCATACCTCATGTGGAGTCTTATCCTCCAACACTGATGAAGGTGATCTGTTAACCAGATAGCATGCAGTCTCCACTGCCTCTGCCCAGAATTCTTGTCCTAACCCGGTACCACTAAGCATGCTTCTTGCCTTTTCCATCAGTGTTCTGTTCATTATTTCTGCAAATCCATTTTATTGCGGTGTGTATGGAGTAGTCTTCTGTCGTGCTATACCACACTTCTTACAGAACTCTTCAAATTCCTTCTTACAGAACTCCCCACCATTATCTGTCCTCAACACCTTTATCTTCTTCTCTGTCTGGTTTTCCACCAGAGCCTTAAATTCTTTAAATTTGTCAAAGACTTCAGATTTCTTCCTCAAGAAATATATCCATGTATTCCTTGAGAAGTCATCTATGAATGAAACATAGTACACGGACTTTCCCAGTGATGGAACTGACACAAGCCCAAACACATCATTGTGCACAAGTTCTAATATCTTGTTTGCCCTCTTAGCACCAGAAGGAAAACTCACACGATTCTGCTTCCCATATACACAATGTTCACAGAAATCGAAATCCAGAGAACAATTAGACATACCTTCTACCATACCATCTCTATGCAGTATCCGAAGGCCCTTCTCTCCAATATGTCCAAGCCTTTGATGCCATAGCATAGTCTTTTCTCCAGAGATAGCTAGACTTTTTGTCCCACTTTCAGGAACCACAGAACTGTTACACCCATCAATAACAGTGCTACCTTGTAGCTTGTATAGAGTTCCAATTGGAACTCCTAGGATTAATACAGTGCTCCCCAAACCATCTTCTTGGCATCTTTCTGTTCTTTGTTTTACACTGCATCATCCATCTTGCCCAATCAAATTTCTGGCCAATGCGAGGAATATGCGAACACTAGGAAGTGTTCTAATCCTTCCACCTTACGGCTTCAGCTTGACCTTGACATTTCCACCCAAAACAGTCGGCCTTCCTATCATCCCCTAAGAAGACATCACCATCATATTTCTCATACTCGCAGAACCACTCCCTATGGGGAGTGAAGTGAAAGGATGCACCTGAGTCAATCAACCATGACTCATGATCTACATTTGTATTTGAAGAAGAAGCCATATACACATCCCCACCTTCATCTGAGGTGTTTTTTTCCTCTGCAGAAGGAGCATCATCAGATCCCTTTCCTTTCTCAGGAGCTTTAGATCTGCAGTCCTTTTTGTAGTGCCCTTCCTTTCCGCATTTCCAGCACACCTTTACAAACTTTCCAGGAGATTTAGATCTCCCTCTAGATTTGGATCTCCCACTCGAAACCTTATTCTTGTTTCTGTTCTGTGACCTTCCTCGTACGGATAAGGCATCTCCATTCTGACCCTCCATATTTCTCCGTCTCATTTCCTCCGACAGCAAGGCTAAGACAATGTCATCAAAGTTCAAGGTAGTTGTATTGCTACCTATTGCAATAACCAGACTGTCCCACGAGTCTGGTAGAGAACACAACAAGCGTGCATATCTTCCTTGAAATTTAATATCAGCCAGATGTGTTGACTTACCACGGTATTAGAGGCATTCAGATGCTGCAATCACCAAGTCTCCATCCTTCATCCTCGGAGTTGCTACGGCTTTCCTCGGGAACAATTTATTCACACGGAAGACTGGGTGGTATAAAGTCCCTAGCTTGTCGCACAAGGTCTTCGTCGTAACTTCCCCCCGGACTCTACATTCAACAATATTGAATCTAAGACACACAACCGTATTGTGCTCTTAGCCTTCCGATCCAGTTTCTTCTAGTCTTCATCTGACATTACCGTTGGTTTAGTACCTGGATCTACCGCGATCCACTGATCTTTATCCACTAGCAGATCCTCCATATTGAGCTTCCACAACTCAAAACTCTGACCATTAAATTTCTCGATCTCTATCTTTCCACCGCTCGCCATCTTCTTTCACAACAAGAATCGATCCCGCAGATTTCCCACTGAACAGGGTCTACCTCAGGCCCAAGCAAAAAACCCTCAGCAACAAAGGCATCCCCTTGAAGCTGAAACAACTCCGATACCAAATGTAGGTTTTACCCCTTAACAAAAATTATATACACATGAATCTTATAACAGAAAATAAACAATAGCGAGAGCATAAAACATAAAACAAATAAACATAGATATTTTCCCCTGGATCCCAAATTGGGACGACCAGCTTGATTTTTCATTATATTCCTTTTAGTGTTACAACACATATATATACATGCCGAAGCATACATAAACCCTAATCCATTAACCCTGGATTAGAACATAACCATAGTTTCCTTGACCGGATCTACAAAAATACCAGGGGCCGAAAACCATCATACCCCAAAACCATGTGCAAAACCATGCACAAAACCATGGAGCCTTAGAGACTACCCACGGAAATTAAGGACCAAAATTTTTACGGGATCTTGCCCGGTTCCCCGAACGAGGGGGGCTATCGCCCCCATTCTTACCCCCCCCCCCCCCCCCCCCCGCGCGTGCTTAGTCGTGGAAAGAATATAACACATACACAACAAAGTCATCATCTGTGATAGCAATTATAACGCTCCCAAGCTCATCTCGACCTTGGACAAACTTGGTTAAATATTTCAGAATAGTGTCACCTTTATCCATTTTTATTTTCCTGAGCTTGTCTTTTAGTGCCAATTTTCTGCGGTCACTGCTACTCTAAAACAAATTTTTCAAAGCCTTCCACATTGCATATGGATTTGCTTTTCCATGGAGACTTGAGACAATGTGGTCTCGTACTGCCTCTAGTAAGATCCTCCTCTCCTTTGCAACCTTCTTTTTCCAAGCATCAAGAAGAGCAACATCTGCTGCAATAGGTTTGGGAATGTCATTATCAATGAATTCTTTTAACCCATTGTCCTCCATAAATGCCTCCATCTTGTCTTTCCATGCAATATAATTGGAAATTCCCTCGAGTGCATACTCCAATCTCAAGCCATTGAAAACCATCTTGATCCTGATCTGCTTGTCGCACCAAGAAGACTTTTGCAAATTCAAATGCTATTCAGTCATAAACTCAATTTCTTCTCCACTATAGTGATTTCATGCGCTTTGATACCATGTAGAAATTATACAAACAATATGTATGTCAATGGATTCAATCTGATCATGCGATCTACTAAAGCAATATATTGAATCCTTCTACAAATCAATTGCGGAAAATAAACAAGATCGCCAATCACAACAAGTAAATAAAGATGCAAATCAAACCACAACACATATATTTTCCTGCGGAAAGCTTGCTACTCAAAACCCCTCTATCTTCTATTGTATACTCACCAAGGAATCATGAAACAGTTACAATGCACTCTTCTCACAAGAGTCTCCTGCACTCTCACACTGATCCGAACAAAATCGACCAACACTTAGCCAATTTTTAGCCTCTGCCCAAACTACCTACCGTGCGCAATTCATGTGGAATGAAATCCCCATTATTTAGGAAATTCAGCCTTCCTAAGCTGTGCAATGCTCATGGGAAATCCTATGGTTGTCTTACTGCATGCGGACAACCTACTAATGATACAACTGATAGTTAACATCCCTTTAACCTTTGTTTCAACTGGGTCTCCAATGGAACTGACATGAATGCAACCATTAATAGTAAATCATGAGTTGCATGGAAGATCACTGCATGTGAATTAAATCTGATTAATTCACTTGATCTCTCACTAGTACAACAAACAGTTACAACTAATTCAACTGACTTTAACTCAATTAGTTGACTTAATTTATTTCTCATGCATTAAACTAATGCACTAACTACAATTCGAACTTCATAACTAATATAATCACTCTGAATGCCTCACCAACCACCCTCAACTCAAAATTCATGAGCTAACTGATTTAACCACACTCAGTTAACTATTACAAGTGATTATCAGATACGATTACATTTTATTTTCCAATTTAGTTAAGGGAAAATTAGATTAGACACACATTTCTTGTTGACTTTTCAACACAATTGAGATAATCAATGAAATTAAATACAAGTTAGTGACTACCTTAGTTCTATAGCATGTGATTTTCCATGGTAAAATCCCAAGAAGGTTCATTAATGAATGTAAGGAAATGAGAAAATGGAGCAAGACACAGATGACAAGAGAAAAACCAGAACTTTAAAGAGATCGAGGTCGCCACGTTGAGTCCACAATGTAAGTTCACCACCTTGGTCTTTCAGACAAAATAAGATGCAAATCAACTAACTAATGTCTATATATATGGAACATGAAGCCATGGTGAGAGGAGGTACTCTAAAAACGCCAAGTGTATTACTGCTCCTCGGGATCCTCCATCCAATACCATGTATGATGAAGGCATTAATTCTTCACGATGGGTTGTCATATGACATCCAAGACGCATCCAATCATCCTAACTCTTGCAACATATCCATACCTGAAAAAATTATGCAAATGGATGTCAAGACAATTGAAGAAACCCATATGCACTTCCCTCCTTCAATGTGAAGTTAATTACATCACCCTCACACCCTATGACATAAATGTGAGAATTTACTCCCTGCCATGCGTTGGTTGTAATAGGCCAATTGGAGGTCATGTCTTGCCCTCCAAAGGTCACCTCTAACCTGGCCAAATGAACCCATTGCATGTAAATCATTACCAATCAGGAGGGACAAGTGCCAGAATCCGTCGATTTGTCCAATGTCAATAAGTAATTTCTGAGAGAACACACCCATCGGGGGATGACATGTGACCTCTACTCCTATCTTGATCCAACCACTGATGCAATTCCTGTAGAGAATCGTGTTGCAACCAATTTAGCCATTACTCATCCAATGCTAGATCCTTCTCACAACTCCCCATTTAGCTAGACAATCTGCAACTTTGTTACCCTTATGTTTGGTATGAGAAAGGATCACATAGTCAAAAGCTAATAATAGATCTCTTATGTTATTTTCAACTTCCTGAAGGTGCCAAATAATGATAGTTTTATTAGGGGAATGTCCTAAGAGGAGTTTGATCTGGACTTATGCAGGAATGAAATAAAATACAAAAATACACATAAACACAGAGATGCAGCAGAATTAAGACTTCATTTCATTAAGATCTCATAACTGAAATATGCTTACAGTCAGAATGGAAATAAACTAGCTAAGGCATTGGTAGGTTATCTCTGAGAATAGATGTGGCAGCTATAGGCCTCTGAATTGTGTTACAATGAGGCTCGAAGGCCTATTGATTATTAGGAAACAATGGAAAAACCTAAACATCAAAAAACCTAACCATAGGAGATGAAGCTCCAAAACTATGGGCCCTGTTTGGATAAATTTGTACATCAACTTCCCGGGACGTAACTTTGGCATATGATCTCTGTTTGACGCGCACAATACCTCGTTAGAAATATCTTTCTGAGGACTACTAATTTTGATGTGAACAACATTGGTTACAGACCCATGTTGCTCCCGATTTTACCAAAAAAACATCGTTTAGGGCCTCAAAACGGCTCTGAAAGTTCAGGACTGGAAAAAAACTGCTAAAAATAGTAAATTGTGCTACAATTAAGGAAACTCAAAAACTGAAAGAAGCAATGGTGGGGCCCCAAGTGGAATAGGCGGGTGGCCACCAATATCCACCTAGATCAGGGTTTTTTCACCATATTGATTGTTATTTGAGAGTCCCCATGAACTTGTAATAAACATATCCCTCTTCTTACATCAATTTGAAGACCCTTCTCTAATGCCCAGAATTCTTCCAGATTGTTTGTTGTTTCCCCACAAGAAAAAGCATAAACTTGAACAGACTTCATGTTATTATTACGCAAGATTCCGCCAAACCTAGCTTCACTCGAGTTACCTCTGGAAGCAGCGTCAAAACTTAATAAATAAAAAAATTGAGGCGGGAGAGTAAGGGAGCTCCTTACACTCAATCATGTACTGTGAATAGTATGTGAAGGAAAAACCTTGTCAACTTCCAATTGTAGTTTTTTTAAAACACACACTGCCTTTGCATCCATATTACCATCACCCAACTCAGGTGGGTGTGCCAGAAGGGTTTCTCTGATATTGGTACAAATTGTTCCTTACAATACATGAGAGGGTCTACATATGCCTTCGAACAACCTTATATTTCTCTCCTTCCAAAGATTCCATGTCGAGAAACCTAAAATGAGTTTTAATTCCCTTAGTATCCATCACTGCTTCTACTTTATTTGACAATAGTCAATCATCCAACTTTTGATATCTATTGTAATCGACAAATCGTGATTAAAGAAGGAATGAGAAAAATGCCATATTCGTTGTGAATAGATACACGAAACGAAGAGTTGATTTTTTTATCTCTTCTTCTTGTAAACATAATGTGCATATGGATGGGCCCTCAAAGCCTTTCCTTTGCAAACGATCCCAAGTGAGTGCTCTACCCCACGCTATCATACAAAGAAAAATGGAAACTTTAGGTCACCCGTAGTTATTCCATATATTCATCCAAATGCAATTTTGTTCCTGAGTAGGCATGTCAAGTAGTAGAGAGTATGCCTCTCCTACAAAAAAGGTACCTAATTTTCGTTTACCAATGTAGTATGTCGTTTTTAGAAAAGCTTCTTATCCTTACTCATTGCAGATAATTGTGAAGATCATCCCAAGGTAAGGAACTATTTGATTTTGCCCATTCAATTCGTTTTTTCCATAGCCTCAAGCCATGTAATAGTTCCCGATTACTCTAATAATTAGCCACTTTAATACATTCATGAGAGTATGTCTACAATTGAATCTCTTTAAAATTTTATCAAAAAATTAGTTTTGCCATATCTTATGAAGACATTTTTTCACCAAGTCCTTCACCTCGTAAGCCCAATTCCAAATTTCCGAACCCTTTATAGATCCTTGCATTTGTAGTATATCTTCGAACGAGCGCCGAGTATTTTCTTTCCGAAATCTTCTCCCAGACTCTATAATACATTTAATAAGTTGCGGACATTATTTAATTGTATGTATGCACATAATAAAGTATCATTTCTTAGTATCATTTCTTCTTTACCTAAGGCATTCCAACTTAGTCAAATTTCTTTTAAAATGGTTATTATTTGATGTGATAACATGAAAAATAAAAATGCAAGGAATATTTAAGCCCGTAGATATATATAAACATTAAATTAATCCACAAATCCTTAAATATAATTGGCATGTGATGGGGGTATTCTAATGAGAAGCAAGTGGGCTACTAATGAGTGTTGATGGAAAATGCAAGTGGGCTCCCTATGAGTGGAATTTCTTCAAATCACTTGTGGAGATGAATCATAAAATAATTATATGAAGAAATCAAATGCTAACCATGCATGTTCTCGTAATCTTCGGGGAAAAAGATATTAGATATGTTGTTAAGTTCACAATATTAAGGATTCAAGACTAAGGTTTATAAATCCATGACATGATCCCTTTTTCTTTTTGTGCTCGAGAAAAGACTGCCACCTTTCTTTTATCTGTACTTTATATCGATTGCAATTATTTTATGGGCTAAATCTATTTTAAATGGTTTTGGTTGATTCATTCGTTTTAGGTCCCATTTCATCGATTTATTTTTAAGATTTAATTTGATTTTTAATTAAAAAGTTGTGTGAAAATTATAATTATTATATATATTTAAATTTAAGAAATATTTGTGATTTATCGAATTAAAGTTGGTCTTGTGATTATATATATTAAAATATTTATAATTAATTATTGTTTAATGTAGGATTATATATTATTAAAATATTTATAGTTAATTATTATTTAATGTAGGTTTAAACTTCTGGTATTTTGTGTAATGTGATTGGGTAATGGAATTCTTTTCAGGTCAGCCAAAGACAAGTCTGATCTTATGTCAAGACCTGGAGTCTATGAGATCCTTTGCTCCTATGGTAAATCTTGCATAGATCAAATCGGTCGTCCCTTCAAAACTCGATTAAAAGAACATATCGTTGATACCACTCATAATCGTATTGCAAAATCTTCCATCGTCGAGCACTCTCATTCGTCCAAGCACCTTATTTGTTTTGATAAATCCAAAATCCTTACTTCTGCTCCCTTTCATTCCACCCGAATCATTCGCGAAGCCATTGAAATTGAAAGGCATCCCAGTAACTTCAACCGCGACGATGGGTATCATCTGAGTCGTTCCTGGAAACCCAGGTTCACTTCCTCACCTCCAAACACCCTTCCTAACCATTCTTTATTTGTTCCCCCTTCTTCCCCTCTTTTCGTAAATTTTGATTAATCTCTCTCTCCCCCCATATTCTGAGTATTTATGTTCCCTTATTTATCTAAATTAATCACCCTTCTTCATTATCATTCTCTACCTCTGATCCCTTTCTTCTTTGTCATTTTATCTATCTTATCATTCATTTAAAATTTTATTTCATTATTTAATCCATATTTGAAATTTGGTTTTTTCTTTAATTTAACTATTTTAAATTATTATTTAATTTGTTTAATAGATCAAATTCTAATTTAATACTAAAAAAAAAATCCAAATCTTTAATTTCACTTAACCCAATTTTAAATTATAATTTCTCTCTTCCCCTCATTTATTTTAATCTTACCAATTAAAAAAATTTAATAGTTTTATAACAATTTCTATAATGGCTAGTTCAATTTAATTTAAAAATCAATTTTAATTTAAAATTCAAATTTTGATTTAAAATTAAATTCATTGAATCAGTTTGACAGCGATTTAATTTATTATTATCATTTTCTCTCTAATGGCTAAATTTGACTTCCACCTACTTCGTTAAGATTTTTAACGACTAGATTCTCTCCTATATATAGGAAGAGTGCTACTTCACCTATATCTAAAGCTTAGCTTATTCTTCTTGAAGATGGGTGAAGTGTTCACGCGAAACGTCGAACTCCTCAATCACATTACACTCCATAAATTCATATCTACATTATATAAATGTGAAAACGTTCACGCTTTAATTATTACTTTCCATTTCATAAATTCATATACTTAAACTCTTTATCTAATTTAAATAATATTTCCTCTTTCCCTTTATGAGATATATAAGAATATAGTTGCATTCAAAGTAATGATGGATTGTTAACTTTATAGTACGAAGATGGAGCAATACTATTCATGAAAATTATCAATGTAAGTGGCTTTCTAGTTTTGTTTATATTTATGTAAAATTATCAATGTGAGTGGTTTATATATATATATATATATATATATATATATATATATATATATATATATATATTATTTTTTATTGTGACATCTTAATGAGATATTATTTTTAATGTGACGGTTGTAATTTATTTTTACTTTTGGAATTGTTTTACAATTATTTTTGGTTGATTTTAAAAATAGAAAAATTAAAAAAAAAAAAAAAAGGAAATAAAAGAAAAAATAGAAAAATTAAAAAATATATTATAAAAGAAAAATAAAAAATATTATGCATAAGAATAAGTGAGCAAATTTAAACGTTGCTCATTGTATTTTTTGAATAATTAAATAATATTTTTTAATAATATATTGTAAATCAGCTTTGATTTGACTTGCTGCTGAAGATAGTAACCTTCATGCAGCTTTCAACGGTCAACGTTGCATGCACCCAAATCAACAGAGGTAAATTGATTGCGAGACCCCCCGCACTTCCGATAGTTAACAAGGGGGTGACTGAAAAGTGGTTTCCCCTATTCCACTCTAACATACGTGTTGCACTCTTGTCAATTTCGGGAACCCCCTACCTAAAACCATATACCGTCACAAAACCACTTTTCTCCTCCACTAACCTTCCCGCTATTTTCTATCATCCGCCATTTGTCAGCTATTTCTAGTCATGACTATCCCTCCTGATAAATGTACCAGAAGACCATTATTTCATTAATCATTCATGCTAACATCTAATTCATTTATTTCCCTGCGCCATAAATGGTTAACCCAACAACAAGTCGTTATGAGCATCATAATAAAACCATCATCCCTGCTAAACTAAATTCTTTCACTTTCAACCAACAACTAGAGCATTTTGAATGTGATCTGAGTAAACTCCAGTTAACATCAACCATCAATTACCATCACTCTCGGTAAAATTCTCAATCATTTCCAGTAATTTTATTCTTTCCAAAATGGCCAGCCATAAGGGAAAATCTAAGGTATCTCTTGAGAGTCCCCTTCTACCCCCTGAATTAACCTAGATGAATTACCTCTCATCGATACCCAATTCAAAATTACAGAAACCCACTATGAATTTGAGATAAAAAGGATTCTACACCTAAGTGAGCAATCCAAAGTTGGATACTAGTATTTATACCGGAACTTTTCAAAGATTACAAATCTACAGTTGTGAGATGCCACCTTATAAATTACAATTTTTCCTCCCTGAGGATTTTTTGCATTAGAATATATCAGGAAAAGATGAACATGGATGATACTCATTTTGTTTAAACTGAAGGCACAAATTGGCCCATTCATAGTCAATACTA
This sequence comes from Pinus albicaulis, assembly GCA_034641835.2. Classification (NCBI taxonomy): domain Eukaryota; kingdom Viridiplantae; phylum Streptophyta; class Pinopsida; order Pinales; family Pinaceae; genus Pinus; species Pinus albicaulis. The sequence goes on from CM076578.1 coordinate 1,922,140,356, forward strand.
GAGTTGTAGAAAAGGAGGTTAATAATTTGTTATAGTAGATGAAATTTATATTAAGTTTCAATTAGCCATATGACCCACTGGGAGTAATATCATCCATGAGAGTTGAACAAATGTCAGCACCATATGTACACATTGCAAAGCCTGAAATAGAACAATCTGCTAACTTACATGAATGGGAAGCGAATACACTACAGGAGGTTGAAGAACAAGTTTCTAACCAGACAACATTGGAAACTCCTACACTGAAAGAAAAGAAACTGAAAAGGCTGAGAAAAAGTGTGTCCCCAGTAGGTTCAAAGTTGCAGAAAGTGGCATTCAAAGTGTTTAAGAGAAGAAAGTTCAATAATGTTTAAGAAGAGTCATCAGAAGTTAAAACTTCTGAAGATCCCACCGTAATCACACTATTAGGAGAGCCTATATTCACATTACAACAAATGGAAGAGACCATCATGTATTCTCCTTCTTCTCCTTCTTCTTCATGACAACAGATTATTTTTGCAAAGTTTAGAGAGATGAAAAATTAAAATGAGGCATTGGAGACTTCTACATATTCAGAGCTCTGGAAGCAATCTTCCACAACTCAGACCAGGTTGCTATCTCCCTTAGATAGTGAAAGAGGATACTTCCAGCTATCATTTATGGAACCAAAGGTCCCTATCCCTTAGAGTGCTAATAACTAAAAGACTCTTGTATTTTCCATTGATACTAAACAGATACATCCTACAGATCAAATTGATATCCACAAATAAGCAGGTGAAACGATATATACAGCACTAACAAGTTCTACTATGGAAACATCCAAACTACAAGCATTCTTAAACAACATTCACTCCCAGCTAAATCTAGAAAAAATGTCTTCTCTAGCTAAGGATACAAGAATTAAGAGGTTAGAATATCTGGTCATAAAGTTAGGATTGAATCCTAACAATGTAAAAGCAGTTAAAGAAATAATAAAGAACAGAAATGAAAACATTCAAACACTACGGAAACAATTGAAATTACCAACAAATGAACACCCCCAAGCACAGGATGTGGGACAATTAAATAGGAAAGGGAAAATATGCTTTGTATGATAGTTGAAAGAATGTGCAGATCCAGAAGATGGAGATAGATATGGAGAAATTAATCAAGGAAAAAGAACTTCAAATCAACATTAAATCATGGACATATACAACAATAGTATCAACAACAGAAACAGAGTCTACCAGCCAAAACCCAATAGAACAATTTTCAAAGGCTATGGGAAACCTATCAATAAAATACATGGAAATTGACAAGCTAAGAGCTTCATTAGAGAATACCTAAGAAAAAAATAAAGGTTGACAATACATACCTTGTTGAAGTACAGAAAAACTTCAGACTAACCAAACAATTAGAGAAATACATCAATGAGACAACCACATAGATATCAATTCAACTATCTCATAATAGTAGAATTCAATAGAGATTATATTTGAACAAGAGTAGCGTGTCCAAGGATGACGTAGCTCAGACCAAAGAGGGATTGGATCACAAACCTGGAGAGGCTACCAGGATTATCAAAATCATGAATTCCAAGACTAATGAAGAGTTGGAAGAGTTATTAATCAAGGACATAATTGATACAATCCTCAAAGTCATAAGAGTTGTGACTAAGAGAAATATCATGATGTAGTTGGAGAATAAGTGCCAAAAACTGGAATCCGAGATTAAGAAATTTCATAAGAAATTCGATGTTTTACATAAGATAGGTCTTCCTTCTTTGACAGATCAGAATAATCATCTAATTTCACAGGAGAACTACAAGGAGAAGTTGCACAAAATAGCAAAGGATAATTCTAAAGTTTCCAAGGTAAAATGAATTATCAATGGTAAAACTTTCTTGGAAGGTTTGCAAGATAATTTATTCATCATACATTAAATTCACCACCTTTTCCTAACTAAACCTACATTTGAAATATATACTGAATTGGATGAAACATATATAAAATTCATTAAGTTTTCATGCCCTAGTGAAGAGAAATGGGATAAATTCCTTGAACTCATCGAACAGGAGAGGTGAATTTCTGAGAAGCAGTTGTAGTGAAAGAAGGAGAAGAATGCAAGATTTCAGCAACCAGTTGCAAGAAAGCATAAACATAAAGAACATAATTCAGTTTGAGGCAACAATCACTAAACAACGCCCTCGAATAGTGTTTTTATTAGTCAAAATCAGTTCATAAAGTCTATTTTTATATTTTATTTTTGTAAAAATCCAAATCAGTTTGGATAATATATTATTTTTGTAAAAGAATTGTATTAAATTTAGATATTTTTGAATTACATTGTATAACTATTTTGTATTTCGAATTTAGAAGGGTTGAACCCTTGTGATGATCCAACGAAACTATTATATATTTCTAAATTTTTTTGATGATAATCAAAGGATTATGACTTCACTCATAACGACATTTGTGTTCATGTGAGTCTTTCTTGTTTACTCATTTCTATTTTTCATCATATATTCAAGGTAACATAGGAGTTAGGGTTAGTTAAGTATTAAATTCCTTGAGAGCTCACTGCAAGGTTATCATTTGTATGGAGATTAACTACTTGAACAACCTGTTTAAATTAGTTCCTTCGGATCTTTAAATTTTTGTCTTGTGACATCTTTGAATATATATTGTTTGGTTGTATAATTCTTCTGTGCGCATCAACTATATTTGATTAATTAAATATTCAGTATGAATGTTTTATTATAACATATCTTCTCCCTTTCCACTTTCAAAATCAATTCAAATATTTTATGTTGTTATGAATGAAAATCAACCCTTTGAACTTCTCAAAAATATTTCAATTATACAATTTTTAAAGGTTTAATGCATTGGTTATCCAACTCAATTAAAACCCTTAGATTCTTTGGCACAGTTCCCTAGCCTAGAACTATCTCCAAAAATACAACATCAGATTGGCGTTGTTGTCAAGGAGCGAAGTTTGAATTTATTTTCTTGGGAAAATGATCATACTTACCTCTTAATGGTGAATAAGAGGTTATAAGGATAAAATATTTCACCTGGCGACTTCACTTATCAAATCTAGCTTCACGCAGGCATACAAGATCTCATTCAGATCCAAAACTCTTCTCTCCATTATCATATCCTGAGAGACTTGTGAGAATTGCATCTTTTAGATGTAGATTATGAGCTTCCACTTCTACTTCTGCCTCTTTTCCACTTGAAACAGTGTCACAACTTGACCCTTTTCTATCAACCTCATTACCTGTTGAATTGCTAGATTTACCACCTGAATTTTTAGAACTCCTCTCTAAAGGAGTAGATCTTCAATCTGCATTATTAGTCCATCAGCTTGAGTCCTTTGAGTTTCATGCTTCCCTTTCACAAGCATTTGATATAGAAGCAGATCCTAAACTTGAATTACCTGAATTAAAACCAACTAATTTTATTTCCACTTTTATACATACTTATCCTTCTATTTCTGCCAAGCCTGAAGAGGAACTGAACATTTATACAAATCCTTTAGCCTTTGAAGAACAGAAAAAATCATTATTGAAGTCCAAAAACTAGTTTTTCATCCTCAATTTTTCAAGAAGCCTAAATCTCCATCTCAGTCATCTCCAAGCAAAGTTGTCTCTCCTAAACACACATTTTCATTACAACACCAGATGGTTGGATTTAGGCCAATTGTAACAGCTCGGTATGCAACATTAGTACTTCCACTAGAAAATCAAATTCATGATTTTCCTTTGAAACATTTGCCCAAATTTAATGGAGAAACAAGACCATCTGCAAAAGATCATTTGGATGCATTTCTTGATTTTGCAGTAAATATGAGCATTGAACATGAAGATGTTTATATGAGACTATTTTCAATCATTAGAGGGAAATGTGAGAATACGGTTTAGGAAATTACAAGAAAATTTTAGAAATACATGGACTGGATTAAAAAATATCTTCAAGGATCAATGGGGAATTAAAAAAGATCATGTGTAGTACGTAACAAAATTTGAAGATTTGAGAAGGAATCCCGGTGAACCTATTATTGAGTTTATAAAAAGATTTAATAAGATTTACAATAAAATGTCACTAGATTGTAAACCCCCAGACACTGCAACTAAAGTTATATTTTATAAAGCATTTGATGATGATTTTTATGTCATGCTTAGAGAAATAAAATCTGAAACCTTAGCAGAGATGCAAACTAATGCAATTGAGGTAGAAGCTAACAGGTCTACATCTAGTAAATTGAAAGCAAAGGCATAAAAAGTTGAGAGGAAAATGAAAGCTAGAGAAGAAAGTACTTCATCATCAAAGAATAAATAAGAGGAACATAAAATTGATTAAATAACTTCTTATTAAGAATTTTTTCCAATCGAATTTCAAGAATGGAAACTCAGCCTAGAGTATCCCAACATGTTGCAAATAGACCTCCAGTACAATATAGAATACCTTTCCAGCCACAAATTTTGCAAAGACCAAATAATGACCAGCAAATTAAACCTCAATTAATGATTGATGATCAAGACCCTAAAGAAGTAGCCCCAATTGTCACTAATGATATTAATTATTTTGATGATCAATCATCTCAAAATGTTATTGTCCCTGTCAGTCAAAATCAACCTCTTGATCAAAATGAAAAATTCTCTCAAGTTTCTAAATACCATTTTTTTTTTAGTTTCTCATTGCCAAACTGAATACAATATATGACCTAAGACCCAAAAAAAGTCATGGCAGACCTGTAAAAAAGGTTATCTTTGATGGGCCTCAAGATAAATATGTTGAAACTCCATATGTTCAACCTAAAAATTATCTAAGAGAAATCTACTACCAAAAAAAATATGTTCCTACTATCTTTAATGTTGAAAGAGAATTAGAAAGGGTAGAAATTCCAATTCCCTTATCTGAACTTTCAAGGAATCTAGGTTATAAACAACATGTTTCCAAATGGATACAATCTTCAAGTGTAGATGTTGATGGAGACATGATCAACCTACATGATGAGAAGCCTTTAGTAGTTTTGGGGCCTAGTTCAGACATGATAGATGAAAGTGTTCCACCTTTCTATGTTAGATTAAAAATTTTTGTTTAACTTTTGTACAATTGTATCCTAGATTCTGGTGCTTCCCATAATATGATTGTTAGGCCTTCGTTTTTTCTTGCTTTATATCACCTTTTACTTGAAATCCCTCATGATTTTGTTTAGTTTGAATGGTTACTGTCATGGTTTTGTGCATTCTCGCAGAAAATAGAAAAAGTATTTACTATTTTTCATGGCTCCCTGTTTTTAAAGATATTTAAACATTAAAAGCATCATTAATAACAGTTTTTGTGTGTGCATGTTTAAAACTGAGTTGATTATATTTTTATGCATATGCCAACAGACCTTGATCTTGCATTCACCTCCATGTACTATGAAGCAGATTCCTGTACCAATTAGGATTCTTACACTAGTTTACTATGGGGTTCCTTCACTTTGAAGATGACTGAATATGGGGAAACTTCTTTTTTCTATGCAATCTCCCTCATCAGTATTAAAAATGTGTTTAAGGATCGTCTCATTTAACCATTTGTGAAGGGGTTAAAGTGTCAAGTTTCATGTGTTTTTTAGGAAGGAAATATGAGTTAATTAACAATTAAAAACTCATATACAACAAATGAAATGCAGTAAAATAACTCACAGCAATCACATAACATAATGGATGATGATGGAGTTCACCCCTCCTAGGCTACATCCCCATGGACCTGCTTTAACTAGTTAGGCCCTCTTGAGATTATGAGTCAAAACTCTGACTAAAAGAATTTTCGATGCTCCAATGGATTTTTTGATTGTTCGATTGACTTCGGAAGACATGAAAACCCCAAAAATGACTATCCAATCTGAGAATTTGGTAACCATCTCCTCTAGGCTTAACCTCCAACCTCGGTGGCCATGGGCTTGTTTAATCTCCAAAGTGACAAAATCACCTTCAGATGTGATCCAACGCCTCCATAAACTATACCACTGTGTTCATAGCATCAAATACATCAAAAATTTTCTATTCACTCACTGAAATTGACCTTCAGCTGATCAGGGCATGGTCTTCCCTCTTGGTGGCCCTAGGCTTCAAAAATCATCAACGTGCCAAAACCACCTCTAGATGAGCTCCATTGCCTCTGAAACATGTTCCAAAGGATTCCTAGCATGCCAATCTGCTAAGAATGACTATCCTTGAGCAAACATTTTTTTATCACCAAATTGAGTCTTGTTGGGCTGCTTCATGGTCAACTTGGAGTAACTATTTCAAACCACTTGTAATTGGAAATTAGCCTTTCCAGTCTAAGAGGGCTCTCTCAAAAGGATAAAGGATATTCAATGAACAACTTGAAAGTAGATGGGTAACTCTAAATTGGATTGAATGTGTTTTTGTGTAGGTGAAAGATGTGTAAGGTTTACTACCATTGGGCTTATGGAGTCAATATGAAAACTAAGTCACAAGAAAATCTATCTCATGGAAGCTGAGGCAATTTTGTTCTTATAAAACCACACATGAAGGATATAACAACAAGATATATGCATACAGGAAGTTGGAGCATGTCACCATGAATTCCAAGTGATTATACATAAGCAAACTAATAAAACATGACAAAAACAACAAACTAGGTGTATAAATGGAAGTTGGAGCATGTAATCATGAATTCCAAGTGATCATACAACTATAAAACTTGAGAGAAATTAAAATTATGATATAATAAATATACATAAGAAAACATAGAAGAATCTCAGGTCTGAAATAGGTTGTTGCAACTGTATATTACTGATGGACAAAGATTACAAGAGTAGTGCCTTCATAACATCTCCCAGCCATTTCTAAATCTCAAACTATCTCATTTATAGAATGAGGACTCATGAAAATGATATGACACCTTGCTAGCTTCAAATTCCCACCTTAGAGACCTATTTCAAACATGATTCCATCACTTGGAGACTTCTTAGGGATATTTCTATTTTGCAGAGTTTGAATACAAAAAGGACTCTTCTTTCATTAATAGTTCAACAAATCAATTTAATAGCCCTTATAAACTGAAACCAACTAATTTTATGATTGTAATAGAGTGTTGATGTGTCATTATGTCATGTATATGTTGATCTGGACCTCTTCCAAGTCGAATTTTTACAAATTTTTCATAAATCTTGTTAGTGAAAATTCTGAAAAATAGGCTTCAAAGATGAGTGTATAATTTCCAAACCCTGATGGATTTGCAAAACCTGAGAGAGGTTTTTGTATATGGACCTATGCTGAAGAAAAATTTCTTTCAAATTCCTAAAATACCTTTTCATTTGTTCTGAAATCAAACTTTAATTTGACTGCTAAAACGGTCAGGTTCAGAAATTTTCGTAGCGTGTTTTAGTAGCGTAGAAAAAATGTCTTTTCCATCAATCTCCTTGACTTATTTGATGTTCCAACATCTTTAGTATGCCATGAAACTTTTCAAATCATCAATATCCCTTCTTAAAACATGCCAAACTGAGTTTTAATGCAAAAAATCACCTACAGGATTTTTTGTAGCGTTTTTCTGGCTTCAAGCCTAAAGCACGCTACGAAAACTCCTAAAAAAGGCAGAATTTGTAGTTAACATGTTTCCGAAGCCTCAAGGATGTTTCCAAATCCTTGATATATTTTGCAAAACTGGAGGAGGTTTTTGTGTATCAACATGTTTTGAAGAAAAAACTCTCTCTTTTTTTAAATACCATCTCTAGCTGTCTAGATTCTGCATTTGCAAAACATGTATAAAACATGAAAATTATGTTTTCTGAAAATAGGGCTGAAATACATCCCTATATATCCCAATTTGTAGCACCTTTGAGAAAAGTGAAAAAGGTTACTATTATTTGATATGTTCTTGAAAATACCTCTCTCAGTTTCTTAAAATACTTCTTTGTTTGCCTAGAAACCTCCCTTGAAGTTGACTGCTCAAAGTTAGAAAACAGAGAAATGTTTCATATTCGCTACGAAATTATCAGGTGTTTTCGTAGCGTTTTCTGTCTATTTTACACTAAATTCGCTACGAAAAGTTGTAAAACTGGCTAGTGGCTCTTTTTAAATTTAAATTCTTGGGGAATGAAAACTAACAGCATATGATGACTAATGGGACATGACGTGACCTAAATGGAGGTGGCCTTGAACCTTAGGATAGGTTAAACATGTAAAAAAAATGAAATTTTCCTATACCAACTTGAAAGGATTAAGGATACCTTATCCTTTTGATAAATAAATTGTATGACCATGTCACGTAATGTTTCAAAAAATTATGAGTGATAACAGTGTCTCCACTTGGGATGGTGTGTCCTTGTGGTACACCAAAGAACTTGTAATTCCAGTGCCATCCATCTTTTTGGAAATAAAAAACTTTGAAATTTTCCAATGGATTTGATAAGATGAATTTCCAATGCCACCTCCATTGAGCTTCTCCCATCTTCAAAATGAAAACTTGCAACCTATTCTGACCTGTAACCTTAACACTTAAAAAACCAGTAGCTACTAAATAACTGAAAGTACACATGTTGAATTTAAAATTTAAACTGATAAAATGCTTGATCTTCAACCTTATTTATATACAAATGAGCCTACTCTACTTGCTCAGCATAAAAACTGAATCAAGTGATCTCACACTTCCAATGAAGCCAATCAAGAAGTTGAGTATTGGATTGGAATGGACATTCCACTTCTCTGATCATAAAACCATTCCTGAGAGATGACAACTTGTTCCACCATCTGAATTTGTATACATAACTGAAAATTATATTGAAATTCATTCATGTAGGAGATTCCAGCAGAGCTGCGAAAGGATATTTGAGAGTATGTGCGAATAATTCTTGTTGATCAACAAGAAAGTGTGAGTAAATATGATCCTTTGATGGTGTTCCTTGTTCAGATTCTTCAATATAACCCTTGTGACCTTTCTTAAATAAACAAGAAAAAATTTGTTGATTTTCATTTGAGAGGAAGAAATACTTGGAGTACTCTTGGACACTTTCACAAGGAACTGCCTCAGCATGTACCACAGTAATTTCTAAAGGTAACTCTTTATATGATTCAACCAGCGTACCCATCTGATTGTCTAAAATTTTATTTTCAAAATTTTCTTCATTTGATGTAGTTTGATGCAAGGAATGACACGAAGAATAAAATTCTTCCTTTACCTGAGGATTATATAAATTATCTTCCAATATTTCCTCTTGTTGTTTGAAATGATTCTCATATTCCTGATCATCAAAATACTGACAAGTCTGCTGCAAATTTTCATCAAACTCAAAAGATGCAACATGATTGTCATAAATAAACTCTTGCTAGGTTTCATTTTCATCCAAGAGAGAGGCTATCCGTTCTTCTTGGTGATGAAATGGATTGTCATGAAGGGCCTCTAAAATTTCCTCATCCATGAACTCATCATCTTCATAAAAATTCTCCAAATATTCAATAAAACTCACACAATGTTTACAGCAGTCTTTGACCAGCAATAAGGAGGGATGACATTCTTTATACATCTCATAAAATGCAACATGGAAATTAGCAAGAGAATATAAGGAACCATTTGGCATGCTTTCATACCAATACCATGCTTTTCCTTCTAAAGTGACCATAAACATCTTCATGAAACAATCCTAAGGGAACTAAATCTTAAGTCCGTGTACATGCATATGGAATCTAAACAAATGAAGAGCAACATTGTATTTCTTTTCATCTTTAAATATAGGAAGATTATTTAACCAATCGACCTTTGGCATAGGATTTGGAAAACCAGGGATGTGAGACCAATTCATAGGGGCATACCTGGCATATATTCTTGCAATGGAACTCATCTTGGAACTTCATCAAGCTATTGATCCTCAAGCAGTGGAGTCACCTTCCAATTGATTATTTGATGTGTGGGTTATTCTTCCAAGAAGATGGCTAACTCTGAATTAGATTGAATGTGTTTTTGTGTAGGTGAAAGATGTGTAAGGTTTACTACCATTGGGCTTATGGAGTCATTATGAAAACTAAGTCACAAGAAAATCTATCTCATGGAAGTTGAGGCAATTGTGTTCTTATAAAACCACACATGAAGGATGGAATAGCAAGTTATATGCATACAAGAATTTGGAGCATGTCACCATGAATTCCAATTGATTATACATAAGAAAACTAATAAAACATGAGAAAAACAACAGACTAGGTGTATTAATGGAAGTTGCAGCAGGTAATCATGAATTCCAAGTCATCATACAACTAGAAAACTGGAGAGAAAGTAAAAGGCTGATATAATAAACATACATAAGAACACATAGAATAATCTTAGGTTTGAAATAGGCTGCTACAACTGTATATTACTGATGGACAAAGATTACAAGAGTAGTGCCTTCATAACATCTCCCAACCCTTTCTAACTCTCAAACTATCTCATGTATATAATGAGGACTCCTACAAATTATATCTCACCTTTCTAGCTTCGAATTCCCACCTTAGAGACCTATTTCAAACATGATTCCATCACTTGGAGACTTCCTAGGGATATTTCTGTTTTGCAGAGTTTGAATACAAAAAGGACTCTTCTTTCAATAATAGTTCAACAAATCAATTTAATAACCCTTATCAACTGCAACCAAATAATTTTCTGAGTGTAATAGAGTGGTGATGTGTCATTATGCCATGTAGATGCTGAGTTGGACCTCCTCCAAGTCGAATTTTTACAATTTTTTCAGAAATCTGGATAGTGAAAATTCTGAAAAATAGGCTTCAAAGATGAGTGTATAATTTCCAAACCCTGATGGCTTTGCAAAAATTGAGAGAGGTTTTGTAGATGGACCTGTGCTGAAGAAAAAACTCTTTCATATTCCTAAAATATTTTTTCATTTGGTCTGAAATCAAACTTGAAGTTGACTGCTAAAACAGTCATGTTCAGAAATTTTCGTAGCATGTTTTAGTAGCGTGGAAAAAATGGATTTTCCATCAATATCCTTGACTTTTTTGTTGTTCCAACATCTTTAGTACGCCATGACACTTTTCAAACCATCAATATCCCTCCTTAAAACATGAAAAACTGAGTTTTAATCCAAAAAAGCACCTACAGGATTTTTTGTAGCTTTTTCTGGCTTCAAGCGTGAAGCACGCTACGAAAACTCCTAAAAAAGGCAGAATTTTTCGTTTAGAAATGAACTAATATTTTTTAATCCTTGATATATTTTGAAAAACTGGAGGAGGTTTTTGTAGATCAACATGTTTTGAATAAAAACCTCTCTTGGGTTTTTAAATACCATCTCCAGCTGTCCAGAATCTGCATTTTCAAAACATGTATAAAAAAGGAAAATTATATTTTCTGAAAATAGGGCTGAAAGACATCCCTATATCTCCCAATTTGTAGCACCTTTGAGAAACGTGAAAAAGATCATTTTTATTTGATATGTGCTTGAAAATAACCTCTCTTAATTTCTTAAAATACTTCTTTGTTTTCCCAGAAACCTCCCTTGAATTTGACTTCTCAAAGTCATAAAATAGAGAAATGCTTCATATTCGCTACGAAATTATCAGGTGTTTTTGTAGCGTTTTTTGCCTATTTTACACTAAATTCGCTATGAAAAGTTGTCAAACTGGCTAGTGGCTCTTTTTAAATTTAAATTCTTGGGGAATGAAAACTAACAACATATGATGACTGATGGGACATGACATGACCTAAATGGAGGTGGCCTTGAACCTTAGGATAGGTTAAACATGTAAAAAAATGAAATTTTCCTATACCAACTTGAAAGGATTAAGGAGACCTTATCCTTTTGATAAATAAACTGTATGACCATGTCATGTAATGTTTCAAAAAAGTATGAGTGATAACAGTGGCTCCACTTGGGATGGTGTGTCCCTGTGGTACACCAAAGAACCTGTAGTTCTGCCATCCATATTTTTGGAAATAAAAAACTCTAAAATTTTCCAATGGATTTGATAAGATGAATTTCCAATGCCACCTCCATTGGGCTACTCCCATCTTCAAAATGAAAACTTGCAACCTATTCTAACCTGTAACCTTAACACTTAAAAAACTAGTAGCTGCTAAATAACTGAAAGTACACATGTTGAATTTAAAATTGAAATTGATAAAATGCTTGATCTTCAAGCTTATTTATATACAAATGAGCCTACTCTACTTGCTCAACATAAAAACTGAATCAAGTGATCTCACACTTCCAATGAAGCCAATCAAGAAGTTGAGTATTGGATTGGAATGGACATTCCACTTCTCTGATCATAAAACCATTCCTGAGAGATGACAACTTGTTCCACCATCTGAATTTGTATACATAACTGAAAATCATATTGAAATTCATTCCTGTAGGAGATTCCAGCAGAGCTAAAAAAAGATCTTTGAGAGTATGCGCGAATAATTCTTTTTGATAAACAAGAAAGTGTGAGTAAATATGATCCTTTAATGGTGTTCCTTGTTCAGATTCTTCAATATAACCCTTGTGACATTTCTCAAATAAACAAGAAAAAAAATTTTGATTTTCATTTGAGAGGAAGAAATACTTGGAGTACTCTTGGACACTTTCACAAGGAACTGCCTCAGCATGTACCACCGAAATTTCTAAAGGTAACTCTTTATATGATTCAACCAGCATACCCATCTGATTGTCTAAAATTTGCTTTTCAAAATTTTCTTCATTTGATGTAGGTTGATGCAAGGAATGACATGAAGAATAAAATTCTTCCTTTACCTAAGTATTATAGAAATTATCTTCCAGTATTTCCTCTTGTTGTTTGAAATGATTCTCATATTCCTGATGATCAAAAGACTGACAAGTCTGCTGCAAATTTTCATCGAACTCAGAGAATGTAACATGATTGTCATAAATAAACCCCTGTTGGGTTTCATTTTCATCCAAGAGAGAGGCTATCCTTTCTTCTTGGTGATGAAAGGGATTTTCATGAAGGGCCTCTAAAATTTCCTCATCCATGAACTCATCATCTTCATAAAAAGTCTCCAAATATTCAATAAAACTCACAAAATGTTTACAGCAGTCTTTGACCAACAATAATGAGGGATGACATTCTTTATATATCTCATAAAATGCAACATGGAAATCAGCAAGAGAATATAAGGAACCATTTGGCATGCTTTCATACCAAGACCATGCTTTTCCTTCTAAAGTGACCATAAACATCTTCATGATACAATCCTCAGGGAACTAAACCTTAAGTCTGTATACATGCATATGGAATCTAACCAAATGAAGAGCAGAATTGTCTTTCTTTTCATCTTTACATATAGGAAGATCAGTTAACCAATCGACCTTTGGCATAGGATTTGGAAAACTAGGGATGTGAAACTGATTCATAGGGGCGTACCTAGAATTTATTCTTGCAATGGAACTCATCTTGGAACTTCGTCAAGCTATTGATCCTCAAGCAGTGGAGTCACCTTCCAATTGATTATTTGATGTGTGGAGTCGCCAGAGCAGAAATACAGCCAATATGTGCCTAAGTGTCTGTTTCTCTGAGACCTTAGAACTGAAAGTTTGTCATTCTTCCTAGGGAAAATTTACACCTTCAGTCCCCAGCAACGACGCCAAAATGTTATCACCAAATTGATCCCTGTTGGGCTGTGATGCAGGGGCATTAGACACTAGCCAGCAATGTAGGAGGTTTTTTCCACATGATGTGGCTAGGAGGGTTCAAAATCATTGAATTGTAACAGCTAGGTGTCAATACCTCAGCTGCCTGTTGCATTTAGACTAGTTGGAGTTAGTAGAAGTCGAATAGTTTAGCCCATCTGTCATGTTTCAGTTATTTGAGTAAATTGTAATTAGGCCTTTGATTTTCTAAACGGTCCTCACCGAGGAACCGAAGAGACACATTGTAATGTATATAAATTGTATCCCTCGGATGTATTGAGAGGAGGAGAGATTTCTGCAATAAAAATCTGTGTGTTAAACAATTGCTTCCGGTTAAATAAATTTCAGTGCTCGTTGGCCATCGAATTGTCTCGAATCGTTATTTGTGAAGAAATTTTTTAATTGTGAGGCGATTGAACACTGGTCTGTGTGAAATCGTTGAATAGGGTTGTTGCATAATTTTCGCATTTCCCTGGTTATTGTTTTCTCGTGAATTTTTTGAACAAGCTCTGTTGAATTAATTTCCACTCATAGAAGAAGTCTGCGTATAATTGTGGCCGACTAACTTTATTCTGAGGTAGTGAAGACTTCGCCCGAAAGAGGAATGGACTGTTTACTGTTAATTGAATCCTAAACCGAGGTCTGACCCTGAGTTAGCAACGGGAGAGAATAGGAAGAAAGGCGTTAAACCGTGGTCAATCACTGTTCCAAAACCGAGAGTGGATTTGCAAAATCGAACCGCCCATATCGCACTGATTTTGCGGAGTAAGCAGTATTTTCCATTTGGGAGTGATTCCATAGAGCAACTGACACATGGCATACGACGGGGTTCCAAAATCGCCCTCATCGCATGCTAACGATCGACATCAGAGCCCGTGCGATATTGAGTTAAGCCGTTCGATCTGGAGACTGATCATCGAACGAAGATCGCGTTCGGAAATAGCCTGGAGGTTAACCAAGGTATAGTTGTATGTATTTAATGGAAATTCCGCCGATCGTATATGTGGGTCTGGCCTAAAGCACGTTTAGTGTTCCATTGGTGATGTAATCGGGTGATTCACATAAACCCCGAAGTATTTAACCTTTACCATATAATTAAATCTCGAAGTTAGCGCCGATTCTATATTGGAGATATTGCAGAGTTATAAGTGTTGATATGTTTAAATTTTTCTCAAGGTGTTGAATGCGTTATTTATCAATTTCTCTGAAATTGATAAATAAAATTACAGGAAGTTGTGGAAGACCACGTGGCAAGGAACCGAGTCAATTGAGTGAAAATGCTGACAAAGCTACGATAAGAGACCAGCTCTCCTTAGGGGCCAACTTTCAGTCTTGTTGCTGTCATTTGTGGTATCAGAGCTGTTGTTTTAAGTTTTTTTGCAGAGAATTAACACGGCAATCTGAGTTGGTAGAGGTGCTGGCAGAAGGAGAGGCGGACCTATTGCCAATGCAGAAGTGTTGGGAATTTTGCAGAGGTTTGAGGCCGGAATGGATGCCATGGAGCGAAGATAGCCCAGAGATCCTGAAGACATCAGTGAACCTGAGATAGAAGAAGCTGAAGAAAATGTTGAGATTCCTCCTGACATGAGGCTCCTCATAACTGTTCTGGGGTCTGCAGTTAAGCCCAATATTGAAGTATCAAGTTTTTCAGGAGGACTGAATCCAGAGGAGTTGGTGGACTGGATTAATGAAATGAACAAGTGCTTTGACTATGAAGAAATGAGCAAAGATAAGAAGGTCAAGTTTGCAGTAACAAAGCTGAAGGGACATGCTGCACTTTGGTGGGATGGAGTGCAAGCCGAAAGAAGGAGAGTTGCAAAACAGCATATCAGGAGCTGGACCAGAATGATGGCTAAGTTAAAAGGTAAATTCTTGCCTAGTAATTATCAGCTAACATTGTTTAGACAAATGCAGAACCTGAGACAGAGGTTGCTGACAGTAAAGGAATACACATAAGAATTCTACATAGTGAGCATAAGGGTTGGGAAATTTCAAGACACACCAGAGAAGACTGCCAGATATGTGAATGGTCTCAAGCTGGAGATCCAAGATGAGATTGGTCTTTTGTCTCCTAAGACAGTTGAAGAGGCCTATCAGATGGCCTTGAAAGCAGAAGAGAAACTCCTGAGGAAGAAGTCTGCCAAAAGGAGAGGTACTTTATGTGGAAAGGGAAGTCAGGGTGGTAGAGGAAAGCCTACTACACCCAGGGATGGATCTAACAGTAGCTCACCTCATAATGCATCTAAAGAGGGTGATGCAAGAGGTAGAAGGGGTTCTTATATAGGAAGAGGAGGCAGAGGTAGAGGTAGAGAATTGAGGTGCTATAGATGTCAGCAAGTGGGACACAAGCACTATGAGTGCCCAGAGAATGTGGGTGCTGGTCCAAGAAATGTTTTTGTTGCCCAGGCTAGAGAAGAGGCAGAAATTGAAGAATAAATTCTACCAGAGAGGGGAGAGTCCTTGGTGGTTAATAAGGTCTTATTGAAGCAAGCCAAAGAGGTCATTGAGCCTGCACAAAGGAAGACTTTGTTTAGGAGCATATGCAAAGTCCAAGGGAAATGCTGCCAGCTATTCATTGATAGTGGCAGCACAAACAATCTGGTTTCCACTAAGGTAATAGAGAAGTTGAAGCTGAAGACAAGGGAGCATTCAACTCCCTACAGGGTGTCCTGGCTGCATAAAGGGCACCGGCTGATTGTAAAAGAACAGTGTGAGATAGAGCTGCAAATGAGAAAATACAAAGACAAAGTCCTGTGTGATTTGATGCCCATGGATGTGTGTTACATACTGGTGGGTAGACCTTGGCAGTTTGACAGAGAAGCGGTGCATGATGGCAAGAAGAACACGTACAAGTTCTTCAAACATGGGTTACATCATACATTGATACCCATGGAAGAAGGAGGGCCATCAAGCAGAGTGGTTGATCGAAAGACCTTGTTGCTGAGCGGGAAGGAATATCTACAGCAGATAGAAAAAGAAGAGGTAAGTTTTTATTTAGTTTGCAAACCTAAGGTAGTTCTTACTTCTACAAATATTTCTGATTTGCCAATAGAAATCCAAGAGATGTTAGACAATTACTGTGACATTTTTGTGGATGATTTACCTGATGAGCTGCCACCTGTGAGGAAGATCAACCATCAGATAGATTTTATCCCTGGCTTGAATCTGCCAAATAAGGCAGCCTACAGAATGACTCCCACAGAAAATGAGGAAATCAGGAGACAAGTACAGGAATTGGTGGACAAGGGGCTGATCAGAGAAAGTTTGAGTCCATGTGAAGTGCCAGCAGTATTGAGCCCAAAGAAAGATGGAGGTTGGAGAATGTGCACTGATTCCAGAGCAATTAATAAGATAAAAATTAGGTACAGATTCCCTTTGCCTAGAGTTGAGGATTTAATGGATTGTTTGAGTGGTGCAAAATATTTTTCAAAGATAGATTTAAAAAGAGGATATCATCATATTAGAATAAGAGAGGGTGATGAGTGGAAAACTGCCTTTAAACGAATGAAGGACTGTATGAATGGATGGTCATTCCTTTTGGGTTGTCAAATGCACCTAGCACTTTTATGAGACTTATGAATGAAGTTTTGAAAGAATTCATTGGTAAATTTGTGATAGTGTATCTGGATGATATATTAGTTTTCAGCAAAACCAAAGAAGAACATTTAAGGCATCTTAATTATGTCTTGAAGAAGTTGCACCAAGAGAAACTGTTGATAAACTTAAAGAAATGTTCATTAATGAAGGAAGAGTTGGTGTATTTGGCTTTGTTGTTTCTGCAGAAGGATTGAAGATGGACCCAGAAAAGGTTAAGGCAATTGTGGAGTGGCCTTCACCCAGAAATGTTTTTGAGGTAAGAAGTTTCCATGGACTTGCCAGTTTTTACAGGAAATTTATAAGAAACTTCAGTAAGATTAATGCACCCATCATTGAGACAATAAAGAAGAGCAAACAGCCATTTAAGTGGATTGCTGAAGAAAAAAGAAACTTTAAAACATTGAAGCAAAAGATAACTGAAAAGCCTGTTTTGATTCTGCCTGATTTTACTAAACCGTTTCAAGTGAAGTGTGATGCCAGTGGGGAAGCCATTGGAGTGTTGAACTCTTAGTTAAACTGAGAGGGGGGGGTGAATCAGTTTAACACATTCATTGAATTTTAAAACTTTTCCTTTAAAACTTATTTTACTTTATTAACACCTTCATTTCATGATCAACATAATGTGTGAGCAATATTTATTTATGAGCAGCAATTAATAAGCAGATTAGATAATGTACCAGCAGTCTTAATATGTTAGCAGCAAGTATTAGCAGAATAGATATATCATATCAACACATAAACATCATGCACATAGACACCAGATATACATGGAAACCCATAAAGGGAGAAAACCACATCTTATTATTGTTGTGATGCAAAGGCAAGCTCCAACTCCCTCTCACCACTGATTTTCTGCAGGCACCAACCTACAGGAGGCTCCAACCTCAATTCTGCAAGCTACAACTTGCAAGGAAGCTCCAACTCCCATCTATTTTCTGCGGGCACCAACCTACAGGAGGCTCCAACCTCAGTCAGCTACAACTGACATTTTATCAAGCTACAACTTGATGTGGAAGCACCAACTCCCATCTATTTTCTGCAGGCACCAACCTACAGGAGGCTCCTACCTCAGTCAGCTACAACTGACATCTATCAAGCTACAACTTGATAGGGAAGCTCCAACTTCATTACTCTTTCAAAAGAAATACACTTGCTGATTTACCTTGGATATCAGCTCTGTTTTGTACCTTCTTCTCTGCTGTTCATCAACTCTTATATCAGACCTGCATCATCTCTGCTCAGCCCCTTCTTCTTCTTTGCTCAGCTCCTCCTTATTCACATTCTTCTTGCAGCTTGCTTATTCTCTTCAACTCTCTTTAATTCTGCTGCATACTCTCTTCTTCTCTCACTCCTTTTTCGTCAACAATCTCCCCTTGGATATTACCCTGTTTTATACAAAAATAGCTTCATGGTTGTTTGTATTCCACTGGGAATTCGAAATGGACAGCCATGTCTCTTTTCCTTTTGCCTTCTCATCTCTTTTCAGCTCACTCAGAAAAATGTAACTGTAGGTGCTTATTTTAATATTACAGTGGGATATTTGCTCTCTTCGGGAGACTTGCCAATGCATCACAACAATATAAATTTAAATAAAACATTTACATTCAAATTTAAATGAGAACTCCAACTCACTCGTTTTGTCTCTTGGCTTGCTGCGCATTTGTCTTTTCTCTGACTGTGTCTTTGTCTTTTCTGTGACTGTGTTTTATCTCTTTTCAGCTCTGTTTTCTCTTCTGGCCTTTGCTGTGGTGTAACGGCTGCATACATGTAACTGTGCTTTTTATATCAGTGTATTTTATATAAATATATGTAACTGTTGATTGTAATTCAACCCTTTACACGCAGCAAGTGTCTTGTTGATGTGGCAGGCTCCGCAGGCCGGAACATACATATATCACAACTGTATAGCGTTAATAATTGCCCTCCCGTAAAGCTGAGGTCCGTGGGTCTAGAGACCACGCGTCTTATCGCAACCGTGTTATATATATAACTCAATAACCATTATATATCATATTTGTTATGCCCCCGGATCATATTCAAACGTTATTCAACATATATAATATATGCAATTTATTTACAAATAACCCGACGTCCATAAGGATTGACTGCCAATACGATTAAACCTTTAATAAACCAAATTCATTATATATGACTTCGCCCCGGGCCCACATATCACGCTTTCCGATGCATTGATTCTCCTCCGATTGCGATTGATTGTTCATGCTCCGATTGCGATTGATCGCAAACGCAACTTCAAAAACTCCGATGCGATTGAGTCACTGTTCACTGTTCTTTGTCGATGCGATTGACTAATATCGATGCGATTGGGACTCAAATTTTATTAATCAAGGTTTATAAGCCCATCGGGTCCGGATTCTTAATCGCAATCGCAAGTATTTTAATATGTGTTGCGATGGTTTGTTTCTTTCCGATGCGATTGACTAATGCTGATGCGATTGACTAATATCGATGCGATTGGGACTCAAATTTTATTAATCAAAGTTTATAAGCCTATCGGGTCCAGATTCTTAATCTCAATCGCAAGTCTTTTAATATGTGTTGCGATGGTTTTTTTCTTTCCGATGCGATTGACCACTGTTCACGGAACTTAAAACATATATCAATCGTGACTTATAACCCATCGGATCCGGAACTCAATCGCAATCGCAAATTTCTGTTGTGATGTTCCGCTCCCCTTGTGATTTCCGATTGCGATTGATCGCAATCGCAACTTTGAGTTGCAGGACTTATCAATTGTGGTTTATAGACCCGTCGGGTCCGGATTCTCATCGCAATCGCAATTTTCTGTGGGTTACATATTACGCTTCACAGTTTTTCTCCGATTGTGATTGAGGAGGGGTCCCACCATTTAAATCTTCGTTTTGTGTGCTCTATAATAAAGTGCTCCACTTATATAACTGATATATATGTATACTTGGCCAATGGATCATGCGATTCCCGGAATACGTTTTGTATATGTTTATATATATTCTTTGCCGCTGGAGTGAAGCGATTCCCGGAATAATGTTTGTGTTATATTATATGTATAACGCCGGTTGGAGTGTGTGATTCCCGGAATTTTATAACGGCTCTCTGCCTCTGTCTCTGCCTCTGCTGCTTCTGTCGCTCTGCCTCTGTCTCTACCTTTCGATAACGGTTCTTCACTGTGCTTCTATGACTGTTACATTTTGACATTCTTCTTGCTGCCTCTATTGCTTTCACTGTGCTTCTTTTGCCTTCCTCTGCTTCAGCGCTGCCTCCTTTGCTGCCTCTATTACTTCTTTGTCTCTTCCTTTCTGCTATATCTGTTGTCTTAGTTTCTTTGTGCTCCTTTCTCTATTGCGTATATAGAATCCACTCCACCTGTTATACTTGTAGCAAATCCTATGAGGCTCCGATCTTCTACGCCTTCAATTCAACAGTTCCTTTCCTCAACTTCGAACTCCGCTACGTTACCAGAGTTTTGTTCCTCATCTTGATTTAATTCTGCAGAATGAATTGATGTATTCTCCCCAACAGTGCTTCACAGTCTTCCCACTTGAATAATTGTGCAATAACACTGTTAGCGCCCCTATGAAATTTTTGACAAGCAAATAGGGGGCTAAATTATTTTTGAGTCTTCAAGGAATGCATTTCCTCTGAAAACACAGTCTCCTTGAAGCCTCTATGTGCCTTTTATCCTTTGATCAAATCCCTCTGTGATTTCCTTATAAAGCCTCTCTTTATGAAGAAATGCCCAAAGGCCCCCCTTTTTTCCCTTTTATTTCATCCCCCCTTGTATTCCCCTTCTATTCCCCGCACACCCCTCAAATCCCCCAAAATCCCCTTTAATTTCTTCCCCTACCCTTTGTTTTCCCTTCTTCCCCCTTTATTTCTCTATCGTTCCCCTTCCCCAGCCCTAAAATCCATTAAAATGGGCAAAAAACCCACTTCCAACCTTATTATAAGGCCTAGCCCCTTTCTGCCAGCCCCTTCTAACCACTTCCCCACATATGACCTCGCGCTGGGACCAAGCGCTTAAGTCCCAGGCGCTAATCGCAATAGGAAGTCGGGCGAGGGTCCATTTCCTTTGTTACATCATAAAAGTCCTCATGCGATTGACTATTAAACAAAGTCCCGCGACCTGTTTTCGGCAGTTGATTTGCCGTTCCAATCAACGGCGGAGCGCTAATCGCTTGCCCCCCGTCAATCGCAATCGCAACATGCATTGTGCACCCCCCGATTGATCGCATCGCGCTCCGATTGCGATCCTCCGATCATATCCTGGCCGTCCATCTCCCAGCCGATCCAACGGCCAGCGCTCCATCGCAAGTTCCCCTCCGATCGCAATCGCAAGTCTTTCCTCCCGTCCCCCGATTGCATCTCCGCCGTCCGTTCCTCCTCCAGATCGATGGCCAGCGCTCAATCGCTTCGTTCCTCCCGATCGCCGATCGCAAGTCCCTCTGTTTCCCCCCCGATTAAATCTTCGTCGCCCATCTGTTCTACGATCCGACGGCCATCGCACTTCCCTTTTCCTCCGATCGCAAGTCTTTCCTCCCGTGCTCCGATTAAATCTCTGTCGTCCATCTCCCTACTGATCCAACGGCTATCGCATAATCGCATCATCGCCCATTTCGCCTCCTTTTCTCCCGCCGATTGATTGTGAGCCATTGATCTGATCACAGATCCAACGGTCAGCGCTTAATCGCACCCGCCCCTTCGATCGCAATCGCAAGTCCCATCTTCCTGTCTCCGATTGCGATGCTCCGATTACATCACAGCCGTTCATCCTTCCCGTGATTGAACGGCCCGGCGCTAATCGCATCCCCTTCCCTCCATCGCCCGATTTGATCTCGTCCGTCTGTTTGCTACATGATCCGACGGTCATCGCTTCTTCCGCCCAATCGCAATCGGAAGTTTCAATGTGTGTCTTTTCTGTCCCCCCCGATTGCGATTGCTCGATTGAATCCTGACCGTCCGTCTCCTCCCGGATCTGACGGCTCAGGTTTAATCGCCCTCCGCCTCAGTTGGGTCCCACCTCGTATGATCTTTCTACAACATTTCATTGCATTTCATGCATTTTCTTTGTATTTCCTCCATTATTCAAACCTTTGTGTTTTACATTAAGGTTTAGTGAATCGCCCTCCACCATGGCCGGGTTCGGCTTCCACGGATCCGCACCATTGTGTCCGTTGTTTCCATAGTCGTCACCGCCTTTCCTCCATCGCTCCGCCACCACTTCTCCGGCCTCTGCAGCATTTCTCCGCCACCGCGGCCCGGTTTGCAACAGGTTTACTCTACGGTGCAGATAGTACATAGAGGCCAATTCAGCGGCCAAACGAGACAACAGAGGCGGGTTAGAAGGGATTTAAGCATGTAATTAAAGATTAATGATTATGACCCTGCATTCAAAGGCTTAAGGCACTGTTTGAAGACTAATGAGCGCACCAGCAACGCCATAACTGCGCTACCTAACAGCATGACCTTTTTCCTCCTGAGGTACACCTTCCTACAGCACCTCCATATCTCCTCGAGCCCTGAAAAGATTAATTGCGTTGTCCGAAATCCATTTAGGACAGTCAGGCAGCAGTTATGAGGTATGGAGAGCCTCGCAGATCTTTCACCCAGTTCATTTATTCAGAAGGCTAGCACAGAGTTCCAGACAGCCGAAGGACTCCAAATGAAATATCCGAGGTCAAAATCGACCTGACAGAGATCTCCAAAATAGCCTACAGAGTACACACAGCGCTGCATTTTTCCATTAAGCGGTATGGGCGTGAACACTTCCGCCGATTCTGTCTTAATGAGATCAATTCAATGTTCATCTACCTCTGTTTTCTCTCTTCTCCTATAAAATCCCTGAGAACGAATTGTAAAGGTTGTTGTTCAGTTGCTGGCAGTTTGCTGTTAGAGGGATTCATTTGACTGTTAGAACAGTCGTGGGAGGGAGTAGCAGAGTAGTTGTATGTAATAGGCTGGGAGGAGAAGTCTGGACTGTAACAACCATTGAGCTTATTGTACATGACTGGTTTTGCATCAATTAATCAAAGCACATTTCACAGGATCCTGGTCTATTACTATTGGTGATGTGTTTCTTACTCTGTTTATTACATTTTCGCATTGTTTCATTATTCTTCTGGTAGGCATCAGAATAATGGTATAGGATTCACCCTTTGTTAGGTGCCCTATGCTGTCTGCTCTCCCTACCTTTATGTTTTCCGCTAGATGTGCTATCTGAGAGTTGTTTTCAGTTGATTTAACCAGCGCAGTGGATGTTATTGCCTACTGGCTGATGTATGAATTGGTTGAAGCCGTTCTTAGATGTTCTTGAGGGGTTTAAAGCTGGAAAGTTTGGGAGCACTAGGGATAAGTGTTAGCCCTGTCCACTAGGATCCTTTCACGACCAACTTACCTTTCTAAGATCCCTTCGTTTATCTTATCTTTGTTTTCCCTTGGAGTTGCTAAAGAAGATCTGGAGTTAAACGACCTCTAATCTGATCTATAAGCAACCCCTTTGTTTCTTTGAGAGCTGCCTTTGAGTATGTCCAAGCAGGTCTGGAGTTAAATGACCTCTGACCTGATCTATAGACAGAAAATTGGTTGCTTTCCTTCTTTCACTTTCCTCCTTAATGTTCCATCCCATCATCTATCTAAAAAGATCCTTTAGTATAGATGACTTGCCATTTGAAAGCCTTGGCTAGTTGTTGCATGTAATTTCCTTTCATGACTCCATAACCCAATGTATGGCACTATCTTGGCCTATCCTCTTTGCTGAAACAACCTGTTGTTTTGTTCCTTTCCTCCCATTGCTTTCTCGGCCTATGATCTTCTAACCAACCCAGCAACCCTTCAACCAAATCACTTTAAACCCCCCTTTGTGCTTCATAACTAGCCTAATATCTCAATTCGAGCTTTAAAGACATATCATTCTTTGCTCTATTGGAGAGATCCCTCTCCGGGTCCAGGAGGGCTAGATCTTAGGGCCCCAAAGTGGTTCTGATGTTGTCTCATCTTTTGGTCTTGCCAATCTGGCCAAAACATGGGAACCCCAACATAATGGCGACTCCACTGGGGAAGAATCTGAGAGTCAAGAACCGCTGATAGTTGGTCTATTTCCCATTGTCGTCACCAACATAATGGTGACTCCACTGGGGAAAATCTGAGAGTCAAGGACCACTTTGCCTTATATTGGCTTTCTCATTGCTGGTGGTGGACAGCAGCCTACTCCAAACAGCCAAATTCATCCACCTGGCGACTCCACACTCCCTATGATCCAAAGACCTGATGACTCCACTGGTGAGGAACACTGAACTGGTTGAGAAGAGACAGTAGCCTTCTTTGCAAAAAGCAGATCCAAACATGGACAGAGATGCAAAGTATAATGCTTTGTATAATAAAGCATGCAGAGTAACAGAAATGTTGGGTCAAGTGCTAGAGACATACATGGCTAATATGAATGCAGATGATGATTATTTAGAACAGCCTATGTCTCCTTCAGAGCAAGAACGAACTCAAGATTTAGAAGATGAGAAAGACATGTATGATGCTCGAGAATCTGTAGAGGATGAAGAGGAAAGTGATCAGGGACTGCCTGATTGCTTACCCATGTCTTGTGTTGTGCTAACTAGAGAATATCAGGACCTATTAGCAAAGGCTAATAGGGAAAGCTGCCTTGAGGAAACAGAAGACCGCATAGAAGAGGCAGAATCTGATATAGAAGAAGAGGCTCAAGTAAACATCACGCCTCCAAATCAGCCTACACAAGAGGAAGAGGATTGCTATTCTTCTGTCCCTGATGAAAGGGAAACCCCTCTTTTGACAGAAGAAGAGATTGAACGGATATTAAATCAGCAGCCTCCCTCTGAAATCTTCTATAGAACACAAGCTCCTGCTCAGTCATTAGTTGAGTTTGATGATTCAGATTCAGAAGACTCCTCTGTGGATCAGGACGAAGAAAGACCTGCTGCGTGCTCAGAATGGTGGACTTGGTCAAGTCCGCATATTTATGACACTGATGGCGAGATCTACGACAGCATAATAGCAGATGAAGATTCTTTGAATCTTCATTCTGCTCTACCACAAATCATCAGTGAGACTGGACACCAGCAGCCTTTCCTTTTAGAAGATGAGGAGGAAAGCAAAGAAGAGTTTCTTGAGCAGAGTGAAAGAAATGAGCTTCCTCTTGAAAAGGAGGAAGTAATGGAACAAGCCCCTGCTCAAGAATGCATGGATCTTTTCACGGAGCCCTGCACTTCAGAGCAGAACATATCGGAGCTCCGAGAGGACTCAGCCCCAATATACGATGAGTCCTCCAGTTCAGAAGATGAGGGAGATTCTCTCTCTCAAGAGAGTCTTCTTCTGGATCCAGTGGAAGAAGAAGATATCCTGGTCGAAGCCAAGCTGCCAGACATTCACAACCAGGTATCTTATCATGATCCTTATGCATTTTTCCTGCAAAAATTTGAAGAAGGATCAAAGGTCTTTTTGAGTAGCATGTTGCAGACAGGAAGCAAATTTTTCAAAGCTGCTGTTATTGAACAAAAAGAGTGTGAGCTGCCCTGCCTATCCAGCATGCTCAAGGAGTTGAGCAAGAAGGACCAACCATGGGATCACTTGGGGGACTGGTTACATTGGAAGACAATGTTTGTAAGCTAGACCTGTAAATATGTCAGTAGAGTAGGGTAGGTAGGAAAAGCTCAATAAAGCTCAGTCTATGAGCATGTAGTTAGTTATTTCATTTTCTGTTTTAGAATATAGAGAAGAAACCTGCTAGACAGTCTAATCCTAGCAGGTAGTAGTGTAGGTAGAGAAAATATGAGGCCAACAGTTTAATCTGGTCTCATGGAGTAATAAGGGTAGAAGTAGATTAGGTTTATTTTTCCTGTTTGTAAAAGTTAATGATGTAAAGGGTCTGCAAGTCCAAATGCACCCAAGAAGAAAAAATGATAGGACTGTAGTGTGGGTAGGTAGTTGTTTGGAAGAATTTTACTACTGATATGTTGTCTTCACAGTATGTGGCAGCTGATCTAAAGAAAGAAGAAAGATGGCTTATAGCAGCAGGCATCTGGCCTACACCAAGAGATCGATTTCTGAATTCTTGACTCCTTCAAGAAGAAGCCATCCCCATGTGGAGCCACTGTTAGCCCCCCTATGAAATTTTTGACAAGCAAATAGGGGGCTAAATTATTTTTGAGTCTTCAAGGAATGCATTTCCTTTGAAAACACAGTCTCCTTGAAGCCTCTATGTGCCTTTTATCCTTTGATCAAATCCCCTCTGCTGATTTCCCTTATAAAGCCTCTCTGCTATGAAGAAATTCCCAAAGGCCCCCTTTTTCCCATTTTATTTCATCCCCCTTGTCTTCCCCTTCTATTCCCCTTTTACCCCTCAAATCCCCCCAAAATCCCCTTTAATTTCTTCCCCTACCCTTTGTTTTCCCTTCTTCCCCCTTTATTTCTCTATCGTTCCCCTTCCCCAACCCTAAAATCCATTAAAATGGGCAAAAAACCCACTTCCGACCTTATTATAAGGCCTAGCCCCTTTCTGCCAGCCCCTTCTAACCACTTCCCCACATATGACCCCGCGCTGGGACCAAGCGCTTAAGTCCCAGGCGCTAATCGCAATCGGAAGTCGGGCGAGGGTCCATTTCCTTTGTTACATCATAAAAGTCCCGATGCGATTGACTATTAAACAAAGTCCCGCGACCTGTTTTCGGCCGTTGATTTGCCGCTCCAATCAACGGGGGAGCGCTAATCGCTTGCCCCCGTCAATCGCAATCGCAACATGCATTGTGCACCCCCCGATTGATCGCATCGCGCTCCGATTGCGATCCTCCGATCATATCCTGGTCGTCCATCTCCCAGCCGATCCAACGGCCAGCGCTCCATCGCAAGTTCCCCTCCGATCGCAATCGCAAGTCTTTCCTCCCGTCCCCCGATTGCATCTCCGCCGTCCGTTCCTCCTCCAAATCGACGGCCAGCGCTCAATCGCTTCATTCCTCCCGATCGCCGATCGCAAGTCCCTCTGTTTCCCCCCCGATTAAATCCCCTCCGTCCATCTGTTCCACGATCCGACGGCCATCGCACTTCCCTTTTCCTCCGATCGCAAGTCTTTCCTCCCGTGCTCCGATTAAATCTCCGTCGTCCATCTCCCTACTGATCCAACGGCTATCGCATAATCGCATCATCGCCCATTGCGCCTCCTTTTCTCCCGCCGATTGATTGTGAGCCGTTGATCTGATCACAGATCCAACGGTCAGCGCTTAATCGCACCCGCCCCTCCGATCGCAATCGCAAGTCCCATCTTCCTGTCTCCGATTGCGATGCTCTGATTACATCACAGCCGTTCATCCTTCCCGTGATCGAACGGCCCGGCGCTAATCGCATCCCCTTCCCTCCATCGCTCGATTTGATCTCGTCCGTCTGTTTGCTACATGATCCGACGGTCATCGCTTCTTCCGCCCAATCGCAATCGGAAGTTTCAATGTGTGTCTTTTCTGTCCCCCCCGATTGCGATTGCCCGATTGAATCATGACCGTCCGTCTCCTCCCGGATCTGACGGCTCAGGTTTAATCGCCCTCCGCCTCAGTTGGGTCCCACCTCATACGATCTTTCTACCACATTTCATTGCATTTCATGCATTTTCTTTGTATTTCCTCCATTATTCAAACCTTTGTGTTTTACATTAAGGTTTAGTGAATCGCCCTCCACCATGGTCGGGTCCCGCTTCCACGGCTCCGCACCATTGTGTACGTTGTTTCCACAGTCGTCACCGCCTTTCCTCCACCGCTCCGCCACCACTTCTTCGGCCTCTGCAGCATTTCTCCGCCACCGCGGCCACGTTTGCAACAGGTTTACTCTACGGTGCAGATAGTACAGAGAGGCCAATTCAGCGGCCAAACGAGACAACAGAGGTGGGTTAGAAGGGATTTAAGCCTGTAATTAAAGATTAATGATTATGACCCTGCATTCAAAGTCTTAAGGCACTATTTGAAGACTAATGAGCGCACCAGCAACGCCATAAATACGCTACCTAACAGCATGACCTTTTTCCTCCTGAGGTACACCTTCCTACAGCACCTCCATATCTCCTCGAGCCCTGAAAAGATTAATTGCGTTGTCCGAAATCCATTTAGGACAGTCAGGCAGCAATTATGAGGTATGGAGAGCCTCGCAGATCTTTCAACCAGTTCATTTATTCAGAAGGCTAGCACAGAGTTCCAGACAGCCGAAGGACTACAAATGAAATATCCGAGGTCAAAATCGACCTGACAGAGATCTCCAAAACAGCCTACAGAGTACACACAGCGCTGCATTTTTCCATTAAGCGGTATGGGCGTGAACAATTCCACCGATTCTGTCTTAATGAGATCAATTCAATGTTCATCTACCTCTGTTTTCTCTCTTCTCCTATAAAATCCCTGAGAACGAATTGTAAAGGTTGTTGTTCAGTTGCTGGCAGTTTGCTGTTAGAGGGATTCATTTGACTGTTAGAACAGTCGTGGGAGGGAGTAGCAGAGTAGTTGTATGTAATAGGCTGGGAGGAGAAGTCTGGACTGTAACAGCCATTGAGCTTATTGTACATGACTGGTTTTGCATCAATTAATCAAAGCACATTTCACAAGATCCTGGTCTATTACTATTGGTGAGGTGTTTCTTACTCTGTTTATTACATTTTCGCATTGTTTCATTATTCTTCTGGTAGGCATCAGAATAATGGTATAGGATTCACCCTTTGTTAGGTGCCCTATGCTGTCTGCTCTCCCTACCTTTATGTTTTCCGCTAGATGTGATATCTGAGAGTTGTTTTCAGTTGATTTAACCAACGCAGTGAATGTTATTGCCTGTTGGCT
The DNA here is from genome assembly GCA_034641835.2 of Pinus albicaulis. Lineage (NCBI taxonomy): Eukaryota > Viridiplantae > Streptophyta > Pinopsida > Pinales > Pinaceae > Pinus > Pinus albicaulis. The sequence continues at coordinate 1,922,169,377 of CM076578.1, forward strand.
GATGTATGAATTGATTGAAGTTGTTCTTAGATGTTCTTGAGGGGTTTTAAGCTGGAAAGTTTGGGAGCACTGGGGATAAGAGTAAGCCTTGTCCACTAGGATCCTTGCACGACCAGCTTACCTTTCTAAGATCCCTTCGTTTATCTCATCTTTGTTTTCCCTTGGAGTTGCTAAAGCAGACTTGGAGTTAAATGACCTCTGGTCTGATCTATAACCAGCCCCTTTGTCTCTTTGAGAGCTGCCTTTGAGTGTGTCCAAGCAGGTCTGGAGTTAAATGACCTCTGACCTGATCTATAGACAGAAAGTTGGTTGTCTTTCCTTCTTTCACCTTCCTTCCTTTATGTTCCATTCCACCATCTGCCTAAAAGATCCTTTAGTGTAGATGACTTTCCCTTTGGAAGCCTTGGCTAGCTGTTGCAAGTAATTCCCTTTCATGACTCCATAGCCCAATGGATGGCACTGTCTTGGCCTATCCTCTTTGCTGAAGCATCCTGCTTCCATGTTCCTTTCCTCCCATTGCTTTCTCGACCTATGATCTCCTAACCAACCCAGCAACCCTTCAACCAAATCACTTTAAACCCCCCTTTGTGCTTCATAACTAGCCTAATATTTCAATTCGAGCTTTAAAGACATATCATTCTTTGCTCTATTGGAGAGATCCCTATCCGGGTCCAAGAGGGCTAGATCCTAGGGCCCCAAAGTGGTTCTGATGTTGTCTCATCTTTTGGTCTTGCCAATCTGGCCAAAACATGGGAACCCCAACAAACACAAATCAACTTCTACTAGATTTTCTCATTACTACACAGTCTTCCCACTTGAATAATTGTTCCTCATCACTCTGTCTCATTCCTCAGCTACTTGTCTTATGCTCTCTTTGTTTCATCTGCTCCTTGACTGATGCTACTCCTTAATTCTCCTTTTGCTGCCTCAGGTGGTCCTCCTTTGCCATCTCCTTTGCCATCAATGACAACATTTCCAACAGTCTCCCCCTTTGGCATTGATGGCAACACCTCCTCCAATAATCCAATGCTTCCTCTGCCTATCTGCTTTTCCTCCCCCTTTGACATCAATGGCAAAGGGTTGCTCATTTCCTAGTGTGCATTCTATCTTTTCATTTCCTTTCTCTGAGATGTGTTTAGGCCCTCTTCTGCTGACTTTGTACCATGCTGCTCCAGCCTGATGTACAAGACTTGTTGAGAGAACACTTTGAGGATTATTGGACTTGAATATACACTTAAAGATTGTGAATGCCCCATGTGACATATCAAGCTTGCTTCAACTATACTTCAGTCTATATTATAATCTTCATCTGCGATGCATATCTATTGAAGAAGGTTGTAGTTGGAGTCTGTCTTCTTCTGCAATAATCATCTGCAGTACAACATCTCTTCAATTGTGATGATGCCAATATGTCTTTTATAACTGTGATTCACTTTTCTTGCCTGTTGGTGATGATATGAGCTAGGAAGCTGATGATGATATTACACTTAATAGCTGCAGGTCTTTGTTACTAATGTGATCAATGAATTAACTAGAAATTGATCTAAGAGATCAAATGCCTTTACTGCTTGCATAATGAACTTTCAAAACAAAACCTTGAGGTAGGATGCATTCAATGTATTGGTCGATCTCACTTATCAACCATGCACTTTTCTTTATGACATAAGGGGGTATGTATGTCAATCTCTCTTTAAAGGTGGATTACCAGCAAATCCTTTGTGCTGAGCTTTAGATGGTAATCACAGCTAGTCCTTTATTCTTCAGATACTTTGACTGTTCTATCAGAATGAACTTCCACAGAAGCATATTCAAGATGTTTAATTGAAAACTCAGCAAACAGACTTCACACAGTTTTGTAACTGATTTTTAAAAAGGAGGCCTTGAAGATATTCATGTACCAAATTCAGGAAGGCATGCAATTATATATATAGAAGAAGATATTGCTTCAGTACTCAATATACTACTTCAAGTGTAAGAAAGATAATGTTATTTTTTCTCTGCTACTGACCTTTTCATGCTGAATGCAGATAATACTGGGAATATTACATTGAGGTTCTTTTGCCATAATCCTTTGATCCTGAGGACCTGAACCATGTTGTTGCTCCACTGATAACACTTGATATTCTGTTCGATAGGCATGCTGCTTGTACCAAGTACCAATTGATATTACTTTGATAAAATATGCAGAGATTTCACTTCAGTTTGCACATAAACCCATAGTTAAGATCACCTTCATAATTCCATACTATTGAACTTTCCGCTGTTCACATTAATAGTCATTAATATCCTCAATCTGATCTTGTAATTATTTAACATTCTTCTTTTTCTATCATTTGGTTCCAAGGAAAGCCATTGCATGTACCTCTCTAAAACTGTTCTAGAATCATTGCTGCTTTATATTCAATTCAATTGTTCTAACATACAAATCTTCAGAAAGACATCTTCAATTTCTTTTCTATGAATCTTCACGTGCTGATTACTCAAATATTTATTACTCACTTAACTACATTCCTCCAAGGTGATCTTTTGAAAGATGTGATGAACTGATGATAGGTACTCATCCTTATTAATGTGATTCATTGTTAATTCTAGCAGTAAGAGGTACAGTGTGATCATCACTTTAATGTGCTGAAGTCTTCTCAGCTTACATGTTCATTGCTAATGTTTCCTCTAATCCCAAGGCTTCTTGCTGCTTTCTCTCCATCCATCAACCTGTTGGCTATTGTGTGCTTCAGGTGTTCTTCTTCCTCTATAGTTCCTTGTTGGAGAAAATTGTCCTGTGCATTCTTGATCTTATAGCTATCCTTATTCCAAGGAGCTCTTCTTAGACTGCTTTCATGGGGTCTATATATGAACTGCTCTCCCCCTGGGATGTTGCTTCATATTTGTCACTGGATGGATTTTTGCTTTGCTTCCTAGAGCAGCTCCCCCTAAGAATATGGAGGATTTGTTATGTTATTGAGATGATAGGCTCCCCTTTTCTCTTTTCTTTCCATACTCTATTGGGGTTCATCATAATGTCTGCACTCCTTTCCGATTCATAGTTTTGTTTGATTGGATTGGATTTCATCATCTGCCTGGAGTTCTTTAATATATATGGCAGTTTACAGTCTTTAGCTTTGTGACCACGCTTGAGGCATACATAACATCTTATTTGAACAAGGTGCATTTGAGCTGATGTATAATATTCCATTCCCCTTTTTTAACATAATTTACAATCAACATATTTATGTCCAAATTCATTGCATGCATAACAGTAGCCATGGAAATGATTTGTGTACCTGGTGGAAGATTGTCTTTTCCCTTTGCTTGCTTGAGGGGTTCTTCTCTTTTGCTGCATCCTTTGTTGGTTGGACTGGATTGGCTTTGTCTTACAATATGCTGCATTATGTCTTGGTTTATGACAAGATAAACATGTGCTAATTTTCATAGGAGGGAGGAACCTCCTTTGACATCTTCCGAATTTGTTCAATTCATCCCTAGGAGCATTTGAGCCTTTAGTAGCTGATTGTTTCATCCTCTCATTCTCTGTTCTTTCATGTTGCTGCTTGATTATGTTTGTTTCTTTACAACTCATGTTCCTGCTGGTTTCTGCTTCTGTAGGAATTTGCTGAGCTGTTTCACAGTTCTTTACAGCTTTTACAAAAATGATTTTCTTGTTTTCTTCAACCTTGGACTTACTGGTTTCACCTTCATATCCTATCCTAGCCTTTATGAGAGGTGACCTTTGAGCCTTTAGAATCTGGTCCAACTGTCCAGAGCTTTTCATTTGAGGAGTATTCATTAATAAATCTCTTTGGGCCTTTTCTAATTTCTTTCTTAGGTTCACTACTTCTTCTTCCGATTTTTCACATTCCAGATTTTTCTCTCTCATTTGTTGCAGCAAAGTGTCTTCTATTTTCCTTGCTTCTTCAAGGTGTGTCTTCAGGCCAACAATTTCTTTCTTATCTTCATATTCTCTCTCATCACATATTTGCACCACTGTCTTAAGGTATTTGTTTTCATTTTTCAATTTTTCTATTTCAGTCAAAGCAGTGTCAAGCTTGGCTTTTTCTTCAGCTGTAATTTCTTCATGGTTCCTATCTCCATTCACACTAGCAGGTACTTCATTTGATTGAATATTTTCCTATTGACATGATTTTTTCTTCTTCTTAATTCTCTTATCCTTCTTGTCAGTGCCGTCCTTAGGGTTTACTCCATGCATGAAGTGAAATCTATCCCAGATTTCTTTTGCAGAGGTTAAATCCATTATCAACTCAAGGTCCTTGTTATGAAGACTGTTATATATTACACATTTTGCCTTGGCATTCCTCTGTTGTTCTTTCACCGTGGGGGAGTCTGTGCAGTAACCATCACATACAAGCTTCCATACTTCAGGTTCATTAGCCAATAATCCTGTTTTAACCTTATCTCTCCATTCAGGAAAGTTTGTTGTATTTAACACAGGTACATTTTGATAGTCCATGACTTAACTAGATCTCCTTCAAGCTATTAGGCTTGCACCAAAGGAACCGGCTTTGATACCAATTGTTGAACTCTTAGTTAAACTGAGAAGGGGAGGGTGAATCAGTTTGACACATTCATGGACTTTTAAAACTTTTCCTTTAAAACTTATTTTACTTTATTAACACCTTCATTTCATGATCAACATAATGTGTGAGCAATATTTATTTATGAGCAGCAATTAATAATCAGATTAGATAATGTACCAGCAGTCTTGATATGTTAGCAGCAAGTATTAGCAGAATAGATATATCATATCAACACATAGACATCATGCACATAGATACCAGATATACGTGGAAACCCATAAAGGGAGAAAACCACATCTTATTATTGTTGTGATGCAAAGGCAAGCTCCAACTCCCTCTCACCACTGATTTTCTGCAGGCACCAACCTACCGGAGGCTCCAACCTCAATTCTGCAAGCTACAACTTGCAAGGAAGCTCCAACTCCCATCTATTTTCTGCAGGCACCAACCTACAGGAGGCTCCTACCTCAGTCAGCTACAACTGACATTTTATCAAGATACAACTTGATGTGGAAGCACCAACTCCCATCTATTTTCTACAGGCACCAACCTACAGGAGGCTCCTACCTCAGTCAGCTACAACTGACATCTATCAAGCTACAACTTGATAGGGAAGCTCCAACTTCCTTACTCTTTCAAAAGAAAAACACTTGCTGATTTACCTTGGATATCAGCTTTGTTTTGTACCTTCTTCTCTGTTGTTCATCAACTCTTATATCAGACCTGCATCATCTCTGCTCAGCCCCTTCTTCTTCTTTGCTCATCTCCTCCTTATTCACATTCTTCTTGCAGCTTGCTTATTCTCTTCAACTCTCTTTAATTCTGCTGCATACTCTCTTCTTCTCTCACTCCTTTTTCGTCAACAATCTCCCCTTGGATATTACCCTGTTTTATACAAAAATAGCTTCATGGTTGTTTGTATTCCACTGGGAATTCGAAATGGACAGACATGTCTCTTTGCCTTCTGCCTTCTCATCTCTTTTCAGCTCACTCAGAAAAATGTAACTGTAGGTGCTTATTTTAATATTACAGTGGGATATTTTCTCTCTTCCGGAGACTTGCCAATGCATCACAACAATATAAATTTAAATAAAACATTTACATTCAAATTTAAATGAGAACTCCAGCTCACTCGTTTTGTCTCTTGGCCTGTTGCGCATTTGTCTTTTCTTTGACTGTGTCTTTGTCTTTTCTGTGACTGTGTTTTATCTCTTTTCAGCTCTGTTTGCTCTTTTGTCCTCTGCTGTGGTGTAACTGCTGCATACGTGTAACTGTGCTTTTTATATCAGTGCATTTTATATAAATATATGTAACTGTTGACTGTAATTCAACCCTTTACACGCAGCAAGTGTCTTGTTGATGTGGCAGGTTCCGCAGGCCGGAACATACATATATCACAACTTTATAGCGTTAATAATTTCCCTCCCGTAAAGCTGAGGTCCGTGGGTCTAGAGACCACGCGGCTTATCGCAACCGTGTTATATATATAACTCAATAACCATTATATATCATATTTGTTATGCCCCCGGATCATATTCAAACGTTATTCAACATATATAATATATGCAATTTATTTACAAATAACCCGACGTCCATAAGGATTGACTGCCAATATGATTAAACCTTTAATAAACCAAATTCATTATATATGACTCCGCCCCGGGCCCACATATCACGCTTTCTGATGCATTGATTCTCCTCCGATTGCGATTGATCGCTCATGCTCCGATTGCGATTGATCGCAAACGCAACTTCAAAAACTCGGATGCGATTGAGTCATTGTTCACTGTTCTTTGCCGATGCGATTGACTAATATCGATGCGATTGGGACTCAAATTTTATTAATCAAGGTTTATAAGCCCATCGGGTCCGGATTCTTAATTGTAATTGCAAGTCTTTTAATATGTGTTGTGATGGTTTGTTTCTTTCCGATGTGATTGACTAATGCTGATGTGATTGACTAATATCGATGCGATTGGGACTCAAATTTGATTAATCAAAGTTTATAAGCCTATCGGGTCCGGATTCTTAATCGCAATTGCAAGACTTTTGATATGTGTTGCGATGGTTTGTTTCTTTCCGATGCGATTGACCACTGTTCACGGAACTTAAAACATATATCAATCGTGATTTATAACCCATCGGATCCGGAACTCAATCGCAATCGCAACTTTCTGTTGTGATGTTCCGCTCCCCTTGCGATTTTCGATTGTGATTGATCGCAATCGCAACTTTGAGTTGCAGGACTTATCAATTGTGGTTTATAGACCCGTCGGGTCCGGATTCTCATCGCAAACGCAATTTTCTGTGGGTTACATATTACGCTTCACAGTTTTTCTCCGATTGCGATTGAGGAGGGGTCCCACCATTTAAATCTTCGTTTTGTGCTCTCTATAATAAAGTGCTCCACTTATATAACTGATATATATGTATACTTGGCCAATGGGTCATGCGATTCCCGGAATACGTTTTGTATATGTTTATATATATTCTTTGCCGCTGGAGTGAAGCGATTCCCGAAATAATGTTTGTGTTATATTATATGTATAACGCTGGTTGGAGTGTGCGATTCCCGGAATTTTATAACGGCTCTCTGCCTCTGCTGCTTCTGTCGCTCTGCCTCTGTCTCTACCTTCCGATAACGGTTCTTCACTGTGCTTCTATGACTGTTACATTTTGACATTCTTCTTGTTGCTTCTATTGCTTTCACTGTGCTTATTTTGCCTTCCTCTGCTTCAGCGCTGCCTCCTTTGTTGCCTCTGTTACTTCTTTGTCTCTTCCTTTCTGCTATATCTGTTGTCTTAGTTTCTTTGTGCTCCTTTCTCTATTGCGTATATAGAATCCACTCCACCTGTTATACTTGTAGCACATCCTATGAGGCTCCGATCTTCTACGCCTTCAATTCAACAGTTCTTTTCCTCAACTTCGAACTCCGCTACATTACCAGAGTTCTATTCCTCATCTTGATTTAATTCTGCAGAATGAATTGATTTATTCTCCCCAACAGTGCTTTACAGTCTTCCCACTTGAATAATTGTGCAATAACACAAATCAACTTCTACTAGACTGTCTCATTACTACACAGTCTTCCCACTTGAATAATTGTTCCTCATCACTCTGTCTCATTCCTCAGCTACTTGTCTTATTCTCTCTTTGTTTCATCTGCTCCTTGACTGATGCTACTCCTTAATTCTCCTTTTTCTGCCTCAGGTGGTCCTCCTTTGCCATCTCCTTTGCCATCAATGACAACATTTCCAACATGGAGCTGTGTTGAGTCAGGATGATAGGCCGGTAGCCTATTTCAGTGAAAAGATGAATGACACCAGAAGGAAGTGTTCCTCTTATGAGAAGGAATTATATGCAGTTATTCAGGCATTGAAAAAATGGAGGCATTATTTGATGTCCAAGGAATTTGTATTATATTCTGATAATCATGCTTTGCAGTATATTGTACAGCAGCCCAAGTTGAATCATAATCATGCCAAATGGGTTGAGTATCTCCAAGGTTTTAACTTTTTTTTGAAACACATAAGTGGCCAAGCAAATAAGGTAGCTGATGCTTTGAGTAGGAGGCACATGCTTGTTCAAGAAACCAATTTTGAAGTTGTAGGATTTGATTTTATCAAGGAATTCTATAAAACAGATCCAGATTTTAAAGAAGAATTTGAGGCATGTTATAATCCTGTTCTAACATATAGAAGCCAGTGGCTGGATTATTTCTTGCAGGAGGACTTACTATTCAGAAGAAACCAACTGTGTGTACCAAAATGTTCCATGAGAGAAAACTTGATCAAGGAGAAGCATAGTGGTGGACTTGTTGGACACTTTGGTACTGATAAAACTTATGAGCACCTGAGTCACTTTTATTACTGGCCCAAGATGAGAGCAGAAGTGGACAAGTTTGTAAAAAATTGTAAAATCTGTCAATATGCCAAAGGAAGGAGCCAGAATGCCGGATTGTACACTCCCTTACCTATTCCAGATAGGCCTTGGGATATGGTGAGTATGGATTTTGTTCTAGGATTACCCAAGACTCAGAGAGGGAATGATGCAGTCTTTGTTGTAGTGGACAGATTCTCCAAAATGGCACATTTTATTCCATGTTATAAAACTAGTGATGCCACCAATGTTGCTAACTTGTTTTTCAAAGAAGTTGTTAGATTGCATGGGTTTCCCAAGAGTATTGTTTCAGACATAAACACCAGATTTGTGGGCCATTTTTGGAGGAATTTTTGGAAGAAACTTGGTACCAAAATAAGTTTCAGCTCAGCTTATCATCCTCAGACTGATGGACAAACTGAGGTAGTGAATAAGAGTCTGGGAAACTTGTTGAGAAGTATTGCAAGAGAGAATCCCAAGCAGTGGGACCATATTTTTCCCCAGGAATAATATGCATATAATGATTCACCAAATAGGAGCACAGGGCAGAGTCCATTCCATATTGTCTATGGAATGCACCCCAGGGGAATATCAGAGTTAAGAAATCTGGGAAAGGCAGAGCTGAGAAGTGTTGATGGTGAGGAATTTGCTTCAGAGATCCAAGCCATACATGAACAAGTGAAACAACAGCTACAAGGCAGCAGCATCAAATACAAAGGCAGAGCAGACTTAAGCAGAAAAGATGTCCATTTTGAAGTAGGAAATCTGGTTTTAGCACACTTGAGAAAGGAGAGGTTCCCAAGGAAGCAGTATAACAAACTGAAGTTCAAAAGGATTGGGCCCTTCAAGACACTTAGAAATTTTTCTGCAAATGCTTATGAGATTGAATTAACTCCTGATGTTGGAATATCTCCCATTTTTAATGTTGCAGATTTGTACAAGTATGAAGATGATGGTGCAGAAGAGGGACCAGCGAACAAGGAATAGATTGAGTGGGAAAAGAAGCTACCTCCAGCACAACCATTACAGCCAGAAAAGATATTAGACAAAAGAGTGTTCAGGAAGACCAGAGGACAAGAGTACTTCCAGTACTTAATCAAATGGAAGGACCAGCCAGAGGAAGATGCCACTTGGATGACTAAAGGAATGTTGCATAAGATAGGCAGATCAGTGGAAGAGCTCATGGACAGGAGTCCATGAAGAAAATTGCCCTCGGGATTCTGATGCAGGGGCATTAGACACTAGCCAGCAATGTAGGAGGTTTTGTCCACATGTTGTGGCTAGGAGGGTTCAAAATCATTAAATTGTAACAGCTAGGTGTCAATACCTCAGCTGCCTGTTGCATTTAGACTAGTTGGAGTTAGTAGAAGTCGAATAGTTTAGCCCATCTGTCATGTTTTAGTTATTTGAGTAAATTGTAATTACGCCTTTGATTTTCTAAACAGTCCTCACCGAGGAACCGAAGAGACACATTGTAATGTATATAAATTGTATCCCTCGGATGTATTGAGGGGAGGAGAGATTTCTGCAATAAAAATATGTGTGTTAAACAATTGCTTCCGGTTAAATCGATTTCAGTGCTCGTTGGCCATCGAATTGTCTCAAATCGTTATTTGTGAAGAAATAGTTTAATTGTGAGGCGATTGAACACTAGTCTGTGTGAAATCGTTGAATAGGTTTGTTGCATAATTTCCGCATTTCCCTGGTTATTTTTTTCTCGTGAATTGTTCGAACAAGATCTGTTGAATTAATTTCCATTCATAGAAGAAGTTTGTGTATAATTGTGGCCGACTAACTCTATTCTGAGGTAGCGAAGACTCCGCCCGAAAGAGGAATGGACTGTTTACTGTTAATTGAATCCTAAACCGAGGTCTGAACCTGAGTTAGTAACGGGAGAGCATAGGAAGAAAGGTGTTAAACTGTGGTCAATCACTGTTCCAAAACCGAGAGTGGATTTGCGAAACCGAACCGCCCATATCGCACCGCTTTTGCGGAGTAAGCGGTATTTTCCATTTGGGAGTGATTCCATAGAGAAACTGACACGTGGCATACGATGGGGTTCCAAAACCGCCCTCATCGCATGCTAACGATCGACATCGGAGCCCGCGCGATATTGAGGTAAGTCGTTCGATCTCGAGACTGATCATCGAATGGAGATCACGTTCAGAAATAGCCCGGAGGTTAACTAAGGTATAGTTGTGTGTATTTAATGGAAATTCCACCGATCGTATATGTGGGTCCGGCCTAAAGTACGTTTAGTGTTCCATTGGTGATGTAATAGGGTGATTCACATAAACCCCGAAGTATTTAACCTTTACCATATAATTAAATCTCGAAGTTGGCGCCGATTCTATATTGGAGATATTGCGGAGTTATAAGGGTTGATATGTTTAAATTTTTCTCAAGGTGCTGAATGCGTTATTTATCAATTTCTCTGAAATTGATAAATAAAATTACACGAAGTTGTGGAAGACCACGTGGCGAGGAACCGAGTCAATTGAGTGAAAATGCTGACAGAGCTACAATAAGAGACCAGCTCTCCTTAGGGGCCAACTTTCAGTCTTGTTGCTGTCAGGCTACTTCAATGGTCAACTTGGAGTAAATCAGATGGCTAACTCTGAATTGGATTGAATGTGTTTTGTGTAGGTGAAATATGTGTAAGGTTTACTACCATTGGGCTTATGGAGTCAATATGAAAACTAAGTTACAAGAAAATATATCTCATGGAAGCTGAGGCAATTATGTTCTTATAAAACCACACATGATGGATATAACAGCAAGCTATATGAATACAGGAAGTTGGAGCATGTCACCATGAATTCCAAGTGATTATACATAAGCAAACTAATAAAACATGACAAAAACAACAGACTAGGTGTATAAATGGAAGTTGGAGCATGTAATCATGAATTCCAAGTGATCATACAACTAGAAAACTGGAGAGAAATTAAAAGGCTGATATAAGAAACATACATAAGAACACATAGAATAATCTCAGGTCTGAAATAGACTACTGCAACTGTATATTACTAATGGACAAAGATTACAAGAGTGGTGCCTTCATAACATCTCCCAACCCTTTCTAACTCTCAAACTATCTCATTTATAGAATGAGGACTCATACGAATGATATTCCACCTTGCTAGCTTCGAATTACCACCTTAGAGACCTATTTTAAACATGATTCCATCACTTGGAGACTTCCTAGGGATATTTCTGTTTTGCAGAGTTTGAATACAAAAATGACTCTTCTTTCATTAATAGTTCAACAAATCAATTTAATAACTCTTATCAACTGCAACCAACTAATTTTTTGAGTGTACTAGAGTGGTGATGTGTCATTATGCCACGTAGATGTTGAGCTGGACCTCCTCCAAGTCGAATTTTTACAATTTTTTCACAAATCTTGTTAGTGAAAATTCTGAAAAATAGGCTTCAAAGATGAGTGTATAATTTCCAAACCCTGATGACTTTGTAGAATATGAGAGAGGGTTTTGTAGATGGACCTGTGTTGAAGAAAAAAATCTTTCATATTCCTAAAATACTTTTTTATTTAGTCTGAAATCAAACTTGAAGTTGACTACTAAAACAATCATGTTCAGAAATTTCCGTAGCGTGGAAAAAATGTTTTTTTCCTTTAATCTCCTTGACTTATTTGTTGTTCCAACGTATTTAGTATGCCATGAAACTTTTCAAACCATCAATATCCCTCCTTAAAACATGCCAAAATGAGTTTTAATGCAAAAAAAAGCACCTACAGGATTTTCGTAGCGTTTTTCTCGCTTCAAGCCTAAAGCATGTTACGAAAACTCCTAAAAAAGGCAGAATTTGTAGTTTAGAAATGAACTCATATTTCCGAATCCTTGATATATTTTGCAAACTGGAGGAGGTTTTTGTAGATAAAAATGTTTTAAGAAAAACCTCTCTTGGCCTTTAAATACTATCTCCAGCTGTCCAGAATCTGCATTTGAAAAACATGTATAAAACAGGTAAATTGTGTTTTTTGAAAATGGAGTTGAAATACATCCTTGTATCTCCCAATTTGTAGCACCTTTGAGAAAAGTGAAAGAGGTTATTGTTATTTGATATGTGCTTGAAAATAACCTATCTCAGTTTCTTAAAATACTTCTTTGTTTGCCCAGAAACCTCCCTTGAAGTTGAATGCTCAAAATCAGAAAACAAAGAAATGTTTCATATTCGCTACGAAATTATCAGGTGTTTTCGTAGCGTTTTCTGCCAATTTTACACTGAATTAACTATGAAAAGTTGTAAAACTAGCTAGTGGCTCTTTTTGAATTTAAATGCTTGGTGAATGAAAACTAACAGCATATGATGACTGGTGGGACATGACATGACCTAAATGGAGGTGGCCTTGAACTTTAGGATATGTTAAATATGTAAAAAAAACTAAATTTTCTTATACCAACTTGAAAGGCATAACGAGACCTTATCCTTTTGATAGATAAACTATATGACCATGTCAAATAATGTTTGACAAAATTATAAGTGATAACACATTGGTCGAAAATTGAGCAAGATAGGCCTCATTTACTTCAAGCCTAATAAACTGGCACTAAATTTGGCTAACTCCCAGTTAATCTTGCCAAATCTAGAACTGCCTCCGAATTTAGTGGCTCCACCAAGTCTACCGCTAACTTAAACTCGTCATTATCTGAAGTTAATCACACATTTAGGAGTTAATTAATTTCGCAATTAGTGTTAATCACACTTAACTCCTTTCTCGACATCGAAGCAATAAACATGTTTAAATACATGATGGGAGTATTAATTTTTAATGGTAAACTTGGTGGCCTCTTGGTGTGGGTGCGTAGTATGTTTTTTAACCAACGAATAAATTAATGCACATTTAAATATACTTCATTCAAAACTTTAATTCGTTGCCCAACGTATTAAATACGTCATCTGCACCAATACCATATACGTATCATTGCTTTAATACATGATATAGCCATCGTTCATTTAATTCACACCCACCATGTTAATACTATGCCATAATTCGAACCTTATTAACACATTGCATCCATTAACCATGTTAACCTTTGGTGAACTAATGCGCATTTAAATATACGCCGTTCAAAATTTTAATTTGTTGCCCAACATATTAAATATGTCATCCGCTCCAATACCATATGATATAACCATCGTTCATTTAATTCGGACCCACCATGTTAATATGTTAATATTATGCCATATGAAATATTCGAACCTTATTAACACATTGTCTCCATTAACCACGTTAACCTTTGGTGAATTAATGGGCATTTAAATATACGCCATTCAAAACATTAATTCGTTGCCCAACATTAATTAAGTTTGAATTTATAATAATAATATGTATAAAAATAAATTAATAAAATATATAACATTAAAAATCATATAAAATATTAAAATATAAATATATATAATATATATTAAATTCAATTTTAATACATAAAAAATAATAATTTTCAGTACATAATATTATGAATCCAAAATTCAACTTTAAGAGGTTATTGGGTAATTTTCTCCTTCACAACCAAATTGACAAATCATGGAGTAACACTTGTCACAGTCTCATTGGACTAAAATTTAAATAAGATTCTCTGCATGCTGATTGAACTGCCATGTCATCAGTTGTCCCTGTTCTGCAATATTTTTTTTTAAATTTGCTTGTTCTGAACGACGATCAGCAGACCATGACTCCTTCATCCAAACTCAGTTTTCAACGAAACAAGTTGCATTGGATTCCTTGCGACGGGCCGGTCGTTTTGAATCTGGTTTAGTGCAATTTTGAGCACCTTCATTTTTGAGCTAATTTTTGCCCCTAATCCAGATTTTAATCACTCCTTCCCACTGACATGCTTTTGGACCTCCAAAAGTTGGCTATCTCATAAGAGTTGAACTCTCTTTTGTTTCCCAAGTTCTATCATGTTGATTCTACTTGGAGAAATCGCTATGACAACCACTTCGTCACTGACATGCCTTGCCTTGCCTTGCCTTGCAAATGGCTTGGCTCTTCAACCTTTGTTCTCCTTTTGTTGTTGACCCACACCAACACTTGTTGGCTGCTTGCTGATATAACACTTTTGTTGTACCAAATAGATTCCTCGGTGTCTTCCCACTGAGAATCGTGTTCCTCCTTTGCGCAATTAGTGAACTACAACAAATAGTTTCCAACATCAGTAAAAATAAGAAAAGAAATGACCATTCTTTTACCTCCACGGTTCCAAATTCCACATCTAAAAGAATGCATTCGCCAACTCCTTCTCTTCTTGGCGTCAACACATAACATGGTCTACAATGGCTGCAAACTTTCTTTGACATCTTGTCACAACAAACACATCATGAAAGAAGCAACTTAACGACATATCCTCTTGCTCCTTCAAAGCAACTAATTTCACATCATGTGAACATCGCCACGTACTCTCACATCTTGGTGTTAAAATCATCGACCAAACACAAGTCGAAAAAAACATGCCTCTTCAAACAAATGACTCTCAAGTAAAACATAAGCATGTATAATAACTTGACGATTATTTTCCCAAAACAAAAAGAATTTTACATCATGAAACGCTTCGTCAACATCCCCTTTTCATCTTTGAAGACAAAATCAACTCTTCCAAGTCGATATGACATGCATGCAACACACAATCGATCAATACAAATTGAAACTCATGCATGTACAAATGATCAACACTCTCAAGTTGACATCATGCATGTTAAACAAAGCAATCGACTAACACATGTCAATTTCTCATGCATGTTCAAGCACAATGAAATCATCAAAATTCCACTTTTCATACACACAAACTCTCATGCATGTATACAATTCTTCAACTCTCTCACAAGTACAATCATAAGTACAAGAAACCTATTCATATGTACATGTACTTAAAGCTGAAATGAACAAATTTTTCTACAATAAAGTGAGTCAACATACTCTACTTTCAATCACCTTCTTAGCGTAAACATGCAACAGGCAATGTAAAAGAACAAACCATTTCAGTGGTGCTTCTTTCGGCTGCACTTCATCATCATGCGAATCATCTTGACCCACATCAATTATGGAATCTTTTTTTCCATTCTTTCCATTCTCTTTTTCCACTTTCTTCAAATGTCATGGATGAGTTGCTGGATACAAAGTCCAACACTTGTCTAAAAGATGACCTTGCTTATGGCAATGAGTGCAAAACAATTGTCTCTTCTTTTCAGCATGGTTTGCTTTGTCTTTGGCTTTCTGCTTCCTTTCCTTTGAAAGTTTCCTTTGCATGGTTATCTTCTTCCAACAACTTGAAACATTATGGTTATCCAAACAATAAAAGGAACATGCAAACTTTCTCCAAATCTTATGTGAGAATTTGCCATGTTTTTTATAATTAAAAACAACTTTATTAAAAACATATTTATACCTTGAACATTCACCTTTGTCACCTTCTTGAGGAGGTGAATTTGATGAGGTAGTGACTCTCTTCGGAATACCAACAATGCATTCAATGACTGTAGAGCTTTCAACATCCTCTTGTTCGTCATTCTCATTAGCTGCATGCTATTGAGCACCTTTTTGCAAAGTGGGTGTAAAAAATTTTCATTCCTCATGAACAATTTCTTCACAACCTTGAGGTAATGAACATGAAATGAAAGTCCTTCTTGGAATACCTTCATATTCCTTCATGGCTTTAGATCTTTCTCCATCATGTTCTCCATAACCAAGACCCAAATACTTAGGCCTTTCCTCAAAAATAATTGGCTCAACTATGACTTGTACATGTTTTCCAAATCCTTTACCTGCATAGCTCACCTTCACCAATAATTTGGACCCTATTCCTCTAGTGTGTCTTTCAAAGCACCTACACATTCATCTTGAGAGGAAATTGAAGATAAACCTTAATTGCATACCTCTTTTTCAAGCACATACTTGGCTAAGGTTTCCTTGGCAACATGGAGCAGAGTCTCCATCTCATGCATCCTTTCAAGGTTCTCATTTGCAATATGGAGTTGAGTCTCCATCTCAAGAAGCTCTTTCTTCTCCTCCTTCATGGAAATCAACTGCTCTTGAATTTTAATGTTCTTACCTTCATACTTCCTTTGCACCATATCAATCATGATGTAGAGCTTCTACAACATCTCTTTATCAAAGAGTTTTTCTAAAGAAGATGTATTAGAAACATTGCTTAATGAAGTTGTCATCACACATGCAATGCACACAAATATTCTTTGCTGCAATTTGAGAATCTGAAGTCTCAATCTTGACCTTCTCCTTCACACATAAACTTGGCAAACTGTTAAATTCTCCTTGCACAAATTCAACAATTAATAGCTATAGAACCAATAGCTAACCTTGGCTAAAATGAGCTAAACTTTTGCTCTGATACCAACTTGATCTGAATATGGGAAAAAATTTTATTGATATGTGCTACAAGGAAAATACCCTCTAACAGATGTTTTTGAGGAACCTCTTATAAAAATACCACAGACATCTGTTTCTAGCGGAGGTTACTAGAGGAGGTTGGCAGGCAGAGGTGTTTGCGGATATATTTCGTACGGTGCGCTTATCACCGTAAAATGCACTAGTGCGTTCAACACGAGAAAGCACCAGTGTGCACAAAACATTGGCACACCAGTCACTGTGCGCTCCGTACAAACCTGCCCGATGCATTTAATTTTTGTAGCGCGTCGGTAATTTACAACACATCTGCACTGGTGCCTCATAGAAAGCGCGCGAAAATAGAAACCGCCCAGTGTGGAATGAAAAAAACACACCGGTGCGCCCATAAACACCGCACATCGGAATGGGGTTAAATTTAAAATAAATAATAAAATAAAATAATAAAATAAAAATAAAAATAAAAAAAATTACGGCCAAAAAACCGCACAAAACATTGGCACAGCGGACACCATGCGCTCTGTCCACACTCGCTCAGTGCGTGTTATTACTGTAGCGCCCCAGTGCTTTACAGAGAATCTGCACCGGTGCCTCATAAAAAGCACGCGAAAACAGAAACCGCCCGACGTGGAATTAAAAAAAACGCACCGGTGCGTCCATATACCCCGCGTGCCAAAACAGGGTTAAATAAAAAGAAATTACGGCCAAAAAACCACAGAAAACATTGGCACACCGAACACCGTGCGCTTTGTACACACCCGCCCGATGCATTTGATTATTGTAGCGCCCCAGTGCATTACAGATCATCCGCACCGGTGCCTCATAGAAAGCGCGTGAAAACAGAAACTCCCCGGCGCGAAATGATGAAAACACACTGGTATGTGCATAAAACCTGGCACACCGGAAGGGGGTTAAATAAAAAAAATTACGGCCAAAAAATCGCACACAACATTGGCACACCAGACATCGCACGCTCCATACACACCCTCTCAGTGCGTTGTATTACTGTAGTGCACCGGTAATTTACAAACTGTCTGCACCAGTGCCTCATAAAAAGCGCGTGAACAGAAACCGTCTGGTGCGGAAGGAAGCAAACACACCGATGTGCCTATAAAATCCCGCACACCAGAACAGGGTTAAATAAATAAAAAATAACGGCCAAAAAACCGCATTTTTCACTTTTTTCAATCCTATAGAGCTCTCAAGCATTGTTGTAATTTATCCTTGTCTGAGCCGCTCTA
This sequence comes from Pinus albicaulis, assembly GCA_034641835.2. Lineage (NCBI taxonomy): Eukaryota > Viridiplantae > Streptophyta > Pinopsida > Pinales > Pinaceae > Pinus > Pinus albicaulis. The sequence continues at coordinate 1,922,187,412 of CM076578.1, forward strand.
ACATCAATGCTCCCATTGCACTCATTGCATGCAATGTTGTTGTGCATTGCTCACCAATCTCCAGCTTGAATTTTTCAAAACGGTGGACAAATTTTCTTTTGCAAATTCTATAGCCAATATGCATCCTCGACGAGCAAATGTACAAGTATTTTTCTTGTTTTTTCCATAATTAAGCCTTTTAGCGGATTATAATTTCAAATAACCTTAAAATTAACCATTTAAAAGAAAAAAGAAAAAAATTGTCGCGCGGTGCGCTCGAGTCGTTCGGCTTGCACTGGTTTGTGGTGCTGCCTGTAAATTTACATGTCGCACCGCCGCTGGTGCTAATAATATCTGCACCAGTTCCGGGGTGGTACTGATAGGCGCACCGTGTTATTTTAAAAAAAAATTAAAAGTGCGGTGTGGTCGTTTACCAGGCTGCACCGTTGACAATGTGGAATAGCGGCGAAACAGTGTGTTGACTAAATTATCCACACCGGGGCTAGTCATGTTATGAATGCACCGTGTTTCCACTATTCCACATTGTCAACGGTGCAGCCTGGTAAACCAGTGCTAACGATATCCGCACCGGTTCCAAGGTGGTACCAAAGGTGCACCGTGTTATTTTAATTTTTTTTTTAAATTTGGTGCGGTCGATTATCCGGCCGCATCGTTGACCCATTGGAATAGTTGCGACGCGGTGTGTTGAACAAAATAGCAGCCCCAGGATGGCTATTTTTTTCAACTCACAGCTTTCCTTATTTCACCTGGGTCAACAATGCGGCCTTGTAAAAGGCCGCACCGTTAACTATGTCACGATGGCAGGAGGTCGGTCCGTTGACTTAACTATACGCCCCAGGGCGTAGAGTTTCATCAGGGCATCACCATCTTGACACCGTACATAGTCAACGGTGCGCTATAAATTTTTCTGGAGCACCGTCCTTGGGGTGCTTAATCCTATTAGGTGCACCGAGGCCAGTGTGCTCCATAGAAAGACGCACTGGAACCGGTGCGTGACTATGTTTGTGGCACATCGACTGTTTTTTATTTTGTTTTCAAAAAAAAAATTATATATCTATATTTCTAAATACATGTCTTAATTAATAAAAAAATTTGTGTTTAATATGTCAATCATTCAGAGGCGTGAAAGGAGAGAAGAGGGGGAACAACAACAACAACAGGCAGAGCAGTATAAGATGGTTCGCCTGTGGGAGGCACAGGAGAGGGAGAGAGATGTGTACCCTCACCCTATTACACCAGCTACCTAGGGGATCCTAAGGCAAGTAGGTCTCCTCAATTTCTATGAGGAGGCTACTTCCCTAAAGGGCCATAGTTTGTTTTTAAGACATCTTATCCGAAGGTGGAATGCCCAGCAACAAGATTTCTGGGTTGGTATCAACCAGTGGTACACGCCCACTGAGGAGGATATATACTTCTTTACAGGGCTATCGAGGAGAGGGGTAGATTTTCCCTCGTTCCCCGAATTTTCGGCTGGCTGTGTAGCAGGGAGTCATCTAGTTTACTCCTAGAGATATATTGGAGAAAATGTACTATCTCCTACAGAGTTTCGGGTTGCTGGAGGTCAGTTATGTATTGGTGCATTTGGTAGGGAGGAGGTGCAGTGTCTCTCACTTATCATTTCGACCATTTCACACAACACCAGTGATGGAAAATGCATTAGTTGCCTGCTTCTATATTATGTTGATTCTTTAGTACAGGAGTCACAACTTGTCAGGTGGTCTGCCATTTTTTTGCGGTCATTCTGTACAGCTATAGATAGATGTCGTGCTCATGCACAAGGAAGGGTGAACTTCCCTTTTGATTCAGAACTTTTTTGTTTATTTTTTGAGAGGTTTCCAGATACGAGGCCTACTTTTCTTCGACAGCCTCGTAGGACGATGTTTGAGGCACATATGCACATGTGGGAGCAGATGATGCCCAAGAGGGGCGACACTAAGTTTTTCCCGAGGATATCACAGGATGCACTGGAGTTGCTAGCTAGTGTTGATGAGCATCCCTTCGTTATGGTCACCTATCCTTATGTGGGTTTGGATTGGCGAGGGTGTGCCAACATCCTCTTCACAGCTGATGAGCCGCCAAATGATAGAGGTAATATTGTTGTTTTATATATTTAAATTTATTCTATCATGTTCTTTAACTTGTTTTTATTAAATTGTGTAATGAAATTGTCTAATTATTGTTGTGTACTTGTATATATTTTGCAGACATTGGCTCTTTTGATGGTGAGGAGATGTCGGCACCAGTACCACATGATGTTGGTGTGGATCCTGATGATGATCAGGGCATGCCAGATGCCGAGGATCATCAGGAGTTTGGTACTAGGCACGGTCAAGTACTTGATGCTAGATATAGGATGGACTTGGGCGACCAAATCAGTGCATTGATTGTTGAGGCGAGAATCAGTCCCTCTCATTACAGAGACATAGAGGCCAATGATAGGCTATTACAGATGTGGAGAGGCATTCCGCGTGACATGTATAGCCTGATGCGGCATGTCGTCGGAGTTACGACAGCTTTTACGCGACTGACAAGGACTGTTGAATGTTATAGGCATGGTCGATACACAATAGGTGATGGACAGTCCACGAGCAGCGACTCTTCATCTCATGGTCGTTCACCTCGCGCTGCGTCAGATGAGCATGAGCCACCACTAGAATCCAGCAGTAGTCATCATGGAGATGAGGCTGGACCATCAGCCACATCCATTAAGCAGCCTGCAACATCCATCAGTACTCATGATCATGAGCAGCCTAGACCATCGACCGTCGAGGCTGCACCATTGACTGAGCAGGCCTCCACTAGTACTGATATTGATGTTGTACTACCACCAGCTAATCCATGACATTCATATTATAGTTGTATATTTTTAACATTATTCAGTTATATATATATATATGGTCCATGTATTTTATGTTCATGTTGCAGTTGTACTTAATTAACATGTTGGTGATCATCATGATGTGTATATTGTTAGGTCATGTTAGATATGTTCATTTAATGTGCATCTTGCAGATAGATGTGTTAGTGATGATAGCATGAGTTATTTGACATAAGATGTATATTTGATGTTTGTGTTGTGATGATGTTAATATATAATGTTAATTATGTTTTGTTAGATGATCATGATCACAATGATCTTAGTGATTTTAAATGTGTACATTTTTTAGTCAAAGATGATGTTTGTACGATGGTTATCATGAAATTGTAATTCTAATTCTAATTCTAATTATAATTGTATGTAAAATATTTGTAAAATTTTAATTTTATTATTGTGAATTGATTGTGATTGTAAAATTGTAATTGTATGTAAAATTCTAAAATTGTAATTGTAATTGTATGTGAAATTATAAAATTGTAATTCTAATTCTAATTGTGTGTAAAATTTTTGTAAAATTTTAATTGTATTGATGTGAAATAATTTATTAAAATTTTTAAATTTGTAAATTTGTAAATTTTAAATAACTGTAAAATATTAAATCTAGAATAATATGATTTATTGTAACATAATAAAGTTTAGAAAATAATGAAAATAAATTCATGTACTTTAGAATTATCATTATTTTATTATGATCTTAGATACAAAAAATTATTAATTTATACAATACACCATTGTTTTTTAGATCAACATAATTGCAAATTATCATGAATTATTGATTTTAACATTAACACAATGAAAATTACCAATTAATTCAAAATACATATTATAATGTTTCGAAAAACCCATCTTAAAAAGTATAAATATTGATGAAATAACACATATACCATATCACTCTCAGTTCTCGTGATCACCCTCATTATCTTCCAGCTCACATGGCATGATAACACTATTGTTCTCAAAAATATGTTTCGATCTAGGTTCATGTGTCAATACGAACCACCAATTGCTATCCAACACATCTGGGTAAAAAATCACCTGGTTGCAGTGTTTAGGGAAAACATAGGGCTCCTTAGCTTCATCCCACATCTTTCTAGAGTTGATACATATCAACCTACTATCGTGATCTTCCTTTACATTATTCCGATCAAAGTTGTCCCACCACTTGCACCTAAAAATAACACATTGGAAAGAAGAGAAATCCACTTCAATGATCTCTTATATCTTTCTGACGTAACCTAACATCCCTCGTACTAGGTTTTGATCATGGTGGCTAGATCGATTAGATTGATCGAACTCGACTTCCACTCCATAGTGTTGAGATTGCAACAAGATGATGAGCTTAGTGGAAAGAAGTCGCCTTCACTAAGTGGGCACGCAGGCTATTTTTGGCGCAAAGTCTATTTTTAGACTATGTCTATTTTTAGACATATGGATCATGTTCTATGAGTTGCAGGATGCTATTTGTGGATGGTTGGTCAAGTCGGAAAAAATAGATAGACTTCTATTTTTAGACATACTGGGCGGAATCTATTTTTAGATTTCCAGTCTAAAAATAGATATGTCGAATATTATTAGCTCTTAATAATATTTGGACTCTAAACATTAACTTATTCTCTTGGAGCACTTCAGTTAAGTGCACGGATGTGGCACAGGAGCTGACAGAAGGAATTACGCTATTCCTGAGGGTTAAGTGGAACTATTGCATGGAGAGTTCAGTTAGAACTCATGTGATAGAGTTTGGTGGAGTTGATTGAGGAAGTTAATGGAGTTGTGTTCGGTTTAACTAATCTAAACATAGTTGAGCTATTTGTATCTAGTTTAACTGATTGATACAATTAGTGAGAGTGGTGTGAATTAATTATTAATTAATTAACTAATTATAAACTCATTAATCAACTAAAGAATACATCAGTTAACTTCAGTGCATGGACAGTTTCAGTGGAGACCAGTGCAGAGATAGGTGAAAGAGAAGATTAACTATCAGTTGTGACTATACTGTTGCATATCTGCAACAACCAGTGATTGGAGAAGCCCATGAGGATTGCACAGTACAAGCCAGGTGGTTCAAAGTTATTTATGAGCCATTCTACAACATTGATTATGCAATAGAGGCTGGCTATCAGGTGGCAGAGATTGGAGCATGTGTTTTGCTAGATCTAGCTTGATTAGTGTGTAGCAATTCAAGGTTGTGCTGAGAGCTTGTGAGGAGCTTTGTACAATGATTGTTACATTATCTCTATGACATATAATATACAGATAGTTGGGGTTTTCAACTTTAAAGATTTCCCATGAAATATCGTGTTCATATGTGTGATTGTTTATGGTTTTAATGTGTGCATGCAATTGATTTTATTTCCGCATGTGATGATCAATGGTAGAAGAGATTATGTATTGTGCATGAAGTTAAAATAGTGTGTGATCAAAAGAATCTCAGTGAATAATATATCAGTTATTCAAATTTATACCTGGTATCAGAGCGATATTGATCATTGGAGCAATTACAAAACATTGAAGCGGTTGTGTTTTGTGCTGGTGGAATTCGAATTTGCAGCAGTGTTTTCTTGGTGTCGAAGTTGAGATGTCTTTCAACGGATTGCGATTGGAGTATGCCCTTGAGGGCAGCTCGAATTATATTGCATGGAAGGAAAGGATGGAGGCGATGCTGGATGACAATGGGTTCAAGGAGTTCATAGATGCATAAATTCCAAAACCTACTTCTAGTGATGCTGCCGTACTTGACGCACGGAAAAAGAAGACAGCAAAGTGTCGAAGAATTCTGTTGGAAGGTGTGAAGGATCACATAGTGTCCAACCTTCATGGTAAGAATTCTCCATTCTTGATGTGGAAAGCTTTGACAGATTTATTTCAAAGAAAGAGTGACCAGAGGAAGTTGGCGCTCAAGGATAAACTCAGGAACATAAAAATGGAGAAAGGCGACAGTATGCCCAAGTACTTAAAGAAGTTCATCCAATGCAGGGATGAGCTGGGAAGTGTGGGGGTGACTGTTGATGATGAGGACTTGGTGAGCTTGGCTCTCCTTGGGCTTCCAAAGAGTTGGCATTCCTATCAGGACTCTGTCAATGGTCAGGAGAAATTGCCAGGATGGGAGCGACTTTGGTCGGATCTTGTGCAAGAGGAGATAAGGCAAAGTACCAGGGACAGATCTTCATCAAAGAACTCAGATGAAGAGAATTGCGCTTTGGCTGCCAAAGAAAAGAAGGGGAAGAGCAAGAAATCTTCTCAATTCGGTGCGAAAGGCAAGAAGTAGGACATGTCCAAGGTGAAGTGCTTTCATTGTCACCAACACGGACATTACGCCACTAGTTGTCCACAGAAGAAGAAAAATAAGCAGGCTACTGGATCTACAGTTGGAGAGGCCTTAGCCTCGCAGTTTGAGTTGGATTTTTCACTTATCGCATGCTTGGTATCATGTGTGAAGGGTTCAGTGTGGTTTCTTGACAATGGTGCATCTTTTCACATGACAGAAGATCGAGATTTTTTTACTGATCTGGATGAGAAAGATCTTGGAGTGCACATCGAGATGGGAAATGATGGTAGATACATTGCAACCAGTATCGGTACCATTTCCTTTGAGAGGGATTCTAGTAAACCCTTTGTATTGAAGGAAGTGATGCATGTTCCAGGATTGAAGAAGAATCTTATCTGCAATGGCGATGTTGAAGAATAGGGATATGATGTTGTATTTAGCAAGGGAAAGGCTTTCCTGCGTAGTAAGGCAACTAGTGAGACCCGGAGGATAGGGGTTCGAGTTAAGAACCTTTATCAATTGCAGGTAGATGGCTGCGCAGCAATGGCAGGCAAGGCAGAAGGAGTGGTGAGCTGGGATGATGGCAAGCTGTGGCACCAGAGATTGGGCCACCTTCACCATGGAGCTTTGAAGATACTGCAGCAGATTTCTACTGGGCTTCCCAAAGGTACACTTGCACAGTCAGATCAATGCAAGGGATGTACTTTGGGAAAATTTGTGAAAGCCACCTTTCACGAGAAGGATATTCGCGCCACGACGATCCTTAAGAGAATTCACACAAACGTGTGGACATTTCTCAGTAGCTTCGATAGCAAAGCACAGGTACTATGTGATATTTGTTGATGATTTTTCTCGGAAGTGTTGGATCTTCTTCATGTAGAAGAAGAGCGAGACATACTCAAATTTCTATGAGTTCAAGGCACTGGTTGAGAAAGAATCGGGGAAGCAGGTGAAGGCTCTTAGGAGTGACAACGGTGGTGAATTCATCTCTGGTGAATTCAAGGACTTTTGCAACGCAGAAGGAATTCGAAGAGAGCCCATAGCACCTCATAACCCACAGCAGAATGGGGTTGTTGAGCGGAAGAACAGAACGATCGTGGGTGCTACATAGGCAATGTTGCATGATCAGGGCCTTCCCATACACTTGTGGGCTGAGGCATGCAATACTGCAGTATATGTGCAGAACTGTTGTCCTCACAGGATACTTGGCATGAGTACACCCGAGGAAGCGTTTTCTGGTAAGAGGCCTGATATTTCCCATTTGAGGATTTTTGGTTCACCTGTTTACATTCATGTGACTAAGGATTCCAGGAAGAAGCTGGAGCCGACTGCAGAGGTTGGGATATTTTTGGGGTACACTGATACACCCCACAACTATCGTGTGTATTTTCTAGACAGTCGCAAGAATATTGTGCAACGGGATATCAAATTTCATGAGGAGAAAGCCATGAAGTGTTCACTTGAGAGGGAGCCACACTTGCATGCAGATGAGGAGCTATTAGTTCCTAAGGATGAGCCTCAGGATGTGGATCAGCCACAAGAGGAGGTTCATGGAGTGGAAGAGACCACTCATGCAGCGCCAACCATCAGAAGGCGGAAGCGCACTACAGAAGCTGAGCGACTGGCTCAAGATGCAGAGAAGGTTGTAGGAGCACCTACATCACAGCGCAGACAGAGACAGTCACCTGACCGGTATACTGGATACATGGCTCTTATGAGCAAGTGTATCGTGACGGAGCCATCCTCTTTCGAGGAAGTTGTGGAGGATCCCGCATGGGTAGATGCCATGGTGGAAGAGTATGATTCGATTGTCAGAAACAGTGCATGGGAGATTGTCCCAAAACCAGAAGGGAAATCATTGGTGGGTTCGAGATGGATCTACAAAGTGAATCAGGCAGTTGACGGGAGTGTGGAGAAGTATAAGGCAAGATTTTTTGCCCGAGGCTTTTCACAGATTGAGGGGATCGATTATGAGGAGACCTTTGCACCTGTCGCAAGGTATTCTTCCATACAGATGATTCTTTCTCTCTCAGCACAGATGGGGTGGCACATTCATCAGATGGATGTGAAGACTGTGTTCCTCAATGGATTCATTGAGGAGGAGTTGTACATAGAGCAGCTCGAAGGTTTCGAGATCTTCAACAGCGAGTTGCATGTGTGCAGGCTCAAGAGAGCACTGTATGGGTTGAAACAAGCACCTCGTGCTTGGTACAGGGGATGATCTATTGATACTCTCATGCAAGGATGATCTTGCAAAAGATTTTGAGATGAAGGACTTGGGCCTCCTTCATAATTTCCCGGGATTGGAAATTTGGCAGTGCAGTGATGGCCTGTTTGTTTCTCAAGGCAAGTATGCCCGAGAGATACTGGAGAAGTTCAACATGCATGGCTGCAAGCCTGTTGATACTCCTCTTCTTGGTGGATGGAGGAAGGAGGATGCTACTTTGGTGGAGGTAGTGGATGCCATTGTTTATCGACAGTTGGTGGGGTCGCTTATGTATCTGGTCAATACACGACCCGACATATGTTATGTTGTTAACCAGCTTTCACAAGCTATGGTTAAGCCTACCAAGCTCTATTGGAAGGCAGGCAAGCATGTATTGAGATATCTCAGAGGTACATCGGGATATGGATTATGGTACAAACAGTCGGATGAAGTGAGGCTATGTGGTTTCACGGATGCAGATTGGGCAGGGAGCCCAACGAACAGAAAGAGCACATCTAGAGGGATTTTCAGTATCGGGTCGACAACAGTTTCTTGGTATAGCAGGAAGTAGAGATCCGTGGCACTCAGTTCAGCAGAGGCCGATTATATGGCAGCGATTTTGGCTGCATGCGAGGCTATATGGATGAGGAAGATCCTGGTCGGGTTGTTCGGATCACACTTAGAGCCTACTGTGATTTATTGTGATAATCATAGTTGCATCAAACTCTCGGTTAATCCAGTATTTGATGATAGATCTAAACACATTGACATCCGGTATCATCATATCAGAGATTGTGTGCAACGAAATATCATGTTACTTTCATACATTCCCACGGAGGATCAAGATGCTGATATCTTGACGAAGGCGCTCACCAAGAGCAAATTCGAATACCACAAAGGCAGGATAGGGGTGGCAGATAATCCTTATCTTGTTGACAGGGAGTGTTGAGATTGCAACAAGATGATGAGCTTAGTGGAAAGAAGTCGCCTTCACTAAGTGGGCCCACAGGCTATTTTTGGTGCAAAGTCTATTTTTAGACTATGTCGATCATATTCTATGAGTTGCAGGATGCTATTTGTGGATGGTTGGTCAAGTTGGAAAAATATATGGACTTCTATTTTTAGACATATTGGGCAGAATCTATTTTTAGATTTCCAATCTAAAAATAGATATGTTGAATATTATTAGCTCTTAATAATATTTGGACTATAAACATTATCTTATTCTCTTGGAGCACTTCAGTTAAGTGCACAGATGTGGCACAGGAGCTGACAGAAGGAATTACGCTATTCCTGAGGGTTAAGTGGAGCTATTGCATGGATATTTCAGTTAGAACTCATGTGACAGAGTTTGGTGGAGTTGATTGAGGAAGTTAATGGAGTTGTGTTCAGTTTAACTAATCTAAACATAGTTGAGCTATTTGTATCTAGTTTAACCGATTGATACAATTAGTGAGAGTGGTGTGAATTAATTATTAATTAATTCACTAATTATAAACTCATTAATCAACTAAAGAATACATCAGTTAACTTCAGTGCATGGACAGTTTCAGTGGAGACCAGTGCAGAGATAGGTGAAAGAGAAGGTTAACTATCAGTTGTGACTATACTGTTGCATATTTGCAACAACCAGTGATTGGAGAAGCCCATGAGGATTGCGCAGTACAAGCCAGGTAGTTCGAAGTTATTTATGAGCCATTCTACAACATTGATTACGTAATAGAGGCTAGCTATCAGGTGGGAGAGATTGGAGCATGTGTTTTTCTAGATCTAGCTTGATTAGTGTGTAGCAATTCGAGGTTGTGCTGAGAGCTTGTGAGGAGCTTTGTACAATGATTGTTACATGATCTCTATGACATATAATATACAGATAGTTGGGGTTTTCAGCTTTAAATATTTCCCATGAAATATTGTGTTCATATGTGTGATTGTTTATGGTTTTAATGTGTGCATGCAATTGATTTTATTTCCGCATGTGATGATCAATGGTAGAAGAGATTTTGCATTGTGCATGAAGTTAAAATAGTGTGTGATCAGGAGAATCTCGGTGAATAATATATCAGTTATTCAAATTTCTACACACAGTCTTGTGTGATGTTTCCAGCATCGGCATTTTCTGTGCGAAAATAGTGTCCATATGCCCACATAGATGGGAACAAATGCACCTATTATAAAAAGTTTAAAAAATCATAGTGTCATGTGTCTTATAATAACCCAACAGTTAAAATATGAAATGTGCATGTCTTAATATAAGTTTCAAATTTACATATAAATTAAAAAGATTATTACCGAGTTGTTGCACCTAATCCCTACGTTTAGCACATCCTCTTCAGCACGTGGGTAACAACCGGTAGCACCGTATTTCTCTCTGACTTGGTCAGCAACCCAACTGTTGGGGCATATTTTTGGCATATTTTCTTTTAAATGATCGGGATGAGGCACACTTCTACCATTCAACCGTCTGAATTCTTTCTTGTCACTATCCCATTTCATCCTCTTTTGTTCGTACAATGCGACCCACGGTTGTGTCGCTTCAGACTTGTAAAGAACGAATTTATTGATTACTTCAATTTCTACATTCGCTGATGAAATCAAACCAACATTATATAGTACTTAGAGATCAAAATATAAATTATTGAATATTAATTACTTTTTGTAAATTTGAAAAATTATAAGTCGCTTACACTTTATCAAGCGCTTTTTTCCACTCGTTTGGAGCAACTCCCCTTCTCTTTTGTCTTCATACCTTTAATCGTCCCAAATCACCACACCTAGTCTGTTGTCAATATGCTTGATGTACTCACTAGCATAATAGAAATACTCATACGATATGTACCCCTCTTCCATAAACCCCTCAGTTTTTTCCCGTTGTCGAACAAAACTTTTAAATTTGTTCATGTACCTCTCTAAGAAGAACATCCAACAACAAGAAACCACCCCAACTAATTCGACCTCATCTACTAGGTGGATTAGAAGATGAACCTATAAGTCCATGAAACTTGTCGGCAGTTCCTTCTCAAACATACAAACAATCTCAACTATCTCTTGACGCCACGATGGAATGCTAGCCACGTGAATCTCCTTTGACGTGATCCAATGTACAAATATAGATAATTTAGATATGGCACATCCTAGGTCTTGACGGAATTTATGTTTCACACACCCACGTATGAACAAAGGATAATGTCACTGCAAAGTTATAAACACGTGCAATAATATACAAAATTAGTTATTGTTGGACATAATTGTGAATTACGGATAAAACACGCTTCCCTAGACAGGTGCTAGTCTAGAACAACAAATTAAAGACTATACGACTATTTCTCCTAACTAATAATAGACACAAAGAAAGGATTAGAGGCTTACTTGTGATCCAAGCACTTCTAAATTGCTCCTTCTGTCACTTCCATTGCAGCTTCAAATTCCAGCGGTTTGTGCAAAATGCTTCCTGCAAGAATGAACACTAAACAACAGAAGATAGCAATAATATAGATGTCTATTCAAGTTAGTTTGCTAAATTAGTAAATCATAAACCATATACATCAACCAAGATCTTACAATATGGAAAATTAATGCCAATACAGATGCATATAGGGAAAAATAAGTTGTACTCTTTATTAATGATAGAAGGAGAGGTTACAACCAAATGACTGATTTGAAGTGACCCTTCCAGCAACGTTCTCCAGCCTCATCACAGTATGAATCTCTCCAGCAATAGCTACACAAATCTAACTCTCAATTGAAAATTCACCAGCATCTCTCTACTCAAATTCTTCCTTCCCAAGCATTCAGATCTATGCTCAATTTATAGAGGAGTTGAAGGTTGTTTTACAGTCAATGACTTTCCAATAATAGGCAAGACATGTTCCCAATCTTTTAGATTTCAAATGGACACTTGGATTCGAAGATGGACACATGTGAACTCTTCTAGAAGGCACTCGCCAAGTGGAGATTCTGAAACAATGAGAATTCCGCTCCCAATGTGACCAACGCACTTGTGAATGTCAGGAAGTGCTTTGCAGAAGCCTTGCATGGGGCTACCTGCATATGCAACACACTTAGCCCCTTTAGAGGCTGCGTTGGTGAGCTCTTATATGCTATATAATAAACTTCAAACTTTGGAAACCTTTGCTTTATGAAAGTCTTGCTTGATTTGTCTTGTTCTTGTCTTAGGGCATGTAGCAACTTGAAATGATAGGGAATGATAGACCCTTAATCATTGGTCCTAGAGATAATGTCCAGTTAACCAGGTCATTGGGAATGGTGCCCAAATTGACCTATAATAGTTATGTTTTAAGATCCCCGCATGGGATAAAATTTATTAATATAACCAATAATAAAATCATGCTTTTGACATTATACGTACTCTTAGAAGATTCAAATGGTCATGCGATTTCAACCCCGACAAATGGTCATCCACGGTGAAGCAGCGTTGTAATGAAGACCCGTATGAAGTTGGCACCCTCACACCCATTATAACTTCCTTTGCCAAAGATAAATCATCTTTTTTTTAAATCCATGGGACATCACCTTCTTTGAAAAACCATGAATTATAGGGACCAGCGCCTACCTCTAATCCCGTACTTTCTAATCGTCTTGGCCAATGTTTCTTTTTAGTTTTTGAAGTAATAAGATCTTTCCTAACAGCCAATGTGTCACTTTTTTTCGATGATATGTGCCTCAATAAATAATATGAAATTTTTTTAAATATATGCATGGGAACTAATAAGTGGGTAATCTTAAGATGCTTCCAATATGGGAGGTCATAAAAGATAGACTTTATTTTCATCCCAATGGGAAATTTCTCAACATAGGTGTCGAAGAAATATGGATCATCGAACATAGGCTCCCCATTTGAATCGAACATTTATATGAACTCCTTCTCCATCTCTCTCTCATATGCTCTAAGCAATTCAGCTGGTGTCACTATTGGAGGCCTTTGGGTTCTCTCTCGTTTACCATTGAAAGCAGATGCTGCTCTTTTGTAAGGGTGTTCTTCTGCTAGGAATACCCTGGAGAAATCATACACTGGATTTTGTAGGTCCTTGGACCATCTAGCTTGCAGAGAAGGTCCACAACATTTACATCCAAAATACACTTTTTTTACAAGACCTGGGAGATTATATTTGTATACATTAATTAATATGCATGGCACGTTAAAGAATATCATGAAGATCAGAACAAATATTACAACGAATTAAATAACTAATATGTGAAATAATATTGTTATGTATATAAACAAATCAATAAATTAAACATGTAATTTATCAGAGCAAACTCCTAAGCCTGGATAATCATGTGTCGTGTAAGCACATATGCCATACAACGTAAAAATCCTCTATGCTGTGATGGGTCTTGATACATCATAAAAATTTATCCCATCCCATCATTCCTTCAATTCATCTACTAGTGGTTGTAAGTAGACATCCATATTCTTCACTTGTCTTCTACCAGGAACTATGAGAGCCAACATAAGATGTTCATTCTTCACGGAAAACCATGGGGGGGTATTTTTATTGATCACTACTACAGGCCAAACATAATAGTTGGTGTTCTGGAGGGAATATGGGTTGATGCCATCCATGGCTATGCTGATTCGTAGACTTCATACTTCATCCTTGAATTTTTCGGGCCATGTATCCTCTATATGCTTCATGGCTATTGAATCAGTTTGGATTCACATAACTCCCAACTCACTTCTGTGTTAGGCATGCCATCCCTGCAACATAACTAATTATTTGCAATGAAAGAGCCTTTGAATCCTTGGGATTATAGGCATGTGCCTCAATATCTTAAAAGGAGGACTAGTACGTGATTTACCCTTCTTTTTTTATTTATCATACCTGTCATGCCCACATTTCAGACACATCTCTTTGTCTGCATATTCTCCTCTATATAGAATACAATCATTTGGACATGCATGATATGATATGTACTCAACACCCAACAATTTTAATAATTTCTTTGCGTCTTCAAAGCTACCGAGCAAGACATTATCACTCGGAAGAAACTTATCTTTGAATAACCTGTAGTTGGTGATCATGGAAAAATATATTAATAAATGTACATTAATGTTGATATAATTATTAACGTTCATAAAATTTACCATTTGTAATGTTCATTGCAGTGTATTGATTATATTTCAAATTTATATATGGGAGTAATTTATGGTAACTTACCTCAAAAGTTCTGAGAAACATGCATTCGACAAGCCAAACTTTTCTTTCAAGTTGTATAGTAACATCGTTGTCCCCAACTGGGTAGACTTTGACTGGCCGCCATGTCCAAAGAGAGGGGTGGTGGAAGCAAATTTAAGGATTTCGAAAAAGGTGTCAACAATATGAGCATCATCCCTTAGCTGATCATCATTTTGGAATGCATCTAACAACATTGTCTTCATGGGAGTGGTATACCTTAAGTAATCATCCATACCAACCTCTATTTGATTGCCTCCATCACCAGCTTGTGAAGAACTACTATTGTTGTAGTCATTCCTAATTGGTGAATCTGGACGTAGCAGGAATTGAATTGGTGGTTGTTGATTCAACCATTCTTGGTATCGTTCCTCTCTGATTTTTTCTCTTAATTCAGTATTCTCTCGATTTGAGATTGTTGTGGGGTGCAACGGAAGATGGTATGTAAGTCGTTCATTATCACTAGAATCCTAATAATTAAAAAAAAAAAATTGAACATGATTAGTACAAAATATATGATGTCAATTAGTAACCACGTTGACAATATTGCATGATTATAAATTGGTTTTACGTTGAAATAACTACATATTAATCAATATATATACCAAACAATTATAATTATAATTACCATCATTGTCCTGGGATTGTGACTAGAAGATGCAATATTGTTACAATTGGTAGGGTGAAGCGACTACCAATTTCCATCTACCAAATGCGCCTTGCGGTATGCAGCTCCTTATAAGAACTTCCGATGTTTTGGAGCAGACGACGTTTGAATATTTTGTGCATCTGAACTCGATGTTGAATCTGCATGAACCTGCAAATTTTTATACATTATAAATTTAATTAATTTGTGCATGATTGACTTCATGGATAAAAAACATAAATTCAATTAGATAGTGAAAATATTTATAAAATCTAAAGTAAATATTACGTCTCGAGATGGGTAGGGAGAACTCCATAATGAAATTTGAGAAATATTATGGAACGAGCTGGAATTTGAAGAATTATCCATTCCATATAATTATGATATTTTCTCCTTGCATTTGAGCAAAACAACAATCAATTTTGGTGCACACACCTAAATGTAATTTTGGTGCCTAATGTACAGATCACTGCACCAGTGTGTTTTTTGTAATGTGCATCAGTGTCGTGTTATACATAGATGCACCAGTGCAGTGCGATTAAGGGACGCACCAGTGACGAATAAACGCAAATAAAAAAGCGCAACTCTATTTTTTTTAAGTGAAAAAAAAAAAAAAAACCGGTAAATTGAAAATTCGGTGGCAAAATATTTTCGAAAATATAATTTCATAAAACATTTCTTTAAATACCAAACGCTTTTCATTATTTCACTATTTTTGCAAAAAAAATCAGCCAGAGATTTGCAGGATACATACCTGGAGCAAACACAGCACGAGAGCACTGTGGAGCAAGGAAATACTTTCGAACAGAAGTATTCAGACAATCAAAATTCTAAACCTCTGGTTATTCAAACCCTGTACCATAGAATTTTCAAACGATGTGAGTAAATTTTATTGTTTTTTTTACTTTTTCTGCAATTTTTTTATGTAGTAAAATAAAAAATCAAAGTTTATTGTTTTTTTGTTTTTTGTGCAGTTTTTTTTATGAAGTAAAAGAACAACATCAAAGTTAATTTTTTTTTTTTTTAACTTTTTCTGCAGTTTTTAGAAGCAAATTTAAAAATAAAAATAAAAAAAATAAAAAAATAAAAAAAATAAAAAATAAATAAAAAATCCGTTTTTAGAAACATAAACCTTAGATTCTTTTTGTTTATGCCCTTTCTTCTCCCTCTTTCTGTAATTTCAAAATTAGGGCTTTTCAATTTATATTTATAGGTTTTGTATATTCATAATACATCCAACCCATGAGATGACTTGCATAATTGGATCCCAATCCATATCGGCCCTTGTGTGAATTTAAAAAAAAAAAAAACAGATTTTTTTCCTCGATGCGCCCTGCGTAATGCAGTGCACCAGTGCACTCTATTATAACAGCGCACCGCGAAAGTACAGTGATTAAAATAAAAATAAAAAACAAAATATGTTTTTATCGGTTTGCCATATGTAACATATGGCACCAGTGCACAATTTCATTATGGCGCACCGCGAACGTGTTGTTTCGCAATTAAAAAAAAAAAAAAATCCATTTTAGAAACAAACCCTACATTCTGTTTGTTTCTGCCCTTTCTTCTCCCTCTTTCTCTGATTTTAGAATTAGGGATTTTTAATTTATATTTATAGGGTTTGTATTGCTAAATATAAGCCTAAGAGATCCAACCCATGGGACGACTTGCATAGTCAAGTCCCAATCCATGTCGGCCCTTGCGTAAATTTTAAAAAAAATAAAAATAAAAATAATGGTGCGCCCTGTGTATCGGAGCGCTTTATTATCCCAGCACACCGCGAAATTACTGTGATAAAAAAATTAAAAAACAAAATATTTTCTCAGTTTTCCATTTGTAAAATATGTAGTCGGTGCGCTATTTCATTATGGCGCACTGCGAACATTCTGTTTCAAAAAAATAAAAATAAAAACTTTCAAAAAATACAAACCTTACATACTTTTTGTTTCTTCCCTTTCTTCTCCCTCTTTCTGTGATTTCAGAATTAGGGCTTTTGAATTTAGATTTATGGGGTTTGTATTGCTAAATATATACCTAAGACCTCCAACCGACGGGACGATTTTCATAGTCGGATCCCAATCCATGTCGGCCCTTACGTGAATTTTAAAAAAATAGATTTTTACTACAAAGGTAATGTGATAAAAAATTAGAAACAATTTTTTTTTATCGGTGCGCGATATGTAAAATATGGCACCGGTTTATGCTACAAAAACTAACACTGGATGATTTTTACTATTTTATCATGGTTAATCAATTCGGTGATTGGCATGTAACGCACCAATGCGGTGATTGACATGTGATGCACCAGTGGGACTTGTTGACATATAGAACCATACGTTTTATTATACTATTTGTGCGGTGCGCTTTTAGGACACCCACACATCAGTGTCGGTGCTTAAACAATGAATGGCGCAACGATTTCTTGAGATTTTTTTTTTACTTGAAAATTTGACAATTTATTTATAAATATATTAATGAATGATATGGTACAAGTTTGAGATTGATAAAGAAATGACTAACAAGAGATCAATTAACAAAAAAACTGATAACACATCAAGAAAAGCAAAAAATGCAAGTTTTTTGTAAATTCTTTACAAAAAATATTATTTTTCAACTATATATAAGTTTAACTAATATGTATTGTTTACTGTGTATCATGCAGAGCCACAAAATTATGAAGCTTGATAAGATTATTTTTTATCTAGGACCAGACGAGCATAAAAGCTTGATAGAAAATTTGCAAAAGGATGAATGAGGTGAATGAAAAAATACTATCGATCCAATATGAGTTTCTTTTTTTAATTTTCATTAATAATATAATTAACATTATTAGATAACATGTGTCAAACAGTCTATTAATTCACATATGTTTAATGTTCTACAGGGACCAACAACTCAGAAAATGAATGTTGTTCTAAGAAAAGAAAAAAATAGAACATGCAAATGAAAATGAATTGCTCCTTGGCTCATCTAGAGTGGTGTTGGAAGTTAACGAAAGGGGGAAAATCTTTTACAAAAGTTTGAGGGATCTAGTGGAACGAATGTATAGATGTTCTTTCCACTTACAATACAAAAACCAATCTAATGATTCTAAGAACCTAATTTTATCTAAACTACATGAAGAGTTTCCAGAGAATTGGTCAATGAGACATGTCAGAATTTTAATAGAAAAAACGTACAACGACAAAAAAGAAGGAATGAAAAAATAATATTCCTTTAAATGTTTGTCTAGAATTATTTATAAATATCACTTTTTTTATATTTATTTTTCATATATCAATATAAAAATTAAATAGTTTATTATCATGTTACATTTTCAGGAAGATTATGAAAATATCAAAAGATGAATGAGCTGATATCAGAAATATGCCAGTAGGAATGTCAAAAAAGGTGTACAAGGGGATGGTCAAATAAATGGAAAAAATTGCATCGCAGGAGGAGCCATCTCAACAACAACGTACTTCAAATGTAATATGTAATCAATGAATTTTTCGATCATTAGATACAATAAATAAACAATTTAGCATTAAATATTAATTTTCAAGTATTTTCTTGCAAAAAAGAAAAGAAAATGGAACCCATTCAACACATAAAACAGGACGACAAGGAAGAAAAGGGTTGTTATCTAAGTTTGCGAGTAATTGTTACTTCCTTATAACAACTTAACTAGACTTTATTTTTGTATTTTTTAAGTTGTTTTACAAAAATCATCATTGAATGTCTTCAAACAGGTGCTAACATACAAAGAAGAACCACCAGAGGAATTGATTGAAATTGGGTTAAATATGAGTTGTGAGTATATGTTGGCATATCAGAACTTAATTGTGGAATTTGTAAGCATCTATCGATCTTGTTTTACTTAGCTCCATCTAAAAAAATAAAAATAAAAACTTTATATTAAATATATGATTTGGGGTATAAAACTTGCAGGAAACAAAGTATGGAAATGCGCCAACAGATGAAATCTTGAAAGATGGCATGTTACATAGTTTTGAAAGAATGTGTATATTTTATGAGTCAATTGTGTAGAAATTATATAAATTATGTGTTATATATCCAATATTATCATGATCACACACTATTTTTAACTTCATGCCCAATACATAATCTATTCCACCATTGATCATCACATGCGAAAATTAAATCAATTGCAATGCACACATGAAACAATAAAAATTCACACACATTAACATAGTTGTTTAACGGGAAAGCCTAAAGCTGAAAACCCCAACTATCTGTATATAATATATTTCATAGAGATCATGTAAAAATCCTCATACAAATATGATCATATCAAGCTCTCAGTACAATACAATTACTACACACTAATCAGGCCCGATCTTTTAAATCCATGCACCGATCTCTGCCACCTGCTAGCCTGCCTCTACTGCGCAATCCCTGCTGAAGAATGGCTCTGAATGAACTCGAATCCACCAAGCTTGCACTGCACAATCCTCATTGGCATCTCCACTGAGTGTTGGATGCAATCAATGCATTAATATAGTCACAACTGATAGTCACACTTGCTCTTTCACCTATCTCTCCACTGGTCTCCACTGAAACTGCCATGCACTGTAGTTAACTGATGTATTCTTCAGTTGATTAATGAGTTATTATTTAGTGAATTATTTTAACTAATTAATTCACACCACTCTCACTAGTGTATCAATCAGCTAGACTAGATACAACTAGCTCAACTGAGTCTAACTGAGTTAAACTAAATACAACTCCACCAACTACTTCTATAACTCCACCAAACTCTGTCACATGAGTTCTAACTGAAGTCCTCTTGCATTAGCTCCAGTAAACCCTCAGGAATAGCATAATTCTTTCTGTCAGTTGTTGTGCCACATCTGTGCACTTAACTGAAGTGCTCCAAGAGAATAAGATAATTTTTAGAGTCCAAATATTATTAAAAGCTAATAATATTCAACATATCTATTTTTAGACTGGAAATCTAAAAATAGCTTCCGCCCAATATGTCTAAAAATAAAAGTCCATCTATTTTTCCAACTTGACCAACCATCCAAAAATAGCATCCTGCAACTCATAGAATATGATCGACATGTCTAAAAATAGACTTTGCACCAAAAATAGCTTGCAGGCCCACTTAGTGAAGGCGACTCTTTTCACTAAGCTCATCATCTTGTTAAATCTCAACAAATTGTTGCAATGGTACGTCATTTATTTTCGATTTACATTGATGTATATTATTTAATATTGCAATTTTTATTATTCTCACTATTGTGTATACACTCATTACAGTTTATTTTTATGTTTGTAGATGGAAGGTGAAGAAGAAGAAAACAATCAACACCGTGAACAAAACATCCCTGAAAATAACCCCAAGTCATGGAAGTAGCTCTAGCAGTGACAACATTTCAAGCGAAGAATGATGATCACTATGTTTGGATATCAAAGCAAGGCATTGTATTTTTTGAAATATGTCTGTGAAATCAAACATTTTCTTTAATGTAATGGACCTAGTGTCCCAATTGAAAGACAAAGGGATACCAATAACTGTCCCATTTTGTATGACAAAGAATGTTTTATATATATATATATATATATAATAAAATATGCTTTAATTTATTCTATTGCATTCTCCATTGTCGTTATTGTGTTCTCCATTGTCATTCTCAAATGTACTAATAAAAATTTAATTCATATGAATATTTTTATAAGATATATATGTGTCGACTTTTGATAAATAATTAATTTTAAAAAACCACTATAATTATGATATGATATAAAAAATTAATCCAAACATCACATTCAAATGCATTAATAAAAAATTAATTAATATGAATATTGTTCTAAGATGTGTCGACTTTTGATGAATAATAAATTTAAAACAATCACAATAATTGCACTGTCACAGGTCGATGTTTCTAAAAAATACAAAATGAAAACTGGTGCGTGACAGTTACTATACACCAATGCGTTTGTATTCTTAAGCGCACCGGTGCATTTTAACGGCCTATGGGCACCACACAAATACCAAAACCAATTAAAAATATCGAGGCGTTTGTGCGGTATGGCACACAAGTGCGTTTATGTGTCTATATGGACCAGTGTCATTGTATGACCAATGGGCACTGCACGAATACCGATACCAATTATAAATCTCGGTGCATTTGTGTGATACTACATGCCAGGGCATTTATTTGTTTATACGCACCGGTGCATTTGTAAGACCTATGGGCACCATACGAATACCAATACCAATTATAAATATCGATGCATTTGTGTGATACTACACACCGGGGAATTTATGTGTCTATACACACCAGTGGATTTGTACGACCTATGGGCACCACACAAATACCGATACCAATTATAAATCTCAGTGCATTTGTGTGATACTATGCACCAGTTCGTTTTTGTAAGTCTACGTGTCGGTGCATTGATACGAACTATGGGCACCGCACAAATCCCAAGACCAATTAGAACGGCCCCGTGTGTTGTATCACCAACATTACGCCCGGTGCAATTTTATACCTTAACGTCCTGGTGCATTTTCCTCCGCCCTGGGGCGCCTGCTACATGTACACACCGGTGCATTAAATCCTGAGTAGCGCACTAATGAAAAAACATCCGTAATAACCTCCGGCCGCCCAATTTTTTTTAGTTGTGTTGAATTTCCATTAAAAGCTCCACAAAAACCTCCGTAACCATAAACGGATGTTGTAGAAAATGTTTTTTTGACAATTTTGGCCAATTTTATAACACTAAAAACCTCCTTTATAACCTCCGCTAGAAGGTCTTTTCCTTGTAGTGATGCAAGCTCCCTCATCAGTATTAAAAATATGTTTAAGGATCGTCTCATTTAACCATTTGTGAAGGGGTTAAAGTGTCAAGTTTCATGTGTTTTTTATGAAGGAATTATGAGTTAATTAACAATTAAAAACTCATATACAGCAAATTAAATGCAGTAAAATAACTCATAGAAATCACATAACACAATGTATGATGATGGAGTTCACGCCTCCTGGGCTAGATCTCCATGGACCTGTTAGGTCCCTATATTATTAGTATAGTCCCTTATTCTTGTTAGTATAACCCCCTTATTGTTTTGTGTAACCCCAATATTGTTATTATTGTGCCCTTACATTATTATTGTTAGGTCGGCTTGGATTATATCGTGACCCCATGGACTCCTATATATAGAAGGAGGTTTTGTCATTTATATCATCCAAGAATTGTTCATTTATGTAATTTATTGGAGGTTTCCCCCTCGAAGTGGTTGATTTATAAGGCGTTGATCTCTCTTTTCTTATATTTTTGGAGCTGGTTTCATAACATTTGGTATCAGAGCTTTGGATTCTAGGGTTTCACTGATCCAAACAAGTCATCGTGGAATTTTCGTTTTAACTTTTTTTCTACGAAGGTTCAGAAGCTGAAATTTTTATAGAGCGAAGCCGAAATCCCGAGGAACGTCGTGTACAAATTTTAGATCTTGGTTCACAATGTTTTCGAAGATATGATCTATGGAACTTAGGATTTTTTTTCAAGCTCCCGAATTTCACCTAAACAGGTCATCGTGGAATTTCCGCTATAAATATGTTTCTACGAAGTTTTAGAAGCTGAAATTTTTACAGAGTGAAGCTGAAGTCTTCAGGCACTTCCTGTAAAAATTTCAGATCTTGGATCGCAATTCGGAAATATGATCTGTGGAAGTTAGTGTTTGTTCAGGTTCCTGAATTTCATCTCAAAGAGGTGACCTTGGGAAAATCGTCATAACTCTCTCTCTGACCATCAAATTGTAATTCTGTAAAAAGTGGCCGCAAGTAAACGGACTTTAGTTTCATGTGTATCAATTTTAGAGTCGAAGGAGGAAACAGTAACACGTGGCACGTCGCACAAGTGTGGTATACTAAAACATTCCATAATTAGGTCATTGTGGGAGATTGGGCATAACTTTTCCTTGAAAAATCCAAATCAGATCAAACCTGTGAAATTTGAAAGAAGCTTTAGAGGGCTACTACAGGGCTGAATTTTAGATTTTGAAGATTTGAAATCACATAGATAATTCAATTTCAATATCAATCTCCTCAAAAGAAAGAAAAAGGTGTGTATTTGTTTTCAACTGCATAAGTCTTGTGTGAAAAATCAGTTTGAATTGATTCCAAGGGCATATTGTAGAATAGATATCAATATTGGGTTCTAAAATGCCCCCTAAAAAGAATTCAACACCCATTAATCCTTTAGAAGGCTCTACTATGACTCATGAAGATGAATAATGGCAACATGACATATAAAAATTACAAGAGCAAGTGCAACAAATTTCGCTCTCGCAAAGAGCAACAAAAAATGAAATGGAAGTTTTGAAGAAAGGTATGCAAATGAAGATGGATGGTTTGAAGAAAGGCATGGAATCTAAGATGGATGATTTGAAGAATGGCATGGAAGCTGGCATGGAATCTAAGATGGATGACATGGGAGCTAAGATCAATGAAAAATGGAAAACACGAAGAATGATCTAAAAGCAAGCATGGAAGGTTTAACAAAGTTGATACAAGAAATGTTTCCTGATGGAGAAAATATAGTAGAGGAAACTCACGATGAGAACAAAATAAATGTTAATCATGATTTCATAAAATCTAATGTTGGATGGAAGAACCACTATATTCCAAAGGTGGATATCATGAAGTTTGATGGCAAGGATCCCGTAACATGGATACTACAGATGGAGCAATATTTTGATCTCAATAATGTGAAAAACACACAAAAGGTACGCATTCCAACTTTACATTTAGAACAAAATATATTTGTATGGTATCGATGGCTTTGCTCTCGTAAAACAATTGTCACTTGGTCAATTTCTACAGAGGAAATGATAGCACATTATGAGGATACAAAGAGCAACACATTCTTTAGCCAATTGATAAATCTCAAACAAAAGGGTTCAGTGGTGGAGCACATTGTGGACTTCCAAAAATTGAATATAAGGGTAACTAATATTCCAAAGGAACACAAGATGGATGTCTTCATAGGGACTTTAAAGGTTAACATCCAACATGAAGTTCGCATTTGGGAACTTGATTCATTTGAGAAGGCATTCAGATTGGCAAAAAAATTTGAATGAAAATTATGGCGACAAGTAAGCCTGCCACTCACATCTATAAATATGGAAGTGTTGCTACTCCTAGACTTCCACAACCTACAAGGTTGACACCACAACAATTGGAATAAAAAAAAGAAAAAAGGGTTTTTCTACAATTGTGATAACAAATACACTAAAGGTCATAAGTGTGCTGAGAAGAAGTTATTTTACATAGATTGTGAAGAGGAGGAAGAAATTGAACAAGAAAATTCAAAAGAAGAGGATATACACCATGAACCAACCCTATAAGAAGAAGAAATGAGTCTGACGATATTGTGTAATGCATTGGCAGGAATTATGGCACTCCTCAAACTCTCAAGATAGAAGGACATCAAGAAGAAAAAGGTAATAGTGTTGATCGATTCGGGTAGTACCCATAATTTTATTCGTTGTAAGGTAGCCAAGGAATTGAATTGTTTCCTATACCTAGCACCAGAATGTCAAGTGATGGTTGCAAATGGAGGAACTATAAATTGCTCTAGAAAATGCCATAATATCTTATGCAGGGGCATTAGACACTAGCCAGCAATGTAGGAATTTTTTCCACGTGTTGTGGCTAGGAGGGATCAAAATCATTCGAATTTGTAATAGCAAGGTGTTAATACCTTAGCTGTCTATTGCATTTAGATCATTTAGAGTCAGTAGAAGTTGAATAGTTTTAGGTTCAGTCCATCTGTCTTGTTCAGTTATTCGAATGAATGTAATTAGGCCTTTTTTAGAATAGAAACGGTCCTCACAGAGGAACCGAAGAGACATATGATGGTGTATAAAATCTAACCACTGGATACATTGGAAGTGGGGGATTTCCATAGTAAATATTGTTTGTGTTAAGCATTTTTTCTCTGCTTGAATATATTTCGATGTTTTATTGATCATTAGAGTGGTGTTAGCTGATGTACCTGTCTCTGTGTATGTGCAATTTCTTAATTCTGAGGTGTTAGCCCCCTATAAATTTTTTGACAAGCAAACAGGGGGCTACAAAGTTTTTGAGCCTTCAAGGAATGCATTTCCCCTGAAAAACACACCATCCTTGAAGTCTTTTTATGCCCTTTATCCTTTGATAAATCCTCACTACTGTTTCATGAGTCAATAAGCCTCTTTGTTGTGAAAAATAATACCCAAAGGCCTTTCCCCTTATTTCATCTTCTCTTAGCCTCTGTTCTCCTCTCCTTTTCCCTCCCTTAATTCCTCTAAATCATCCCAAATCCCTTCTAAGCCTCACAAATACCCTTTGTTTGGCCAAATAACCCCTTTCCCTCTCTATCGTTGCCTCTTTTTGGCCTTAAAATGCACTGAAGCAGGCCAAAAGACCCATAATCTTCATATATCGGGCTTAGCCCCCTTCAGCCAGCCCCTTTAACCATTTCCCCACATGACCCGGGCGCTAAACCAGGCGCTAGCCCGTAGCGCGCTTATCGGATCAATGGTCGGGTGCAATATATGTCGTCGATCTATACAGATCTGACAGTCTTCGCAAGTATCATCATGCCTACTCTCCCCATTCACCCCTCTGATCGCATATCAACCGTCAATCTAATCTGCAGATCGATGGCCCGCAAATCATCTGCCCCGGTGGTCCCCGCGGTCGCGTCCCATCCAAAACTGGCGGTTTTCATCGCACCGCTTTAGAAAGGAAGGTTGTATTTCTCGTTCAGCAGAAATCAATGCCACAGGCTGACACGTGGCCTTAGGTTTTTTTGAAAACCTGCCCTCATCGCGCATTAAAAATTGACTGCGGGCCCGGCGCGATATGCGCGTACACCGTCTGATCTGGGGCAGGGCCATCCGACGGTGATCGCGCCCAAGAGATGCTCAGGGGATAACTGAAGTAAAACGAGACCCCTGGCCCACAAGCGATCACCCTCCAGCACAATCACGGCCGACGATCTCCTCCTAAGATCCGACGGTCCAGGTTAGATCGCCCTCACCATTGACCGGGTCCCACCGCCAGAAGTCCACGTCACATGTTTTTTATCTCATTTTCCGTTTCCTTTGTATTTTTCCCAACTTCTGAAGTTTTTCCACTATTTAACCACCACCGTTGATCATCGCCATCATAGCTGATCTGACGGCCCATGTTCATTCTTCTGCCCAGCCTCCGTTCCCACTGTGTGCCACCTGTCCTCCAGGCCTTCACCACGTGTCTTCCGCCACCCCTGATTTTGTAATTGGTTTATTTCATTGATTGCAGGTTTTGCAGAGCGGAAATTTTTTCTCTACCTCCATAATCACAGCACACTGAGATTCTGAAACATAGCAGAGGCAGGATTAGAGGGATTCTGGCTTGTTAATTGCACATTCAGCGCTTGATCCCGTGTTCAGAGGACGAAGACGCTGGTTGAAGACTAAACGTATAGAAAACAATATATCAGTGTCACCATCAGCAGATCGTTCTTTCCCATGAAAGGACAAGGTGCCCATGCTGTTTCATTCTACCGTGTTCCAGAGAAGATCTCTGCCCTGACAATAGTCCTGGTGCTACCAGAGGCATTGGGTACACGGTATGGCAGACCCTAGAATCATTGTTCCACCTTTTGTTTAATTCACCAGAGTACCACAAGTACTGCAGCCGAGAATACATCAAAGACATACCCGGAGTAAATTGCAGCCTGTCGAAGACCACTCTTTCATCCAAATAGTACTGAAGTTTAATGCTCAGATATTAAAACCAAATGGGCGTCGACCCACTGCTCCTACTCTATTTTAATGTTCCATTTAGTGTTTTATCTACCTCCTCAACCTCTCTTTCAGATATAAAACTCATGAGAAAACATTGTAAAGTTGTTGATCGGATATCTGTGAACTGCAAGTTGTTTCTCTTGAGACATGTTCTCTGTGTAAAGTTGTAAGATAGGCTGAGGAAGATGTTTTCAGACTGAATTTCAGGTTGTTAGAAATGTTGTACATGACTAGTGTTGCTCTTTTATATGACAAGCACATTTCTTTGGATCCTGATTTAAAGCAGCGGTGATGTTTTTCTTACTTTGTCTTGGTTTTCCTTTGTAGTTCATTACATTTCATTTCTTTTGGCACGCATCAGAAATATGGCATAGGATTTACCCTTGTTAGGTACCCTATGTTTCTGCTCTCCCTACCTTCAATGTTTTATGTTGTTTGCGTTATCTGAGGATTGATTTCTAGCTAATTTAACCAGTGTAGTGTTCAAATATATACTGCTAGTTGATGTATGAATTAATGAATATTTTCTTAGATGTTCTTGTCAGGCTTTAATTGAATGAATTGGGATACTGGGAGTTTAGAACTCTGTCACTGTCTCACTAGGGTCCCTTTCAATTAATTAAACCTTTCTAAGTTCCCTTAAGCTGGATGCCAAAGAATTGAGAGTTCAAAGTCTCTCTTTGATCTCAGGTTTTCACCTTTGTGTTCTAAATCCTTAATGTTTCCTTGTCTGAAGAGTTAAACTTTTGGGTTTTGGGATCACAGGTTGTCCAATGGCATGTCCTGTCCCTGGATCTCATTCCTGAAAGGTCACCTTGGAGGTTTCCTTGCCTTTCACCCTCTTTCTTTCCATTTCATGCCACACTATCATCTTTAAGATCCAATGCTTTAGATGACTAGCCCAACTGAAAGCTTGCATATCGAATAGCAAGTAAACCCTTTCCTGACTCCATTGCCCAATGGTCTCGAGTATTTCCTGAGCTATCTCTCTTTTCCTAAAATCCTCTTTGCTCATCCTTGTCTTATATTGAACCCTTCTTTCTTGATTCCCAACAACCAAACACGAATCAAACAAACAAACCCATGCCTATAACTAGCCTAATATCTTAACTTTCGAGCTTCAAAGA
The DNA here is from genome assembly GCA_034641835.2 of Pinus albicaulis. Lineage (NCBI taxonomy): Eukaryota > Viridiplantae > Streptophyta > Pinopsida > Pinales > Pinaceae > Pinus > Pinus albicaulis. Next base: position 1,922,215,516 of record CM076578.1, read on the forward strand.
CATAAAACCTTTGCCTATATAGAGAGACCCCTCTCTGGACCCAGGAGGGCTAGATCCTGAGGTCTGAAAGTGGTTTTGATGTTGTCTCATATTTTGGTATTGCCAAACTTGCCAAAACATGGGAACCCCAACATAATGGCGACTCCATTGAGGAATTTCTGAGTGTTTTCCATCTTACTACATCACAAGAGCCTTAGAAAGCCAACAATCTCTGGTTAGGTTGGCAGTGAAACACTTCCACTTGCAATTCACTTTCTGCACCACTTGTTGTGTTTCTCCCACACTCTTAGATAGAGTCTGGAAAGGGCCAAATAGCCTCCAGATCTCACTCTCTTTCAGAGATGAAATACCTAGTAAAAATCCCTCCCAGTCCATCTTTGGTTAGAGTTTGTTGTGTTTTAAAGATATCCTTGAAAAGGGACATTACATAAGCACTGTGGTGGACAATGTACCTCCTAGAAACATCCTAAATCTTCCACCTGCCGACTCCATAGTTCCTTAAAGATCAAAGACTCCACTGGTGATCAATAGGCCTACTGATTATCTTGGTTCACATAAGACTCCACTGGGAGACCAAAGTCCTCAACAACATCAGCCGTAAAAGAAGTAACAAGTAGGGTTAAGCTACTTTGTTGGAAACCAGCATTCTGGCTTCAAGAACCATTCACACAAGAGCTTATCCTAACCCATACCCACCTGAAATAGTTGACAACCCTGAGAGCATCCTCAAGAAATATCCTACACCTAAAAGACCAACTATTTCCAGCCACATCCATAGAGCTAACTCTGCACCGGAAGACTTTACAGCTCTATCAGACCCACCTTTTGACTTAGACTCTCAAAACAATTTACCTAGAACTAGGTCATTCAATGCTCTAGACCAGCCATACCTTGAGCTTCCTGGTTCACCACCTCAAAGTGTTAAACACATTAGGGATAGAGAGACCCCTACATCTACACCTCTTGATATTCACTTCATTCAAAACTTGGGGCTCTGCCACCCTAAATCCACTCAATAGACTTCTGTTGGTCCTAGTATCCCTGCCATTCATATACCAGCTGCTCAAGCCAACCCCTTACCTCCTCAGAACATCATCATGGCAGCCTGGTATGCACCTCTGATGTTACCCCAGCCTCTAGTACCCTTACCCAATTATTACCAATCAAAGATCCCACACTTCACTGCAAAAGAGTATACCATAGCTCAGCACCATGTAGACAGGATGGAAGATTCTTTTGACTACATGGAGATAGATGATGATACAGTCAAAATGAGAATTTTTTCCTAGAGCTTAGGAGGTGATGTGAAGAAATGGTTTAAGGGCCTACCTCCTAATAGCATCCAAGATCTACCCTCCTTATACCAGACCTTCATAAATAAATGGGAAGTTAAGGCCAACCCTCTCCAAATCTTAGCAGAATACAAGAACCTGAAAAGAAACGTAGCAGAGAGTGTCCATGACTATTCTACCAGATTTAACAATTTTTATAACGCTCTTCCTCCACATATGAAACCTCCCCAAGGTATGGCTCTAGTGAAATACCTTGAAGGCTTTGATGTTGACATGGCCTACCAGCTTAGGGAGAGGGACTACAACACACTGGAAGATATGCAAAGGGTGGCAATGAGTGTAGAGGCTAACCTGATTGAAAAGAAAGCCAGAATGAGGGTTGAAAAGAGGGTGACATATAGAGATGAAACTGTAGCTTTCACATCTGACCCCAAGTATGACCGTCTATCTAAAAACATGGAGAAGCTACAACAAATGATGGAAAAAATGGTTGTCACAGTTAGTAATCAGAACATGAACCAAAATCATAACCAGAACCAGAACTTTAGAAGGAACAATACCACTCCCAACAGACAAAGAGAATTAGATCAACAAGTTATAACCCCATTTCAAGAGAACTTCCTTGATGAAGATGAGGGGATAATAGAAGAGTCTGAGGAGAACACTATAAATATGTTTGAGACGGACAACTCAATCCACAACTGTTCCACAGAAGAAGATCAACCCTCACCCTCATATTGGGATGAGGAAAGATTAGAATCTGAGGATTACAGACTTGGATTTGAAAATGCCATCATGCAGGTCAGAGAACAGTATGAACTTAGAAGCAAAAAGAGCCTAGACACTCCCAAAACAAAGGCTTCTGAGACCACCATCAAGAAAGGCCAGAGAAAACTTCTAAATTAACTGCTGAAAGTAACAAAACAGTAGTTGAGAGCTCTGGAAAGAGCAAATAAAGAGACAACCAAAACAATGATAAACAAAGTCAACTAGCTAGCAGCACTAGCATGGCAGTTAGTGCTCCTGATAAAACAGTTCCTAATCTTGTACATAGTGAGAATTAGCACACTGAGCCTGCCACTAAAGTAGTGGCTAACAAGACGGAGTTGAACATTACAAAGACTCAATCTCCCTTCAGTTTGGAGAATGAAATTGCAAAAATTAAAATCTTTGTCCAACTCTCTGAGCTGGCTACTCAGGATGTATACAAAGGCCAAATTTTGAAAGCTTTAAATCTAGGGGAAAACAGTGACACTGTCAATCTAAGTGATGATCAACCAACCCTTCTGTTTGGCCCAAAGATAGAGGGGAAGTTTCAGGAAGGGGTAGTACCTCCTTTTTATATCAACCTCAATATCCATGACAAGATCCTTCACAATGCAATGCATGATTCTGGAGCATCACAAAACCTGATGCCTAAGGTAGTTATGGAGCGGTTAGGCCTAGAGATAACCCGTCCCTATAAAGATTTATATTCATTTGACTCTAGCAGAGTAAAGTGTCTCGGCCTTATCAAAGACCTATGTGTGAACCTTACCCAGATTCCTGCCAAATGTATGGTTATGGATGTTGTGGTGGCAGATGTGCCACCTAAGTATGGTATGCTATTGTCAAGGTCATGGGGCGCCAAGCTGCAAGGTACAATGTAGATGGATGGGGCATATGCCACAATCCCTGTCTTTAGCCAGCTTAGGAGACTGTATAGAGAGACACAAATGAAATTCTTGGTCAGTAGCCCTTGAAAAATCTGAAAATTCACCTCTGTACTCTGTACACACACACCTGGAATCCTTCATCCTTTGCAATGATGAATCCTTAGCAGAGCCAGAACCAGAAAACATAGGTACGAACAATGAGACGGCGCCCATATATTTAGACACAATGGCCACTTTAGACTCAGAAGAAAATGAGGTTGAGACCTGTGGACAGTGCACTGAAAACAAAACTCTGAGTCAACAAGGAACAATATGTAAACATCTGTCTAGTCACCCCTCACTAACTCATACACCACACGAAAAATGAAACCATCCACAGTCCAATGCAGACCCTGTAACACAACAGACAAGTGAAACCCACATTAGGGAGGAAAATGATGATAAGCCTGAGAATGATCCCTTATGGGAAATGAATTTGGATGGGTCGTGCAGCAGGAGAACTGCAGGAGCAGGAGTGTGGATACATAACACAGAGAGTGACTATGCAGAGAGTCATGCCTTCAACCTGAACTTCAAATGTACAAATAATATCGCAGAGTATGAGGCTCTATCCTAGGCTTGAATATGTTGAAAAATTTAGGATCCCGTAGGATAGTTGTGCATGGAGACTCTGAGCTGATCATAAAACAAGTAAATGGTGAATACACAGCGAAACACCCTAGGCTGAGAGCGTACAGGAATGACGCTATGGATTTATTGAAGACCTTTGTGGATTATGAACTAGTGTTCATTTCTAGGAGTCGGAATGTAATTGCAAATGGATTAGCCTGTATAGCTAGTTTATATCACAAGCCTCCCAGTGATCAACAAATCATCATTCAGACAAATTTTAGACCTGCAGTACTTGATAATGAGAAATATTGGCAGGTTTTTGAGGGAGATAAGCAGATTGAGAACTTCCTGGTTGGCAGGAACGATTTTGAATTCACTGTGTCAGAATCGAAGTCCGATGATACCTGCCTAATTGAAGAGCCCTCAGACGAGGAAGAACCACCTTGTAACATATAAATAAACACTTTAAACTAACAAATTGTAAACCCAAACGAAGAAGGTAAAAACGCAGATAACAAGGACATAGAGGTGCTACAGGCAAAAGATAAAATAATACCCCGAGATCTGTCACCTTTAGAAGATCTTTTCGACTTCAATGATGTAGCGAAGAAGCCCACCATAGAACACGTAGACTCTAATGTCGAAGAATGAAACATAGGCACTGAGGATAGGCCTAAGATTATTAAGCTGGCTAAGTTCTTTCCCGCAAACATGAAAAAGAAATATATTGACTTGTTCAAGGAATTCAATGATGTGTTTTCCTGGAGCTACGAGGACTTAAAGGCCTACGACACAAACATCATACAGCACAAAATACCTTTGAAAGAGAACCAAAAAATCTTCAAACATAAACTTCGTAGAATTAACCCAAGACAATTTCCTACAGTAGAAAAGGAAATAAAAAGGATGTATGAGGCAGGCATAATAGTTCCTATGAGGTTCTCTGATTGGGTCTCAAACCTTGTAGCTGTGAGAAAGAAAACAGGTGAGATCAGATAGTGCATAGATTTCAGGAACCTTAACAGAGCCTCACTTAAAGACAATTACCCCTTACCAAATATGGAACATATCCTCCAGAGGGTAGTTGGCTCTAAGCGGATCTCCATGTTAGATGGTTTTTCAGGTTACAACCAAGTTCTAGTACTCCCAGAAGATCAACTCAAAACTGCTTTCACCACTCCATGGGACACTTTTATGTACATAAAGATGCCCTTTGGACTGATGAATGCTAGTGCAACCTTCCAACGAGCAATGGACATAGAATTTTCAGAGGAAATAGGACACTTCATTGTCATCTATCTGGATGACATAACAGTCTACTCCAAGACTGATGAGGAACACCTAAAACATCTCAGAAGAGTTTTTGAAAAATGTAGGAAGTTCGATCTGTCATTAAATCCCAAAAAGACTATATTCGGGCTGCAAGAAGGTAAGCTTCTCGGCCACATTATATCCAATAAGGGAATTAGGATAGACCCACAAAGAGTTGAGGGAATACTACAAATCACACACCCAAGAAACATTAAAGAGTTACAGTCCTTCATTAGGAAAATTAACTTCTTAAGGAGATTTATTCCCAACTTAGCTGAGCACCTCAGGAATATGACTAGTATGCTGAAGAAAGGTGTAGGAGTTAAATGGACTATAGAGGCTAAAAAATCTTTCGAATCAGTTAAACTTGCACTCACCCAGGCTCCTGTCCTAATTAGCCCAGATTTCTCTAAGGATTTCCTGATATTTTCTTTTGCCTCCGAGCTACAGAGGCTGCAGTTCTACTGTAGAAAAATCCAAAGGGAATGGAACAACCTATTTCCTTCTTCAGCAGAGCTCTGAGGGATGTACCCTTGAGATATAACATAATGGAAAAACAAGCCTATGCCTTGGTAAAGGCCTTGAAAGACTTTAGGGTGTACATACTGCATTCTCACATCATAGGCTATGTGCCAAACATAGTGGTAAAAGACATTCTGTCCCAAGATCCTGATGGAAAGAGGGGCAAATGGATTGCTGTAATCTTAGAGTATGACCTTGAGATAAAACCCATAAAATTGGTCAAAGGCCAGGGCTTAGCTCAATTGATGGATTAATCAAATTTACAAGCCCTTGACATAAACATGGTAGATGCCTTGGATGAGCAGGAAGGATTGCCTGATCCCACTGTTGAGGAGCATTTTCAAAACTCTCCTTGGTACTCTAATATCCCGTATGTGCTCACAAACCTCAATGCCCCTCCTGAACTATCAAAGACCAAGGTTGTATTCCTAAAGTTAAAATCCAGAAACTATTGCATACTGAATGAATGTTTATACTGGAAAAATACAAATGGCCTATTGCTTAAATGTTTTCCCGAAACTGAGGCAGAGAGGATTAAATAGGAGTTCCATGCAGGAGAGTGTGGAGGTCACCTGAGTTGGAAAGCCACTGCTAACAAAATACTCAGAGCTGGCTATTATTGGCCTACACTTTTCAATGACATCCATAAGATGATAATTGCCTGCCATAAATGCCATATTTTTTAAGGCAAGAGAAAGCTCCTACCTCTACCTTTACAACCCATCACTGTTGAAGGTCCATTTACGCAATGGGGCCTACATTTCATAGGAGAAATACACCCTGCTTCTTTTGCGCAACACAAGTGGATCATAACAGCCACAGACTACTTCACTAAGTGGATAGAGGCCATACCCTCTAGGAATGCCACAGATTATGTCATCATTAGGTTCCTAGAAGACCACATCCTCTCTAGGTTTGGCTGCCCAAGAAAAATAATCACTGATAACGGTGCTGCTTTTGGATCCAAGAAAATGATTGAATTTTGTCACAGGTATCAAATAGCACTCATTCATTCAACTGCTTATTACCCACAACGTAATGGGTTAGCTGAATCACCAAACAAGAGCTTGGTGACCATTATCAAAAAACTGCTTGAAGAGAATAAGAAGTCATGGCATAACAAATTAGTGCATGCTTTGTGGGCTAACAGGCTTACAACAAAGAAATCCATTGGCATGTCACCATATCAGCTTGTCTATGGAACAGAGGCAGTGTTTCCTACCAGCCTTGGGGTACCAGTGATTAAACTTGTCCAAGAGATTCAGACAAAAGAAGACAGCATGGTGAGGAGAATAAACCAAACAATTCATCTCCAGCAAACAAGGGAAGAGGTCTATAATAGAGCTTTGAAAATTCAGGAAAATATAAAGAAGTTGTTCGACAAGAGAACCAAGGTTTATAACTTCAAAATTGGAGATAAAGTTCAGAAGTGGGACTCAAGGAGAGAAGACAAAGGAAAGCACGGAAATTTCGACAGTTTGTGGCAGGGTCCATACATCATCCAGGCCACTGTTGGTCCAAATGCCTTTTTTCTGCAAGAGTTAGATGGTACATATCTGTTTGGGGGTCCTGTCAATGGCAGGATGCTCAAACATTACTACTGTTGATTTCCAATTTCCAGTTTCCATTTCCATTGTAAATACGATTGATGTGTTTTGTTTTCAAGAAAAAGAGGAAATGTTTGAAAAAAGAGGGAAAGAGAGGTTCATACATGCTCAAAACATGAACCTCCGAAGTGCGAAGTTTGGCTCTAACATAATCAAAACCTGAGCCAAAGTAAGTGCATACAGCTGGTTCTAACATGCCCAAAATTTGAACCGGAAAATAAGGAAGAAGATTCAACTCTAACAAGCCCAAAACCAAAGCTGAAATGAAGAAGAAGGTGAATCTAACAAGCTCAAAACTTGAGTCACAAAGAAAGGAAGGATGCTTCAAAGTTTCAGATTTCAAGCCTTCCAGATTTCGTTTTCAGTTTTCTACAAAGTTTTCAGTCCAAAGAGTTGTTTTGCCTTATGCCTTGGATCCACAGAAAACTAGACTGTATATTCCTAGTTTGATTGTTTTAAATTTCTGTTGTAGAATGTAGAGAAGAAATTTTCCAAACAGTTTAATCCCAGCAGATATTAGATTAGGTAGAGAAACATATGAGGCCAACAGTTTAATCTGGTCTCATAGAGTAATAAGGGTAGAAATAGAATAGGTTTATTTTCCTAATTGCAAAAATTTTAAGTTGTAAAGGGTCTGCTAGTCCAAATGCACCCTGAAGAAAAAATGATAGGACTATAGTCTGGGTAGGTATTTGTTTGGGAGAATTTTACTGCTGATATGATGACTTCATGATTTGTGGTAGCTGGTCTAAGAAATAAAATGGATGTGTCAAGCAGCAGGCATCTGGCCTACACCAAAGATCATTCTCTGAATTCTTAACTCCTTCAGGAAGAAGCCATCCCCATGTGGAGCCACTATTAGCCCCCTATAAATTTTTTGACAAGAAAAAAGGGGGCTACAAAGTTTTTGAGCCTTCAAGGAATGCATTTCCCCTGAAAAACACACCATACTTGAAGTCTTTTTATGCCCTTTATCCTTTGATAAATCCTCACTATTGTTTCATGAGTCAATAATCCTCTCTGTTGTGAAGAAGAATACCCAAAGGCCTTTCCCCTTATTTCATCCTCTCTTAGCCACTGTTCTCCTCTCCTTTTCCCTCCCTTAATTTCTCTAAATCATCCCAAATCCCTTCTAAGCCTCACAAATACCCTTTGTTTGGCCAAATAACCCCTTTCCCTCTCTATCGTTGCCTCTTTTTGGCCTTAAAATGCACTAAAGCAGGCCAAAATACCCATATTCTTCATATATCAGGCTTAGCCCCCTTCGGCCAGCCCCCTTAACCATTTCCCCACATGACCCGGGCGCTAAACCAGGCGTTAGCCCGTAGCACGCTTATCGGATCAATGGTCAGGTGCAATATCCTCCATCGATCTATACATATCTGACGGTCTTCGCAAGTCTCATCATGCCCACTCTCCCCGTTCACCCCTCCAATCGCATATCAACCATTGATCTGATATGCAGATTGACGGCCCGCAAATCATCTACCCCGGTGGTCCCCGCGGTTGTGTCCCGTCCAAAACCGACGGTTTTCATCTCACTGCTTTTGAAAGGAGGGCTATATTTCTCGTTCGGAAGTGATCAATGCCACAGGCTGACACGTGGCCTTAGGTTGTTTTGAAAACCCGCCCTCATCGCGCATTAAAAATCGACTGCAGGCCCGGCGCGATATGCGCGTACGCCGTCCGATCTGGGGCAGGGCCATCCGACGGTGATCGCGCCCAAGAGATGCTCAGGGGATAACCAAAGTAAAATGAGACCCTTGGCCCACAAGCGATCACCCTCTGGCGCGATCACGGCTACAGGTTAGATCGCCCTCGCCATTGATCGAGTCCCACCGCCAGAAGTCCACGTCAAATGTTTTTTTATCGCATTTTTCGTTTCCTTTGTATTTGGCCAACTTCCGAATTTTTTCCACTGTTTAACCATCACCGTTGATCATCGCCATCCCAGCTGATTGGATGGCCCATATTCATTCTTCTTCCCAGCCTCCGTTCCCACTGTGCACCACCTGTCCTCCAGGCCTTCACCATGTGTCTTCCGCCACCCCTGATTTTGTAATTGGTTTATTTCATTGATTCCAGGTTTTGCAGAGTGGAAATTTTTGCTCTGCCTCCATAATCACAGCACACTGAGATTCTGAAACACATAAGAGGCAGTATTAGAGGGATTCTGGCCTGTTAATTGCACATTCAGTCCTTGATCCCGCGTTCAGAGGACAAAGACGCAGGTTGAAGACTAAACGCACAGAAAACAATATATCAGTGTCACCATCAGCAGATCGTTCTTTCCCATGAAAGGACAAGGTGCCCATGCTGTTTCATTCTACCGTGTTCCAGAGAAGATCTCTACCCTGACAACAGTCCTAGTGCTACCAGAGGCATTGGGTACATGGTATGGCAGACCCTAGAATCGTTGTTCCACCTTTTGTTTAATTCACCAGAGTACCACAAGTACTGCAGCCGAGAATACATCAAAGACATACCCGGAGTAAATTGCAGCCTGCCGAAGACCACTCTTTGATCCAAAGAGCAGTGAAGTTTAATGCTCAGATATTAAAACCAAATGGGCATCGACCCACTTCTCCTACTCTGTTTTAATGTTCCATTTAGTTTTTTATCTACCTCCTTAACCTCTCTTTCATATATAAAACTCATGAGAAAACATTGTAAAGTTGTTGATCGGATATCTGTGAACTACAAGTTGTTTCTCTTGAGACATGTTCTCTGTGTAAAGTTGTAAGATAGGCTGAGGAAGATGTTTTCAGACTAGATTTCAAGTTGTTGGCAATGTTGTACATGACTGGTGTTGCTCTTTGATATGACAAGCACATTTCTTTGGATCCTGAATTAAAGCAATAGTGATGTTTTTCTTACTTTGTCTTGGTTTTCCTTTGTAGTTCATTACATTTCATTTCTTCTGGCACGCATCAGAAATCTAGCATAGGATTTACCCTTGTTAGGTACCCTATGTTTCTGCTCTCCCTGCCTTCAATGTTTTTTGATGTTTGCGTTATCTGAGGATTGATTTCTAGCTAATTTAACCAGTGTATTGGTCAAATATATACTGCTAGTTGATGTATGAATTAATGAATCTTTTCTTAGATGTTCTTGTCAGGCTTTAATTGAATGAATTGGGATACTGGGAGTTTAGAACTCTGTCACTGTCACACTAGGGTCCCTTTCAATTAATTGAACCTTTCTAAGTTCCCTTAAGCTGGATGCCAAAGCATTGATAGTTCAAAGTCTCTCTCTGATCTTAGGTTTTCACTTTTGTGTTCTAAATCCTTAATGTTTCCTTGTCTAAAGAGTTAACCTTTTGGGTTTTGGGATCACAGGTTGTCCAATGGCATGTCCTGTCCCTGGATCTCATTCCTGAAAGGTCACCTTGGAGGTTTCCTTGCCTTTCACCCTCTTTCTTTCCATTTCATGCCACACTATCATCTTTAAGATCCAATGCTTTAGATGACTAGCCCAACTAAAAGCCTGCATATCGAATAGCAAGTAAACCCTTTCCTGACTCCATTTCCCAATGGTATCAAGTGTTTCCTGAGCTATCTCTCTTTGCCTAAATCCTCTTTTCTCATCCTTGTCTTATATTGAACCCTTCTTTCATGATTCCCAACAACCAAACAAGAATAAAAAAAAATAAACCCCTGCCTATAACTAGCCTAATATCTTAACTTTCAAGCTTCAAAGACATAAAACCTTTGCCTATATAGAGAGATCCCTCTCTAAACCCAAGAGGGCTAGATCTTGAGGTCTCGAAGTGGTTCTGATGTTGTCTCATCTTTTGGTATTGCCAAACCTGCCAAAACATGGGAACCCCAACACGAGGGATTGGAACTTCTGATCCTGTGTTTAATTATTGAAGAAGATCGTTGTCTTGATCTCCGCAAGCCTTCTGTCTATGGTCGTGTGTGTAATTCCCCTTTGAATTTCTGGAGTGGACCATAACGATATAAGAAGCCAAGAAATGGATGTATTATGTCCTTAATTCAGGTGTCGAGTCGTATGTGTGTACTCTGTATTATCGTTTCCATAGAGCCATGAGCTTTGTTGAAGGAAGAAATCTGCTTATAAGTGAAATCGTCTTTCTTTGGTGTTAATGGGAAACCCTGTCCTGAGTTTGGAACCTTGATTTATTCAACCAAGGCGCATGGAGGAATAGTGTCAACCTCGATAAAACACTATTCATAATCTGGAAGCAGTTTTGATCGCACCGCTTTTCTACGGAAGGGAAACCACTCCAAACCAATGCGATCCTGTGAACAGCTGCCACGTCGACGGGGCAATACTGTCTCATCACCCCCTCATCGCGCGTTAACTGTCGATGGTGAAGTCATCGCGATATCGACGTACGTCGTCCGATCTGGAGGCTGGCCATCAAACGGTGATCGCACTCAAAAGAGCTCGGAAGATAACTTAAGGTATGGGCAATTGAAATCAATGAAATTTCGCATTTGTATGTGTGGGCCCGGTATACGGTATATTAATAGTGCTAATGTGTCGGCTTTCATAATTTTATTCCCAAAGGTTAATGCCTAGGTTCAGTCGTTGAGAGTTGCGGAGTTATAAGGTGGTTGACATATATTTAAAATACCCTTGGCCTAGGTCGAGAATATAGTGGCTCGGTTTATCAAATTAAAAAGAAATTTAGTGCATGGTTTTCCAAGGTCGAGCTGTGGAGTCCAGATTATTTCATGCTTATATAAAGAGCAGGTTGATGTAATAATTAAAAGGCATGCGTTGTGGTTAAAACTACATACATTCATATGATTTGTGTGTGTGGGATTTAAGAACTCCAATATATTGTACATGCCGGGTTATAGTTGGGGTGGCACTAAAGAATTTAATTGTCAATTTCTTTGAAATTGACAAATAAGTTTGTAACAAAAGTGAGAAGATTTCTTGTGTTGAATTAAACTAAAAAAAGGAAACATGGACAGGAACTAGAGACCAGCTCTCCTTGGGGGCCCGTGTTTTATTTTGTTGCTGTCAATATCAAGCTAACCATGGGGGGATATGTATTGAATAGTCCATTACTTTCCATTCCAATGGGAGGTGTTGATGTTGTACTAGGAGTACAATGGTTACAATCTTTGGGGACGGTCACTTATAATTTTCAAGAAATTTTCTTGATTTTTTTTTCGGAAGGAAAGGAATTCGAATTACGTGGTATCGTAGGGAAGACGGGAAAGATAATAATCTCTAATATCATGACAAAGCTACTGAAGAAAGAACAATGAGGCGTAATTGCACAATTATGCTCACTAGAAGTTCCAACATCAAAATCATCTATTTCTCCAGATCTCCAAAAGGTTTTAGACACTCATTCCAAGGTGTTTGAAACTCCCAAAGGACTCCCACCTATTCGTGATCACAATCATGTTATTCATTTGATTCCAGGAAGTGTTCCTCCAAACATCAGGCCTTATAGATATCCTTATGTCCAAAAGAGCGAAATTGAACGTATGATTGCAGAAATGTTAGAGGCTAGTATAATTCAACCTAGTCAAAGTTCTTTCTCTACTCCAGTAGTATTGGTGCACAAGAAGGATGGATCATGGCGCATGTGTTCGGATTATAGGCAGCTCAATAAGCTCACTATTAAAGATAAATTTCCCATACCTGTGATTGATGAATTATTGGATGAATTACATGGAGCAATTTATTTTACCAAGTTGGATCTTCTTTCAGGATATCATCAAATTAGAATGAAGACTGAAGATATTCTGAAAACAACATTTCAAACTCATGAGGGTCATTATGAATTTTTGGCCTTACCAATGCACCTTTTACATTTCAAGGGTTGATGAATTCCATTTTCAAACCCTTCCTTAGAAAATTTGTGCTAGTATTTTTTGATAATATACTAATCTACAACAAGTCTTGGAAGGATCATGTTTAACATGTTGACAGGGTGCTCAAACTATTGGAGGAGAAACAATTATATCCAAAAACATCCAAATGTTTTTTTGAAGTACAAGAGGTAGAATATCTGGGTCATATTGTATCTCATGAGGGTGCTAAGGTAGACCCTAACAAAATTAAATCCATTGAGGAATAGAAAGTCCCCACAATCATAAAGTAGTTGCGAGGATTCCTCGGGTTAACAGGGTATTATTGCAAGTTTGTTAAGAATTATGGGAGAATAGCGGCACCTCTAACAACATGATTGAAGAAATATGCATTTTCATGGACTCCTGAAGCAACTAAGGCCTTTGAACATCTTAAAGAGGCAATGTGCTTAGCACTAGTCTTAGCTATGCCAGACTTCACAAAAACCTTTATTCTGGAATGTGATGCCTCGAGAAATGGAATTGGTGTTGTTTTAATGCAAGAAAGAAGACCCATTGCTTTTGAAAGTCATCTAATCAAAGGAAAGTATTTACAAAAATCTATTGATGAGAAGGAAATGTTGGCAATACTACATGCACTAAAGAAATGGCGACCTTGCCTAATGGGAAGACACTTCAAGGTAAAAACTGATCATGATAGTCTCAAAGACTTTTTGGAACAAAGACTATCTTCAAAAGACCAACAAAAATGGGTCACAAAGATGTTGGGTTATGAATTTGAAATCATCTACAAAAAAAGGAAGCTAAATGTTGTTGCAGATGCACTCTCAAGAAAGGATGAAGAGGTGGAAGCATTGCTTTGTGCCATTTTTATTATCCAACCAGATTGGATAACCGAAGCAAGGTATGAATGGAAGAAGGACGAAGAAGTGTGGACACTCATTCAAAAGTTGTAGCAAGATCTTAGTATATCTGATACATTTAGTTGGAAAAATGATTCCTTATGGTAGAAAGATTGCTTATATATTTGTAGGAATTTCCAACTAAAACAAAATATTCTTCTGGAATTGCACACTTCTCCTTTAGGAGGACACTCAAGATTTTTAAAAACTTACCACAGGGTGAAGAAAGGATTTTTTTGGGATGACCTTAAATCTAATTTATGTAATAATCCAATAATTTCTCATTTATGTAATGTATTGGAGGTTGGCCCCTTGAAGTGGTTGATTTCTAAGGCATTGATCTCTCTTTTCTTCTATTTTTGGAGTTGGTTTCATAACATGACCTCCTTTTACTAGCTAGGACCTCTTGGGATTATGATTAAAAAGTATTATTACAAGAATCTGTGATGCTCCAATGAATTTTTTGACTATTCCATTGGCTTCATAAAATATGAAAACCCCAAAAATGACTATCCAATCTCTGAATTTGGTTACTAGCTCCTCTAGGCTTAACCTCCAACCCTGGTGGCCATGGGCTTGTTTAATCTCCAAAGTGACAAAAGAACCTTCAGATGTGCTCCAACGCCTCTATAAATTGTACCACTATGTTCATAGCATCAAATACATAAAAAATTGACTATTCACTCACTGAAATTGGCATTCATCTGATCAGGGCATAGCCTTCCCTCCTGGTGGCCCTAGACTTCAAAAATCATCAACGTGCCAAAAACATCTGTAGATGAGCTCCATTGCCTCTGAAACATATTCCAATGGATTCCTAGCATGCCAATTTTTTAAGAATGACTATCCTTGAGTAAAAATTGGTCGAAAATTGAACAAAATAGACCTCATTTACTTCAGTCCTAGTAAACTACCACTAAATCTGGCTAACTGCCAGTTAAGCCCGCCAAATTTGGAACTGCCTCCAACTTTAGTGGCTCCACCAAGTCCGCCGCTAAATTAAACTCATTATTATCTGAAGTTAAGCACACATTTAAGAGTTAATTAATTCCATAGTTAGCATTAATCACGCTTAACTCCTTTCTTGCCGTCGAAAAATTAGTTTTCAATGGTAAACTTGGTGGTGTGTTGGTGTGAGCGTGTAGTGCTCAGGCGGAGGTCATGGGTTCAAATCAAATCTCCGCACCCATAATATACTTTTTAACCAACGCATAAATTAATGTGCATTTAAATATACGTCATTCAAAACTTTAATTCGTTGCCCAATATATTAAATACCCAGTCCCATTGGACTAAAAATTGAAGAAGATTCCCTATATGTTCACTGGACTTCCATGTCATCATCTGTACCTGTTGTGCAATATTTTTTTAAAAATTGCTTGTTCTAAACAGTGATCAACAGACCATAACTCCTTCATCTGAACTTGGTTTTCAACGAAATGAGTTGCGTTGGATTCCTTGCGACGAGCCGGTCGTTTTGAATCTTGTTTGGTGCAATTATGAGAAATTTCATTTTTGAGATAATTTTTTCCCCTTATCCAGATTATGATCACAAATTGGCCCATTCATAGTCAATAGAAGAGCTACATAAAAGGAGGTTATTAATTTGTTAAAGCATATGAAATTTAGATTACGTTTCAGCTGGCTATATTACCCATTGGGAGTAATATCATCCATGAGAGTTGAACATAAGTCAACACCATATGTACACATTGTAAAGCCTAAAATATAATAGTATGCTAACTTATAAGAATGGGAAGAGAACACGCTATAGGAGGCTGAAGAACAAGCTTCCAGCGAGAAAAATTTGGAAACTCATAGACTAAAAGAAAAGGAACTGAAAATTCCAAGAGAAATTGTGTCCCCAGTAGGTTCAGAGTTGAAGACAATGGTATTCAAAGTGTTTAAGAGAAGAAAGTACATTAATGTTGAAGACGATTCATCATAAGTTCAAAATTTTGAAGAGCCCACCACAATCACACTATCAGAAGAGCTTGTATTCACATTACAGCAAGCGGAAGAAACCATCATCGATTCTCCTTCTTCTCCTTCTTCTTCATGACAACATAGTATTTTTGCAAAGTTCAAAGAGATGAAAAAGAAAATTGAGGCATTGAAGAGTTCTACATATGCAGAGTTCTGGAAGCAGTCTTCCACAACTCAGATCAGGTCGCTATTCGCCTTAGATAGTGAAAGAGGACAGTTCCAACAATCATTTCTGGAACCAAAGGTTCCTGTCCCAATGTTGATGACTACAATAATTTTGTATTTTCCTTTGAAACTAAATAGATACATTCTATAGATCAAATTGATCTCCAAAAACAAGCAGGTGAAATGATCTATACATCATTAACAAGTTCTGCTATGGCAGCATCCAAACTATAGACATCCTTAAACAACGTTCACTCCCAGCTAAAGCTAAAAAAAATGTCCTCTCTAGCTAAGGATACGAGAAATAAGGGGTTAGAATATTGGGTTATAAATATAGGATTGAATCCTAACAATGTAAAAGCAACCAAAGAAATAAAAATAACAGAAATGCAAATATTGATGCACTGAGGAAATAGCTGAAATTACTAACAACTAAACACCCCCAAGCACAGGAAGTGGGACAACTAGAAAAGGAAAAGGAAAATATCCTTTGTATGATAGTTGAACAGAATGTGCAGATCAATAATATGGAGGCATAGATGGAGAAATTAATCAAGGAAAAAGAACTTCAAATCAACACTCGAGCTAGGACATCTGCATCATCAATATCAAAAGCAGAAAGAGAGTCTACCTGTCAAAACGCAGTAGAAAATTTGTCAAATGCTATGGGAGACCTATCAATAAAAGACATGGAGATTTAGAAGCTAAGAGATTCATTAGATAAGACCCAATAAAACAAAATGAAGGATGACAATGCATTCCTTGTTGAAGTACAAAAAAATTGTAGGCTAACCAAACAGTTAGAGAAATACATGAATGAGACAACCATTGCTCATATGTTGACAGAATCTAGAGAGAAAATCTAGATGGATATCAATTCATCTATCTCATAATTGTGGACTTCAATATAGATTATATTTGAACAAGAGAAACTTTTCAATGAAGCCAAGAAGCCATAACTCAGACCAAAGAAGAATTCGATCAAAATTCTGGAGAGGCCACCAAGGTTATCAAAATCCTAAATTCCAAGACCAAAGAATAGCTAGAAAATTTAGGAATCGAGGACAGAACTGATACAATCCCAAAATTCATAGGATTTCTGATTAAGAGAAATTTCATGTTGCAATTGGAGAAAAAGTGCCAAAATCTGGAATCCCAAATTAAGAAATTTCATATGAAATTCTTTTTTTTACATAAGAGAGGTCTTCCTTCTTTGACATATCAGAATAATCAGCTAATTTCACAGGAAAATTACCAAGATAAGTTGTACAATATAGCAAAGAATAATTCCAAATTTGCTAAGGTAAAAGGAATTACTAATGGTAAAGCTTTCTTGGAAGGTCTGCAAGATGATTTATTCATCTTACATGAAATTCACCACATTTTCCTAACTAAACCTACATTTGAAAGATATATTGAATTGGATGAAACATATAGAAAAATCATTAAGCTTTCATGCCTTACTAAAGAGAAATGGGATAAATTCCTTGAACTCATCGAATAGGAGAGGTGAATTTTTCAGAAGCAGTGGCAGTGAAAGAAGGAGCAGAACATAGGATCAACAACCAGTTGCAGGAAAACATGAGCATAAAGAAAAAAATTCTATTTGAGGCAACAATCACCAAACATCACCCTCGAATAGTGTGTTGATTAGTCAAAATCAGTTCAGAAAGTCTATTTTTATATTTTATTTTTGTAAAATCCAAATCAATTTGGATAATATCTTATTTTTCTAAAAGAATTGTATTAGATTTAGATATTTTTTAATTACACTCTATAAGTATTTTGTAATTCGAAGTTAGAAGTGTTGAACCCTTGTGATGATCTAGTGACACTATTGTATTCTTCTGAAAGTTTTTGAAGATAATCAAAGGATTATGACTTCACTCATAACATCATTTGTGTTCATGTGAGTCTTTCATGTTTTCTCATTTTTGTTTTTCATCATATTTTCAAGGCAACATAGGAGTTAGGGTAAGGCCTAGTTAAGTATTAACTTCCCTGAGATCCCGCTGCAAAGTTATCGTCTTTATGGAGATTAACTAATTGAACAATATGTTTAAATTAGTTCCTCTACATCTTTAATTTGTTTCCTTTTGTCATCTCTTGAATATATATTGTTTGGTTGTAGAATTATTCTGCACGCGTCAACTGTATTTGATTAATTAAGTATTCAATATGAATGTTTGATTATCACATATCTTCTCCCTTTCCACTTTCAAATTCAATTCAAATATTTTATGTTGTTATGAATGAAAATCAACCCTTTGAACTTCAAAGAAATATTTGGATTATACAAGTGTTAAAGTTTTAATGCATTGGTCATCCAACTCAATTAAAACCCTTACTTAGATGCTTTGGCACAGTCCCCCAGCCTAGAACTGCCTACAAAGATACAACAGTGACATTACCTGTTATGACTTTAATGAGGATGTTTACATGTTTAAATGTATATATGATAGGGTTGAATGTATGTGTAATAAAGGGCTATATGTGCAATATATTATAAGGTTATTATAGTCGTTATTGTAAATGTGAACATATCATTTGGAAATATGAATGTATTGAAATCATCTCTCCTAATATATAAAAAAAAATATTGTGCAATTCATATCTACAAGTTTTTCTAGTGTTTCTATGTATTCTAGTCATTATTCTATTGTAATTATTTGGTTTACAACATTTGACAATAGAGTGAATAAACCTCAAATATATACTTCTAAACAAGCAACTATAACATTTTGGCTATAATTATTTTTTCGAATATTGAAATTTGTGGAAATTGTAAAGTTGGAAAATGAAAGAGAAGAAGTACATATAACCAAAATCTGAGAATCTAACCCCTGTAATCTTGGAATTACATGCTATATAAGTTATGATTTTATCTTGTCTTAAAACTAGGATTAAACAAAAGGTTTCAATGTAATTATGATGTCTAAAACTTGAGAGGTCCAAATTTAGTGCCAACTATGGCATTAGAAAGAAGATCAACTAGGGTTTTTTAAGTACAAATTTTAGAAGCATTGTTAAAAAAATAGTGACATGGCATACACACAAATTTAATCTCCTACAATGTGGTAAAATTAATAAGTTTTAGGATAATTGTCATAATTGTTTCTTGGTAGACCAAAATTCAATGAGATATATGGCATTATAGAGAATATATATTGATATGGTAGGGATTGATATTCGTATTAATTTGGTAGATATATCAATTACAATGTCAATTTATTGGGCAACCTCCAATTGAGGGCTTAAAAGGGCATGTTCACTCGAAATTGACATAACCTTGATTACGAAGTTTCACTAAAGTGATTTAAAAATCCATTGGGAAGGGGAGTGAATAATGTGTTGGTGAAAGGGGTTTTAAAAATTATCATATTTAAAAATGAATTTATTTGGTTCAAATGTAATATTTTTAATCAAATCTTAAATGTCTTAGGAAAATGGCAATACCATAAATTTTGGGAGATGGAATTATTCCTAGTGAATTGATGAATGCTATAAAGGAACACTAGTATGACATTTTAGTATGCCATTGTTTTATAGTAAAGCTTATAAATAATGGAAAGTATTGATTTTAACACCAAATGTAATACACAAGTGAAGAATTTGAAAATATATTCTCAAATAGATAGATGGATGAAACAAAATTAAAGGATATGACAAAAATAAAATATGAATTAAAAGAAGTGGAAGAATACTTATGAAGAAGTGTGATTATTTGTATAAAATCAACTCCTCTAATGAAGCGTTTAAAGGAGAAAAAAATAAGGTAAGAAGAGATTAAAAAGGAAAGAAAGAACATCATAAGCAAGGGAAGATTTGGAAAAGAAAAATGAAAAATATATATGTATATATATAATAAAAACCTTGCTAACAATGTTAAAAATATGCCAATGTGTTTACAGGAGTCTCAATCAAAGATAATACTATCGAAAAGCTTGAAGAAGAGAATTGCAATAAGTTTAAAGGAACCCTAAAGGTTTAAAATTTCAATTCATAAATTCAATTGATGAAGAACAAATGAAGATGATGGGCAACATCACTATTTAATATTGGATGAGAAGGTACAAGAAAATAAGCAATGAATGAAAATCATTAAATTTTAAAATTTTGACTAAATATACTTTGCTCTTTTCTCTTCCAATTTTGTAATTTCCACACAATTTGAATATTCCAAATAATAATGATCATAAAACATTATAATGACTTGTTTGGAAGTGTTGATATGATATTGGTTTACTTTGACACCAAATATTCTATACCTAATCAATAAAGTAAAGTATACACAATGTATAAAAAATGAATATGGACATAATACTCTTAGATATAATAATGATAAGTTACACAATAATTTTTTTTTATATAATAAGAATACCTCCTCCAAATAGCCACATTACTCTATTGACCTCTATTTATACATATTCTCACCCATTGCACATGTGCCCTCTCCATTACACTAATCCCTCTTACATATGCATTCAACCTCATTAAATAAATATTTAACCCTCATTACCTATATATCCATATTAGAATCACAACACTACCATATGTGTATGATCACAATAAAGTTTGTGATTAAATTATTTTTCTTGTCATAGTATTTTTCTTCTAATAATAATAATAATAAAATAATAATCAATTTAATTTAATATCATAACTTAATTAGGCACTAAATATAAATATGAGACCCCATTTCTTGTGTGACAAGGGACCCCTCCATATAATGATTTTATTACTTAAGTTTACTGATGTGTACATACCTTATCTCTTTAAATTTGAACTTATAATGGAAACATATATTGGTCTCCTCCTGGGACGATCGAGTGATTGGCAGAACAGGATGCTATCCTCTCCACCTGGTTTCAAATCCCATGGGAAGCCATCTTTGGTCCCTTGTGATAAGGTTCAAGGAGTAGGATCCCCCACTCTTGTGGAGTCTCAACTCTTGCTAAATCATAAATTCCTTGTATATACAGCTTTCAGGTTGTTGGATATATTCTTGGTGTTATAGTGGCAGTCGCTAGGTTTGATCTTCAACCTTGTCCATATTACTTTAACAAGTCACTGATTCACTTTGGTAAAAAAAACGAAAAGAAAAAAACGGAAACATATATTTTAAACCATTAAACCTTCTCAAACTATATAATATAAATTTATAATAAAATATAAGTATACTACATTTTGTAACTTAATTATGCTTCCAAGCCTCTTAGATTACCAAAAAAAACATAACTTTATTTATTTATTTATAGTTATTTTTAAACTTAGAAAATGATAATTTGAAATATATTTGATTAATTTATTTAATAAACCTCATTAATTACATTTAGAAGTATCTATAATTAAACAAGAGAAATATTCTCTGAGTTTAGGATTTTGTGATTCAGAATGTTTCAATGTGGTTCATCATCTAGACAAGGAATATTTCCATATACCTTTACTTCTTTTTTTCTTTTTTTTTACCAGGTAGATCCAACTAAAGGGATCACTTCCTACCAGCTCACAGAGGAGCCTAACCCTAAGAGTGTCGAGAGAATTGAACCCATGTTCTCTCAATAACAAATTTACTTTAACAATGAGACTCGACCAATTGAGGTAACCCTTGAGCAATCACATGCCTCTACTTAATATAATGTATGTAATAATTCATTGAAAACATAGTATATGTAATCATAATAAAAAACAAAAACAAAAATGTTATTTTATATATATAAATATCATGCACACACATTTATCAATTTATGTACTAATATTTAAGAATAATAAATTGAAAAAAAAATCATAAAAAAACTTGATTATTCTCAAGTAAATTTAAAATAAAACAAATTTTAACTAATTAAAAAAAATAAACATTATTATTTAATTTACTTTTAAAAATATAATAAATTAAATGAAAGTCATTTTAATTGAGTCTATAGGCACCCAATACGCAAAAGATGATGTAGTATGCAAGAGACGTCGTAATGTTTACCAATGGTTTTTGAGCTTTAGGTGTCTACTAAATATTTGTACAAAGTACGCTAAGAGTATCTACAAAATTGAACCCATAGTCTCTCAATAATAAATTTGCTTTAACAATGGAACACGACTAATTGAGCTAAACCTTAAGGCATTCACATACCTTTACTTAAATACCTTTACTTAATATAACATATGTAATAATTAATAAAATAAATAAAAATAAATGTTATTTACATGATATTTTATATTTATATATAAACATTGTGCACGCACACACTTATTTATCAATTTATATATTTATATTTAAGAATAATAAATTGAAAAACATATCATAAAAGACCATTATTCTCAATATTGAGTAAATTTACAATAAAATAGATTTAAACTAATTAAAATAAATAAACATCATTATTTAATTTACTTTTAAAAATATAATAAATTAAATGAAACTCATTTTAATTGTGGAGGCCCAATATACAAGAGATGTTGTAATGCCTTGTCTATAAACATTTCTACTGAATCAAAATACACATATGTAAAAATAAAAATAAAAATAAAATAAAAAAATTAACTAAAAAGATTAATGTAATGTAAACATTTTAACTTAGTAAAAAATAAAATACAATAACCCTATGCTAAATTAAAAATTCTACGTTATTATTTTTATTTAGTAGTTAAAGTAAACTTGACTTGGTCAAGTTACCCGACTTGGTCAAGTTACCTTTAGTTTTTGAGCTCCAATTTTATGAGAACCCATGGTATTTATGTGGAATATAACATGTTTAAAAGGGGGTTTAAACCAGCCTAGATCCATCTTAACTCTGGATTTACTACGCACTAAGCAGGATCAAATCTCTTGAGGTGGAAATATTTTAATATGCAAAGAGATTTGATCCCTCTCAGGGCTTGGTAGATCCAAAGTTAAGATGGATCTAAGTTGGTTTATTAAATTTGAAAAATCAAAAAATTCAAAAGCATGTTGAACACATCTAACCCTATCCCATTGATCTGAATATGGGAAAACTAGTTTTGGTGTGCTAGCTCCCTCATCAGTAAAATAGAAATGTGTTTAGAATCGTCTCAAATTAGCCAGTTATGTGAGGGTTTATGTGTCAAGTTTTGAGTTTTTTAATGAGCAATTCATGAGTTAATTAGCTGTTAAAAACACATGTACAAAAAATAAATTGTAGAGAAATAACACACAACAAACACATTACACAATAGTTGATAATGGAGTTCACCCCTCCTGGGCTACATCTCCATGGACCCGCATCAACTAGTTAGGCCCTCGTTGCATTAATGGTCAATTCTCTGATTACAAGAACCTACATTTCTCCAATGGTTTTGCAACATACTCCATTGGATTAAGAAGACCCAAAAACCTCAAAATAGACTCTTCAAGATCTGAAAATGGTCTTCAAGTGGATTAGGCATGACCCCCTCTCCAGGTGGCCCTTAGTTTACTTAATCTTCAAAGTGGAAAAATCACTTACAGAAGTGCTCCAATACCTCTGCAACCTGCACCATCATTGTCAAAGCATCCAAATCATCTAGGAATGACTCTTCTTGAGCCAAAAGTGGTCGAAATATGCGCCATGCCTCATTCAATTTTGGCCTAGGAAACCCCACTAAAACTGGAGGTGGGGTCGAAAATAGGGGACCCGCCAAACTTGTCGCCGAATTAATCTCAAGATTAATTAATCTTAAGTGGGAGTTAAATTGGTACTTAGCGCTAAACGAGCTCTTAACTAAATCTGAATTAACAAATCGGATCAGCGCTTTAAATGTGGGTTTTAGGGTTAATTAAACCTGCTTAAATGCTAAAATCGTGCCATTAGACCTGGCCTCCACCACGGTTACAGACCTCGATCCTTTTCAACTGTGGGTTGGCCCTTTGGGGTTGTCCCCTTTAAACTTCTCCCAAACCTTAATTAAAACAAAAATACGTTTTGTTATCATATACTATTAAGTTTGAACGCATAGGTTAGTTGGTAGAGTTTGTGGTTAGTGCGGGAGAGGTCGTGGGTTCGACCTCAACCTCCGCCCTTCTTCCAACAACAATAATTTTCCAATGTATATTGATGCAATTCGACCTTAGCACTTAACCAAAACTGGGTCTTTGTGAGGGGCACGTGGAGGCGTCAGGGCTAGCCACGTGTCAGCTCCCCATTGGCTCTCCACAAACCAATCAAAAAATTTCCATGTGCCCAGAAGTTTGGGCCAATCACCATTAGAAAATTTCAACACCTCATTTGCCTTTGAAACCCCAAAATTTCTACCTTTGACCCTGTTTGAGCCCCCCCCCTTTTTTTAAATTCGCTTGTTTGGCACGACGAACAACAGGCTCTAACTTTCACATACGGAGTCGGTTTTCGATGAAACGAAGTGCACCGGATTCCTGGCAATGAGCTCTATCCGGTCATTCTAGTTTGGTGTGATTCTAAGCAATTTTAATTTTTGGCAAATTTTTTGCCCCCAATCTAGATTCTGATCACCCATGTACAAGCTCAAATTCCATAAGCTCCAGCTATTTAAAGTAAAAAATATTCATAATACAACACCATGGTTATTAAACCAATGTAGATCCATCTAAACTTTGGATCTACCAAGCGCCAAAAAGGATCAAAACTTTATATATCTTAATATATTCACATCTGAAGTGATTTGATATCTCTTTAGACAGGTTATATTCCACATGAATACCATGGATTCTTTGGAGCTCAAAAACCATGGGTAACTTGACCAAGTCAAGTTTTTTTTTTTTTTGAGGAAAAATAAAAAATTTTATTAAGGAAATAAAAAGTTACATAAGTAGATGCAATTAAGCATACTGAAATATTGTATGATCACCATGAAAGGCAATAAACCCATAGCGAAAACTGCGCAAAAACAACCACAGTCCCAAAAAAAATATATATTCCGATCCAAAAAAATGGGCCTCCCCATTTTGGAGAAAACGACCCAAGTAAATATTAGTTTTACAGTAAAAAGTTGTGTCATAATCACTTAAACAAAAAACTATATGTGCTAGTGTCCAAAATAAACTATATGAGATGGATATGATGTACAAAATCAAGCAAATCCAATTATAAATTATATGGTCATTGGTTCGACACACAAACCCTTCCGTCAATGGCCTATACTATATGCCATATGTCTAGATCTTGCTTAATAACCTCCTTAGAAAGGAGTCGACTTCAATATTCCGCTCCATGTAGATATGACAAACAACTATAAGATCAAAAGTAATTTTTAAATGAAAAAATTCTTCAATTAGAGGAATCAATATATTATTTTTACATCTCTGTATATTGTTGAACCAATTTATAACATTCAAGGAGTCACCAAAAATTTTAACTGAACCAATCCCCAAGTGTATGAGCCAACATATAAGTATTTTCAAAGATATTAATTCAGCATAGTTGTTTTTTCCCGTTCTGATGCCCACTAAAGTTATATATGTTTTGTTTCCATTTATGTGTATAACCAACCCTGACCCACACCTATTCTAATCATCAGAGGCACCATAAAAATATTCCCAACTAATATCATGTTTGATATGTTCTTCATGGATGATCCTAAAAGTTTGAGAGGGGATATTGGTAGGGATAAGAGTAAAAATCGAAGCACATTCTGCAACAATCGGAAAGGCAAAAGAAGAATGGTCCAAGAAAATGTCGTTGTTCCTCGCTAGCCAAATTCCCCAAGAGATGATCAGATGGATATTTCTTAAGTTTTCATCCAAAGCTGAGTTCCACCATCTTTGCCAAGATTCCTCACAACTCTTCCCATTCCGAATTAATATTATGCCCAAAAGGCTCAGAGAAGATTCCCAAATCTTGATGGTGAAAGGAAAAATTAAGAATAAATGGTTAACAAATTCTTCAGATTTATTGCACATAATACACCATCCAGGACCATTTTTATTTCGCTTTTGTAAGTCGTCCCAGGTAGGCACTTTATTCTTTAGTATACACTAGAAAATATGGCTTTTGTTGGGCTTTTCAGTTTCCATAACAGTTTTCACCACCAATATTGTACCCCCCATGCTCTTTGAGGCATCAAGAAACAATATCCAAATTTTGGGGAGTATTGTCCTGAAGGAGCATGTACCCATCGAAGGTAATTAGGATGATCCCTAATCCCGACATTTGTGCGTTAGAGATCTCTAATGAAGTTTTTCCACTCTTGTCCCCATTGTGGATCTAAGTGAGGTTCCTATGCATTTTTCCACCCCTTGATGCCAAATTCTTCATAATTCAACCTTTGTTATCTTATTCAGGAAAATCAAGCCTTAGGCATTTAAGGCATCCAAAATCTCTCTTGAAAGTGAAAAAGCCTCATTGCATCCCACCCAGGGATCAATGCGCACTCTGAGCTTTTCTCCATTACCTTCCTGCCAAGAAAGACCTTCTTCCACTATACTGAAAGATTATATAGTTTCCTTCCATATCATTTATGCATTTGAGGATTTTTTTTCAGCCCTACGCATCCAATCATCAATAGGAACTCGGTCGATGTATTTTGTTTTACCACTGCGGTCCACAAATTATCCACTATCAGAAACCGCCACCCTGATTTTGCTACCAATGACGATGCAAAAGATTGGGTATCCTTTATACCCAAACCTCCCCATTCCTTTGGTCGAGCTATTTTTTCCTAAGCCACCTAGGGAATAACCACATCTTCCTTTGCTCCAGCCCATAGAAAACGGCTACAACGTTTCCTTATTTTAGATCAAATGCTTTTTGGAACCTGGGTGAGAGCAATCCAATATAATGGAATAGAAATAAGGTTTGATTTAATAAGGACAAGTCTTTTGGCTCCCGATAACCATTTAAAGCTCTATAGCTTATTATGATTCTCAAATTTTTCCAACAACTAGTTCCAGTCCTGTTTTCTATAAGATTTAGGTTTTAAATGGAAACCCAGGTATTTTAAATTGTCCCCCATAGGATTTGCTTCAAAGGGAAGAGTCATGATAATTATTTCTAACTCATTCACCGAGAATACTTCATGTATTATTGAGGATTTTTTAGCATTTATGTACATTCTTGTAGCCTTTAAAAACAATTCTAGGGAGGACTTCAAGTGTTAGATATCATCCCTGGAGCCATTACTGAATTTTAGAATATCATCCACAAACAAAAAAATGAGTAATAAATAGTTTTGTTGCTACTTCAATACCTTTTAAATCACCTCTCCACTTATTCATAAGGACAAATTGACTTAGACCTTAAGCTGTCAGTAAGAACAGTAGAGGAGACATAGGGAAACCCTATCTAAGCCCTCTCTGATTGTGGAAGAAAGGAGATGCAACCCCATTTATGAGCACAAAAAAAGACACATTTGAGATGTGACCCATTATCTAGTTGTTGAAACCAATACTGAAGCCTAGGTGAGTCATCAAAAGCCGCAAGTATAACCAACTAATCCTCGCATAAGCCTTTGAGAGATCAATTTTACCTATCATGCCTTTTCTCTTGCTTTTCTTTATATTGTACAATGTTTCCTGAGCAAATCCAATAGCTTCATGGATTTGTGTGCCATCAAGGAACCCAAAATGTTCCTTAGAGATATTTCTTGATAGGATTGGCTTCAAACGATTTGCTATAATTTTGGCAATGATTTTATAGATGCAATTTGTTATGAAACCAGCTCCAAAAATAGAAGAAAAGAGAGATCAACGCCTTAGAAATCAGCCACTTCAAGGGGGAAACCTCCAATACATTACATAAATGAACCATTATTGGATGATACAAATGACAAAACCTCCTTCTCTATATAGGGGTCCATGGGGTCATAGTATAATCCTATCCGACCTAACAATAATAATGTAAGGGAACAATAATAACAATATGGGGTTTATATGGGTACAACAATAACAATAAGGGGGCTACACTAATAAAAATAAGGGACTACGCTAGTAATATGGGGACCTAACATGCCCCTCTCCTTCAAAAAAGTGTTATCCTCAACGCTTGAGTAGCTCTAGATGCTTCTGTATAAAATTCTCATCCTCTCATGTGGGTAAGTTATCCCACTTGATGAGATACTTTGAAATTGATCAATTTCGAAGCTGTCGAGTTCTTGTTTCTGTGACTATTTCAGGTTCCAATATGATTTTTCCTTCCTCATCAAGTTCTGGCAATATTTTTTGCATTGGAAGTTTGTCACCTATAACCTTCTTTAAGCATGAAACATGGAAAACTGGATGCACTCGCGAAGAAGCAGGAAGCTCCAATTTGTATGCCATAGTACCAATATTTTGCAACACCTTGTAAGGACCATAGTATTTTGGCGATAATTTATTATCCTTATTAGCTTGTTTGAGGGACATTTGTTTGTATGGTTGTAGCCCTAAAAATACCCAGTCTCCTACATCAAAACTTCTCTCGCTACAATGTTGATCTGCCTGTTGTTTCATTCGATTTTGTGCCAAATTGAGGTTATCCTTTAAGAGTTGGAGAACTTTCTATTGATTCTCGATGTGATCTTCCACTGCTTGCACCTTAGAATTTTCTCTTAAAGATGATGTGATGGACAGTGGATGATATCCATAAAGTGCTATAAATGGGGTCATTTTTGCTGCAATATGGAAGGAAGTGTTATACCACCATTCAGCCAGAGGTAACCACTTGACCCATTTTGTTTGTTTATCATATACAAAACAACGAAGATATCCTTCCAAACATTTGTTCACTATCTTAGTTTGACCATCAGATTGAGGATGTTAAGATGAGCTATGAGCTAGTTGAGTACCCAAACAAGAAAATAATCTCATCCAAAAATTTCTAGTAAAAATGGGATCTCTGTCACTTACCATAATCTTTGGGTTTCCATGTCGCTTTTGAATTGTTTCCATAAATACAGTAGCAATTGTACTTGCTTTAAATGGATGAGATAATGCACAAAAGTATGCATACTTGGTAATTCTATCAACTACCACCATGATGACACTCTTTCCTTCGAAATTAGGTAAACTTGTGATAAAATCCATTGAAATATCCTCCCAATATTGACTTGGAATGGATAAAGGTTGTCGAAGACCCAGGTATTAATTGTCTCAACTTTATTTTGCTAGAAAACCAAACTTTATGCCACAAAATTTTGAAAATCAGAATTAATGCCATCCCAAAAAAATTATTTCTTCACCCTGTGGTAAGTTTTTAAAAATCTTGAGTGTCCTCCTAAAGGAGAAGTATGCAATTTCAAAAGAATCTTTTGTTTTATTTCGGAATTCTTACAAAGATATCAGCGATCTTTGTACCCTAAGGAATAATTTTTCCAACTAAATGTATCAGATTTACTAGGATCTTTCTTCAACTTTTGAATGAGTGTCCACACATCTTCGCCTTCTTCCATTCATCCCTTGCTTTGGTTATCCAATCTAGTTGAATAATAGAAATTGCATAAAGCAATGCTTCCACGTCTTCGTCCTTTCTTGAGAGAGCATCTGCAACAACATTTAGCTTCCCTTTTTTGTAGATGTTTTCAAAGTCATAACCCAACATCTTTGTGACCCATTTTTGTTGCTCTTATGAAGATAGTCTTTGTTCCAAAAAGTGTTTAAGACTATCATGATAATTTTTTACCTTGAAGTGCCTTCCCATTAGGTAAGGTCGTCATTTCTTTAGTGCATGTAGTATTGCCAACATTTCCTTCTCATAAATAGCTTTATGTAAATACTTTCCTTTGAATGGACGACTTTCAAAAGCAATGGGTATTCCTTCTTGCATTAAAACAACACCAATTCCATTTCCTGAGGCATCACATTCCACAATAAATGTTTTTGTGAAGTATGCCATAGCTAAGACCGGTGCTAGGCAAATTTCCTCTTTAAGATGTTCAAAGGCCTTAGTTGCTTCAGGAGTCCATGAAAATGCATCTTCCTTCAATAATGTTATTAGAGGCGTTGCTATACCCCCGTAATTCTTAACAAACTTGCGATAATACCCTGTTAGCCTGAGAAATCCTCGCAACTACTTTATAGTTGTGGGGACTTTCCATTCCTTAATGGCTTTAATTTTGTTAGGGTCTACCTTAACACCCTCGTGAGATACAATATGACCCAGATATTCCACCTCTTGTACTCCAAAGAAAAATTTGGATGTTTTTGCATATAATTGTTTCTCCTCTAATAGTTTGAGCACCCTATCAACATGTTGAACATGATCCTTCCAAGGTCTGTTGTAGATTAGTACGTCATCAAAAAATACCAGCACAAATTTTCTACGGAAGGGTTTGAAAATGGAATTCATCAACCCTTGAAATGTAGAAGGTGCATTGGTAAGGCCAAAAGGCATGACCAAAAATTCATAATGACCTTCATGAGTTCGAAATGTTGTTTTCGGAATATCTTCAGACTTCATTCTAATTTGATGATATCCTGAACGAATATCCAAATTGGTAAAATAAATAGCGCCATGTAATTCATCCAATAATTCATCAATCACAGGAATGGGAAATTTATCTTTAATAGTGAGCTTATTGAGCTCCCTATAATCCAGACACATGCGCCATGATCCATCCTTATTGTGCACCAATACTACTGGAGTAGGGAAATAATTTTGATTAGGTTGAATTATACCAGCCTCTAACATTTCTGCAATCATACGTTCAATTTCGCTCTTTTGGACATAAGGATATCTGTAAGGCCTGATGTTTGGAGGAAAAATTCCTGGAATCAAATGAATAGCATGATCATGATCACAAATAGGTGGGATTCCTTTGGGAATATCAAACACCTTGTAATGATTGTCCAAGACTTTTTGGAGATCTGGAGAAATAGATGATTTTGATGTTGGAACTTCAAGTGAGCATAATTGTGCAATTACACCTCATTTTTATTTCTTCAGAAGCTTTGTCACGACATTAGAGCTTATTATCATTCCCGGCTTCCCTGTAATACCCTGTAATTCAATTTCCTTTCCTTCCAAAAAAAAATTCAAGAAAAGTTATTGAAAATTAAAAGCTATCATCCCCAAAGATTGTAACCATTGTACTTCTAGTATAACATCAGCACCTCCCATTGGAATGGAAAGCATTGGACTATTCAATACATATTCCCCCATGGTTAGCTTGATATTATGGCATTTTCCAGAGAAATTTATAGTTCCTACATTTGCAACCATCACTTGACATTCCAATGTTGGGTATAGGAAAAAATTCAATTCATTGGCTACCTTACAATGAATAAAATTATGGGTACTTCCTGAATCAATCAACACTATTACCTTTTTCTTCTTGATATGTCCTTCTATCTTGAGAGTTTGAGCAGTGGTAAAAGTTGCCAATGCATTACATGATATGGTTGGACTCATTTCTTCTTCTTCTAGGGTTGGTTTACTGGTGTATATCCTCTTCTTTTGAAGTTTCTTTTTCATTTTCTTCCTCCTCTTCACAATCTATGTAAAATAATTTCTTCTTAGCACACTTATGACCTTTAGTGCATTTTCTATCACAACTATAGCAAAGCCCTTTTGATCTTTTTTCTTCCAATTATTGTGGTGTCAACCTTGTAGGTTGTGGAATTCTAGGAGTAGCAACACTTACACCTTTATAGATGTGAGTGGTAGGCTTCCTTGTCGCCATAATTTTACATTCAATTTTTCTCGCCAACCTGAATGCCTTCTCCAATGAATCAGGTTCCCAAACGTGAACTTCACGTTGGATGCTATTCTTTAAAGTCCCTATGAAGAAATCAATCGTGTGTTCCTCTGGTATATCAGTTACCCTTATATTCAATTTTTGGAAGGGACCTGCCATCGGGCAACATCACTGTGTCAGGCTCGGGTGCTACTGGTGAACCTGCTAATATTTGTGTCGATACTTTAGAATTTTCGGATCTCTTCATCGGCGGGGCAGAGGCTCTTCAACAATTAGTCTCTTCATTTGTTGCGTCCTCGCCGATTGCGGCATCGGGCTACTTTGAGGACTTACCAATTGATGCTCCTACTATGGACACGCAACACTCTTCTGATTCTGACGGACCTAGCACTCCAAGAGCATACTCAGAGGTTCTGATTCTGGTTAGAGGCAAGAAAACTCCCCGCTATACAAAAAATCAGAACAACCAAAATACAAATTTTGGGTCAAACAGGGGTATTGCGAATATAGAGATGACGACAGCTACTATATTATTAGGCAAGGTTCGGGGAAGAAAATACACTATTTCTAGGCTAAATATTTGGATTGAGGAGCTTTCGCGCAGTCACATGGAACACCTTCCTAGTGTACTAATCATGAACAGGGGTTGGTTTGCCCTCACTTTCTCTCAGACAGTTTTGGTGGATTGGGCCCTATCCAAGTATTGGCATATTAAGATGCATCTGGTACTGTTGAAGCATCGGTCCCCTCTATTCGATTCGAATAAGGATAATTCAGGGGCTGGACCAATTTGGATGCATTTTCCTGGCCTGCCGCTATAATTCTGGAATGAAGCCTCCCTACGCAGCATTGGGGAGGATTTTGGTCATTATCTTGATCATGACAGATCCTATATGGAGATGGGCATCATATCCGTCGCTCGCATTTTGGTTTTCCTAGACATGAGGGATGGTCTCCATGATAACTACAACATGTTCTTCGATGGGATGGTCTGGCAATAGTTGCTGGATTATGAGGGGGTACCCTTTAGATATCGACGACATCATTTGGTTGGACATCTCTACAAAGAATTCCCTCTCATGGGTGGTGTGGCTCCCCTCACCAAAACCATTGTGCACATGGCCACACAAACTGACCCGGTTAGTTTTGTATCGACATCGGAGGTGGACCCTGTGGGTGCTCAATCTCAACCCGAGGATTTGTTGTCGTCTTGGCCATTATTCAAGCTCAGATGCACAACCACGTCATCTTCACTACTCAGAGAGAATCGGATCCTATACCGGGTACTACTTCGCCCCCTCCTTCAGTTTGTTATTATTTATCTTCTTCATTTTCTAATGTATCTCATCACACCATTTGCACACTGGACTCCCTTTTTTTCTCTGTTGCATCTCCCCCCCCCCCCCCACTCTCTCACCCACCATACCCCACACGTCCGTGGTGACCTCGTCCCTTCCCCTCAAACTCTTTCTGACTCATCCTCTGCCAGTCACCATTACTAATAGCGCTCATCCATCCACTTGACCAACATGTCCGCCCTCGGAATTGGCTTGGATCCGAGCCCCTCAACTATTAAATCGCGGGGTAGGCCATCTGCTATTACAAAGGCCATCTGCAGGGCGAATTTGGAGGTGGCTACGGGTACGCAGTCCTCTATACTAAGGGTTCTTAGAGCAAGAAAACCCAGGGACGTGGTTCCATCATGATTTGTCTTTCATTTAACTACAGGGGCCTTGCCAGCCTAAATAAAAAATTAGCACTCATGAGACTTCTACTCACTATTCGAATTGATGCTTTGTTCCTTCAAGAAACATTGGGGGATGGTACATCCATTTCCATGATCTTATCTACACTCCTTCTGAATTGGAAATTTGTGACAATTGATGCCCGAGGTCGATTGGGGGGTTGTGCTTTAGGAATTAACAACAAGACCACTCGGTTAATGAACTGTTGGGGTCGGGTGGGTTTCATTGGTGCGGAAGCTATCACTTGTGATTTTGAACTGCCCATTACCCTGATCAATGTTTATGGTCCTTGCAATCATAGAGAGGCTTTCTAGGATCCCTTGTTGTGATGCACTCTACTCCAGCAAAACAACATCATTCTTGGTGGGGATCTGAACTTCTCTATTGGCATCTTGGAATCTTGGGGACCACAAGCCATTCTGGATCCTCTATCGGATTTATTCGCCAATCAATTGGAATTGGCTGATTTTATTGATATAGATATGCACAAGAAGACACCTACTTGGAGGAGCAGGCGCATGGGGGAGGCGGCCCTTGCTCGTAGACTTGATTGATTCCTTATTAAGCTATCACTACATAACCTCATTGATAGATCCAGAAAATGGGTGGGTTTTGGCGGAGCCTCGAATCACTCTCCGATTTATTTGGAATTTCTAGTTGGTGAACAGAAACCCCATGCTCCCTTAAAATTTAATGTTGGTTGGCTTCAGGAACCCGAATTCCAATCACTGGTCACTAAGGAGTGGAAATCTTATAATCAATTCTCGGACCGGGAACCTGCTAGAGTATTCAATGACAATATCAAGCGTATCAAAGTAAACATTATCAGATGGGCTAGACACAAAAGAATACTCGAGGAGGAGGAGCTCAGAAGGACTGAATTGGAAATTACTCAGCTTACTAGTCCAGAATACTTGGGCTTGCGTTTTGCGTCTACAAAAGAGAATCTGATTGCTCTGGAAACTACTAGAGCATCCATCCTCCATAAAAGGGAGGAGGAATGGAGATTAAAAATCAGGGCAATTTGGTTGAAAGCCGGAGATGAAAATACCAAGTTCTTTCAATAGTGTGCCAAAGGAAGAAGGATCATCAATATGATCTGGGAAATATTTGATAATACTAGATTTGTGGCCAAATCACACGCTCAACTTGCAGAATTGGGAATCCAGCATTTCTCAAATCAATACAAAGCGCCACTCAATGTTAATCTTTTGGAAATTATGCACATTTCTCACACTTTTCACAAGTTTGTCGATGAGGAGAAATTTGAGGATCTCAATGCACCGGTTACCTTGGGTGAGATTGAAGGTGTTTTAAAATGGTTTAAGAAGGACAAAAGTCCTGGGCCGGATGGATGGCCCTATTAGCCACCTATAAAATTTGTTATAGCAAAAGGTTGCTAAAACTTTTTGGAGCCTTCAAGGAACAAATTTTATTGTTAAAAAGTGTTATCTCTTGAAGACTCTTGAAGACATCATTTCCTCTATCCAAAATCTTCATTGTTGTTCCCATTTCAAAGCTCAGAAATTATGCTATTTTCCAGGAATAAATACTGCTGCAAACACCTTTTTCCCCTCTTTCCACTTCAAAACTAACCTCCATTTTTATTCCCTTTTTCCCCATCAAATCCCTCTTTTCCCATTTTCCCCTTTTCCTTTTCATAAAAATCTGTTTTATAAGGTTAAGAACTCACTTTTTAACCTTACTGAAACCCTCAAAAACCTTTGAAAAACATTGAAAATATACAAAAATCCATGTTTTATGTTTCAGGTTTATCCCCCTTCGGCTAAGCCCCCTAACCACTTCCCCACATGTGCTCGTGCCCTAAGAACCAGGGGCTAGTCCCCTCAGCGCTTATCGCATCAGAATAAATCTAAGCGCACAAGTCTTTTGGTCAAGTTGGAACCTCTGATGTGATTGACCCTTTTGGTTATAGCCCCGAGCCTATTAATGTTCCATATAGGCCAGGCCCCACAACCGGGCGCCTTTCATATGTATAAACCCGCCCTGAAGCATAAAACCTTTGTATCATATTAAACTTTGGGATTTATAAAGTTTTAAAGGGTTTTCTGTTGGTGCATAATTTAAAACAAAATCCATCGTTGATCTTAAGCCGATCGAATGGCTCGCGCAACATCGCATCGCAAATTTTTACCAGATGCATTTATTCCCCCTTCTGATTAACTACCCTCGACCGATCCTCAACCGTTGATCTCCTCCCCGCCTTCCTAAGATCCGACGACCCTCATTTTCTCCGATCGCGAACCGTTCCCCCACCTTTGAACCCCTTCGATTCACTCTCCGCCGTCGATCTGATCTGAAGATCGACGGTCAACGCTTAATCGCATCGGCACTTTTCAAGTTTTTCTCCCCCGCCATAATCGATGATTCCTGATTCACTCCCCACCGTTGATCTAACCCTCAGATCAATGGTCCACATTTGATCGCATAGGATCTTTTCATCAGGTGCGTTTTTAACATATGCTTTTCCTCACCAATTGCGATCCTCTGATAAGATCTGGACCGACCACGTGTCCAGATCGGACGGTCGCAGATCATTCCCGCATTACTTCATTTCCCTCCACCTTCGCCAAAGGTTTAACCTTAGTTTTTCACATTTTCTTGTTAAATCCGAATAATGTGAATCCTTCAAATTATTAATCTACCGCTTATCATGACCGTTGATCTTCTTGATTACTCATCAATCAACGGTTCTGACTTAATTATCCCTCCATGCTCCTTCGTCGCAGCCTTCTAAGCAGTTTTACCCAATAAAGGTAGGATTTCTTAATTAGTTTGTGTTTTTACAGGTGACTAATGGTTTTTCCATCATATTGAAGAGAAAGCCGAAAGGCTGGGAATGACGATTCTCACGCCTTCGATTCATTAAAGGGAACCATCCATGGGTTCAAATTCCACGTCTCGTCAATGCTTCATGGGCATTGATGCCTCACAAGCCTAGTGTGGCCCTGCACGTCAACAAGACAGAGTGAGTGAAATCACGATTAAAAGAGTATCAGTGTTGAAGACGTAAACACAGCAGAAACAGAAGATTGAAGACAATTTGGGGATTACGGCTAAGATTTATTATCAAAAGCCTAATCCCCCAAATTAAAACACAGTTAAAAGAAAATCGTAAGTGTTGAACAGACAGAAAGGCCTCCACCGCCTCAATAGAGGCGAATTGATTCCTCTCAGCTACCACAGTGCCACCTGTAGCCACAAGCATTCAAACAGAGGCTGGAGTTATTGATAAAAATCATATATTTGCCTCGACACAGCCGAAGAATTAATTCTGCCAAAGGAATTTAATGTAAAAATATCTGCAGAGTTACTCCAACATGACACAGAGCCTCAAAAGTCAACAAAAGCTCCCACCAAGATTAAATCTTAAATGTAAATCAATTAATACAGTCATAATATCTATACTCTTCTTCATCAAGCCCCTCAAAGGCCGAGAAGCCATTTAGTCTGTATTAATTACCCTGGGAGATCTTTTATCAGATCCCACCTCCTCATTCTTCTATAATACTTCTGTAGAAGATGAGAAATTGTTGGTTGAGTTAGTTGCTGAACTTTGAAATATACTTGAGCTTGAGACTTCTACTTGTAAATAGTGTTCATTGCCTCTTGGAGCTCTGCATGTGATAGATAAGTTAGT
Source organism: Pinus albicaulis (assembly GCA_034641835.2). NCBI lineage: Eukaryota > Viridiplantae > Streptophyta > Pinopsida > Pinales > Pinaceae > Pinus > Pinus albicaulis. Next base: position 1,922,252,351 of record CM076578.1, read on the forward strand.
CTGGGAAGTGTAGATTATTTCTAAACTAAAGCATTGGACTTAAAGTTGTAACTGGTTTGGAGCATCAATACAAGCTGATTTATGGGATCCTGGTCTATGTCGACGGTGATGTTATTTCTTATTGTAAATTGTTATTTTGTTTTTGTTTTCATTGTGTTCATCTTCTCTTATAAAGAACAGCATGCATAGAGTTAGGACCTACTGTATATCAGTACCCTTCTGTGACTGAAAATCTTTATCTAAATATTTTCTTCCAATTTGTGTTATTTAGAAATGATTTAATTCAGTTCAAGCATAGGAATGTTGGTGTTCCCTCGTCCTATTGCCTTAGCTAATTGTTATTCTTAAATGTTATTTTCAATATATGTTAAGTAGAGATGAACTAAGGAAGATATGGTGCGCCCTGGTCCTAGTTTTATCCCAAAAGACTGTCTGAAAGTTTCCCTTGGAATGTGTTAAAAGCTAGCTAGTTTGAAAGTACTTACCAGATCTTAGGCCATTCTTTGTTATCTTTGTGTTTGCCTTGAAATTTACCAAGTAGAACAGAGCTAGGAGAGGATTTGTGGTGAGCCCATCCCGTTAGTTTCTTTTCCAACAGTTGCCTTCAAGTTTCCCCCTTGTTTTTAAGTGTTTTTCTATTGAAAGTGCATCAAAGGCTGGCTAGTTTCAAAGTACTTACCAGATCCTGGGCTACTCTCTATTCTTCATCTGTTTAATTCCCCTTCTTGTTGTACCATTTCATTCCATAAATCAAACTTTGAAGAGATCCTTATACATAGATGACTTGCCCCATGGACCACTCTTGCCTCTTGTTGTTTCAATTAAACCCTATTATGACTCCATAGCCCAATGAACTAAAACTTGCAATTATCTATCTTTTTGGCCAAAGCTTGTTCTATTTGCTTGCAACTTCACACCTTTGAAACTCTTTGCATTTATAACTTTCCCCTCAAGCATATTCATGCTCAACCATCCAAAAAAAAACAAAACCCTTGGCCCTCATAACTAGCCTAACATCATTACTATAAACTTTCAAAGACAAATCCATCTTTGCACTTATTGGAGAGATCCCTCTCCGAATTCAGGAGGGCTAGATCCTAGAGTCCCAAAGTGGTTGAAACGATGTTGTTTTTGTGATTGGACTTTGCCAATCTTTCTAATTACATATTCCTAACATTTATGGCGACTCCGCTGGGGAATCGAACCGAATTTTCATATTAGGTTCCCTTAAAAAAATTCCTACAAACATTGTTAGTTAAAAGTAGCCTTTCAAGCACTACCAAGCAGTGGTAATCATGATGAAACTTGTTTGAATCAGTGACAAACTAGGCAAACCCTAGGATTCTCATAAGAGTTTGTCTAACCTTGAAAGATCAGCTGGCTTAGCCATAAGAGTACACTATCTTTGTCTCATAACCGTAGCTAAGTTATGAAATAGATTTAGGACACTCTTAGAAACCACACAACTGAAAAATAACTCAGAAAACCCAAAAATATTTCAAATTGGTATTCAATAAATATGGTGGTGGACCATAAAACCTTTTACCTCCTTAGGAGCTAAAAAATTCCACTTGGCGACTCCACAATCCTGAACAGACCTTAAGACTCCATTGGGAAGAACCCTGATCATTGTAATATCATTCAAACTCAGTTAGAGGACTGTAGGATTAAAATTTGTGTAAACAGATTAGTTGACCTTTTAAAGATTGTCATACTTGGTTGAACTTTTCTTGTTTATTTGGGTCTAAAAACACAGCATAGTGGCTCCTAGAAAGATTCATACTAGAGCCTATCCTAACCCAGATCCACCTGAGATAGTTGATGACCCAGAAAGTATCCTTAGGAAGTATCCTAAGATTAAATTTTCAACTATTTTCAGATCACCCTTGAGAGCTAATTCAGTTCCTGAAAATCTTTCAGCTCTACAACAATCACAAGTTGACTTAGTAAATCCGTTTAGAACTAGGTCATTTGATGATATAGTTCAGCTAGATTCTGAGTCTTCACTTTCATCCCTGGAAACAAGTGAACGTCCATGTAGTAGAGAAACAACACCTCCTAATTTACACTTCCTGCACAATTTAGGTGTCTCTCATCCAAGATCAACTCAGCAATCTACTAATGTTCCATCCACATCTGTTCACCAAACATCTACTTTTCAAACCACTCCACTTCGGCCCACTTTTCCTTTTGTTAATCCACCTCTTGTAAATCCACCTCCACCACATATCATGGCAGCATGGTATGCTCCCTTAGTCCTTCCTGTACCATTAGTAAATCTTCCATAGGACTATTAGTCCAAAATTCCATTGTATGATGCTAGTAATGCTACTACTGCATCACAACATGTGGATAAGATGAATGACTACTTTGACAGAAATGAAATTGATGATGATTCTATCAAACTTAGACTATTTTCTCAGAGCTTGGGGGGAGAAGTAAGAAAATGGTTTAAAGGCTTAACCCCCCATAGTATCAATGATCTCCAAGCCTTCCATCAAACATTCTTAAACAAATGGGAAGTGAAAAAGAATCCTCTCCAAGTCCTTTCTGATTACAAGAATCTCCATAGAAACACTGGGGAAAGTGTTCAAGCTTATTGTACCAGATTCAACAGTGTATATAATGCACTTTCCCCAGATCTAAAACCTCCACAAGGCTCAGCATTAAACAAGTTTCCTGAAGGGTTTGACCCTGAGATGGCCTATCAGCTGAGAGAGAGAGATCCTGCAACTCTTGAAGAGATGCAAAAGGGTGCTCTTGATGTGGAAGTCAACTTGATGGAGAAAAGAGAAAGAATGAAAAATGAGAAGAGAGTATCCTTCAGAGAGGAATCCGCACCTTCTACTTCCAACTCAAAGATGGAGAGAATGATGGAGGAGATGATGAAGAAAATGAGCATCCTTGAGAGAGCACAAGCAAGCCAAAACCAAACTGCTCCTCAAAACAGAAACTAGAACTAGAATCAGAATTTTAGAAGAAACCAACCTCCAAACAGACCTAGGGAAGATGATCAACAGATCACTCCTCCCTTTCATCAAAACTATGTAAGTGAGGCTGAGGAAACAGATGAAATAATAGAGGAAGACAATATTAATATGTTGGGAGTAGATAATGATGACTTTGAAGTCCATTATGACAGAAAAAAAGGTCTTTATACACCTTATGATGACAAAAGAGATGATGATGAAAGTTATTATCAAGACATGGAAAATGTCATCATAGAGTCTCAAAGAGAATATGACCTTAGAAGCAAAACTAGTCAACAAACTCCCAACACCAAAACCTCTGACAAATCTGCATAAAACAACACTGTAAACAAGCCTAAAATTATCAAACAAAGGGACAAAACAATAGCTGTAAATTCTGATAAAAGTAAAGAGAAAAGCACTCAAAACAATGATAAACAGAGTGCAGACCTTAGTAGTACTAACACTTCAGCTAGTACTCCTGTTAAAACCATTTTGTCAAATGTAAATAGAACAAATCAGCAAACCAAATTTGTTGATAAGGTAGCTGTTAATAAGGCTGAGACAAGTTCTTCAAAGAACCAAATTCCTTTCAGCCTAGAGCAAGAAATTTCAAAGATCAAAATCTCTGTTCCCCTGACTGAGTTAGCAGCCCATAATGTATATAGGACCCAAATTTTGAAGGCTTTAAACATAGAGGACCCAAATTTTGAAGGCTTTAAACATAGAGGATAATAATGACATAGTCAATCTTAATGATGACCAGCCAAAGCTCATTTTTGGTCCTAAGATTGAAGGTAGATATCAAGAGGGACCTGTTCCTCTCTTTTATGTGAGTTTAAACGCTCATGACAAGATTTTGCACAACGATATGCATGATTCCAGGGCTTCTCATAATTTAATGCCTAAAGCTGTGATGGAGAGCCTGGGTCTAGAAATCACCAAACCTTATAAAGACCTTTACTCCTTTGACTCAAGCAGAGTAAAATGTTTAGGATTAATCAAATACCTCTGTGTTAACTTAGCCCAGATTCCAGCCAAATGTTTAGTAATGGACATTGTTGTGGCTGATGTGCCCCCAAAGTATGGAATTTTGTTGTCAAGATCTTGGGGGGCTAAATTACAAGGAATTATGCAAATAAACATGACCTATGCGACTATCCCTGTTTTCAACCAGATGAGAAGACTTTACAGGGAGTCTCATATGCAATACACAGTTACAAGTCAAGACATACCTCAAAACTCTCCTCTGTATTCTATAGATATGGGCCTTGATTATTTTATTTTGTTTAACAATGAAGCCCTTAATGAACAGGTAACTTTAATAGAGTTAATGGCCGATAGAGAGGAGGAGGTAAACACCACAGAAATGTCTAAAAATTTTGCCGAACCCGTGAACTTTATTGAAGCAAACACAGGTCTTGAACTACAAATCATGCGTCCATTGTTGTTTAACCTTAGCAGTCAAGAGCTTGTTCCTCAACATATTGAAAAACTTGAGGAATTAAAACAAGCCCAGCTAAGTGCCAATAGTCAAGAAACATTCGAAAGCACTTTAGTTGGAGAGGACAACCACCAAATAGATGAAACTGAAAATAATCCTCTATGGAGTATGAACTTTGACAGATCCTGCACTAGGAACAATGCTGGTGCAGCTGTCTGGATAAGCAACACTGAAAACAACCACACAGAAAGAATTTCCTACAAATTAAACTTTCAGTGTTCCAATAACATAGCGGAATATGAATCCCTACTTCTAGGCTTGCGTTTGTTGAAAAAGTTAGGAGCCAAAAGAATCAATGTGTATGGGGATTCAGAGTTAGTCATTAAGCAAGTCAATGGGGAGTATAACGCAAATCATCCCAGACTTAGGTCCTACCAAAACGATGTCATGGACCTTTTAAAAAATTTTGAGGAGTCCAAACTGATTTTTGTCCCAAGAAAAAGAAATATTGTAGCCCACAATTTAGCCTTTGCAGCTAGAGCATGCTTAACGCCATATGAAACCAAAGACTACACAACTCAAATAAAATTCAGACCAGCCGTACCTGATAACAAAAAATACTGCCAAGTGTTCCACGGGGACAAACAAATAGAAGACTTCATGCAATTTAGAAATGAATTCGAACTACACAGTTCGGACTTAGATTATGATATAGACTACAGTGAAGAAAATTTTCTTGGTGAAGAAGAACCGTCTCCTGAACTTGTTAATATCAATCTACTGTCTGGCAAACTTGAAAACAAAACAAAACTCACTGCAAAATTAGAAACAGAAGAGTTAGAAACTCTGCAATCTAAAGATCAGAGTTTGAATAAGGGTCTAGCCCCTTTAGAAGAGTTGTTCGATTTTAACGATGTGGCCAAGAAGCCAAAACTGGAACCTGTAGAGACTGAAGTTGAAGAGTGCAATATAGGCAATGAACTTAAACCGAAAATGATTAAATTGTCAAAAACTTTACTAGCTCACATTAAACTCAAATACATAGGGCTGTTGAAAGATTTTTCTGATGTTTTTGCATGGAGTTACGAAGATCTTAAATCATATGACACTGAAATAATACAGCACAAAATCCCTCTCAAAGAAAACTAAAAACCATTCAAACAGAAACTGCGCAGAATAAACCCTGTACAGCTCCCTTTGGTTGAGAAGGAGATTAAAAATATGTATGAAGGTGGTATTATTGTCCCTATTATATATTCTGAGTGGGTGTCTAATCTGGTGTCAGTTAGGAAGAAAATTGGAGAGATCAGGCTTTGTATAGACTTTAGAGACTTAAACAAAGCTTCGTTAAAAGACAACTACCCTTTACCTAAGATGGATCATTTTTACAGAGGGTGGTAGGGTCTAGAAGAATTTCTTTGCTTGATGGCTATTCAAGGTACAATCAGATCCTGGTCCACCCTGATGATCAACTAAAGACAACGTTTACTACACCTTGGGGCACTTTCATGTATGTAAAAATGCCCTTCGGTCTAATGAATGCTGGAGCAACTTTTCAGCAAGCCATGGACATAGCATTCTCGGAGGAACTGGGCTTCTTCATCATTATATACCTTGATGATGTCACTGTGTTTTCAAAGACAGATGAAGAGCACTTGGAACATTTAAGAAAAGTTTTCGAGAAATGCAGAAAGTTTGGGATATCTTTAAACCCTAAGAAGACACTATTCGGGCTCCAAGAAGGTAAACTTCTTGGGCACATCATTTCAGAAGAGGGTATTAAGATAGACCCCAAAAATATTGAGGCCATTTTGCAAATCTCTCATCCTCGAAACATCAAGGAGTTGCAATCTTTCATTGGAAAGATTAACTTTTTGAGAAGGTTCATCCCCAATTTGGCTGAGCTCCTTAGGAACATAGCAAACATGTTGAAGAAGGAGCAAGGGGTCAAATGGACCTTGGAAGCAAAGAAGTCCTTCAAGCTAGTGAAACAAGCCTTAACCAAAACACCGGTTCTAATAAGTCCTGATTTTCAAAAGATTATTATATTTTTTCATTTGCATTAGAACATACCATAGTTGTTATCCTTTTACAGAAAAATCCACAAGGACAAGAGAATCCTATTGAATTCTTTAGCAAGGCATTGAGGGATGCCCCTTTGAAGTATAACATTATGGAGAAGCAAGATTTTGCCTTGGTTAAAGCTTTGAAAGACTTCAGAGTATACATCCTTCACTCACACATCATTTCCTTTGTCCCAAATTCAATTGTGAAAGACATTCTAACACAGGACCCAGATGGTAAGAGAGGTAAGTGGATTGTTGTTATCCTTGAATATGATTTAGAGATAAAACCCACTAAACTTATCAAAGGCCAAGGTCTAGCTAGGTTGATGGCCGAATCAAATTTTGAGGTTCTTGATATTAATATGATTAATGCTTTGGATGAACAAGAGGAAATCTCAACTCCCATTTTTGAAGACCATTTCTTAAATTCCTCTTGGTATGCTGATATTATTTATGTTTTACTTAATTTAAATACATCTCCTGGTTTGACAAAAACAAAGGCAAGGTTCCTAAAGTTAAGAGTTGTAAACTATTGCATTATAGATAGATGTCTTTACTGGAAAAATGCAAGTGGTATATTGCTTAAATGTTTGACTGAGTTTGATGCAGAGAAGGTTAAGCACGAGTTCCATGAAGGGGAGTGTGGAGGCCACCTATACTGGAAAACAACATCCAACAAAATCTTGAGGGATGGTTACTATTGGCCTACTCTTTTTCATGATGTACACAAGATGATCATTGCCTGTCATAAATGTCTACTTTTTTAAGGCAAAAGAAAACTGCTACCCCTACCTCTTCATCCAATCACTGTTGAAGCTCCTTTTCAACAGTGGGGACTTGACTTCATAGGAGAAATCCATCCACCATCTTCTGCTCAGCATAGATGGATTCTCACTGCCACAGACTATTTCACTAAGTGGATAGAAGCCATACCTTGTAGGCAGGCCAATGATTTTGTTATTATAAAATTCATGGAGACTAACATTCTCTCCATATTTGGTTGTCCTACCAAGATCATCACTGATAATGCAGCAGCATTTGGATCAAAGAAGATGGTTGAATTCTGTCACAGATATCAAATAACATTGGGGCATTCCATGGCCTATTACCCTCAAGGTAATGGACTTGCAGAATCCTCAAACAAGAGTTTCGTGAACATAATCAAGAAACTGTTGGAGGACAACAAAAATTCTTGGCACACAAAGCTAGTTCAAGCACTTTGGGCTGACAGATTAACTTTGAAGAAATCTATTGATATATGTCACCTTTCCAACTTGTGTATGGTACTAATGCAATTTTTCCAACCAGCCTTGGTGTACCAGTGATGAAGTTGATTCAAGAGTTGCAAACTGAAGATAATGACATGATCAGAAGAATAAATCAGAACATTCATCTTCAACAAACCAGAGAGGAGGTATATAACAAAGCATTGTAGAAGCAGGACAGCATTAAAAATCTTTTTGATAGAAGAACAAAGGCCAGCAATTTCAATATTGGGGACAAAGTTTTGAAGTGGGACTCAAGGAAGGAAGACAAGGGCAAGCATGGAAAATTTGACAACTTATGGCTTGGCCCTTACTCTATCCATTCAGCTATTGGTAATAATGACTATTTCTTGCAAGAGTTGAATGGAGCAGAATTGTTTGGGGGTCCTGTCAATGGCAGGATGCTTAAGCATTACTTCTCTTAATCCATGTTATGTTCTGAAAGCCTTTTTATATTTTTTCTCATTATAAATACTTCACCCATCATTTCATTCAAAGTTATAAACATCAAAAATACAAAAACAAAGAAAGAAAGAAAAGAGGGCAGATTGTAAAAACAAGAAAGGTACAACCCCGTACCAAAAAGAGAAACAAATTTGAAAGTGTGCAAGCTCAAATGCAACTCCTAAAGAACACACTTCTAGTTAGTCAAACTGTTTAATCTTGACTAATTAGTTTTAATTTTTCTGCTGATGGGATAGTGAATTCGATTTGCCAAACTGTTTAATCTCAGCTTATCAGTAGATAGTTTAGGATAGAAATTAAAGGTTCAAACATGCTCAAAATATGAACCTAAGTTTCCAAAGAGAATGACTCGAATCTGTTTCAAATTCTAAGTCAGAAAAGATGTAAATCTGGTTCTAATTAGCTCAAAATCTGAACCAGAGGAAAAGCAAAGAACAACTCAAGTAAGAGTCAAAACAGATTTGTAAAAAGATGAAGGAAGTGCTTTGAAATTTCAGATCTTAAGCCTTCCATTTTGATTTAATTTTCTGCAAAATAATATCTATGTGCAACTTGTTTTTATGCCATATATTAGCATCAAGTTAGACTGTTCAAGGCTACGAAATGAGTTGTAACCCATAGGCAAGGTGCAAAATGGGGGCCATGGCCACAATTTTGTGAATCATGAAGCGTAAGAATCATCATCGGTGAATTTTGATTGGGGAATGGAGACCAAGGGTTTCAGGCCTCGGCCCTAGGTCTCATGACCCTGGCACATAATTGAATACAGCGATAGATCAATGTCAGTTATCTGTACTCGACACCCAAAATGTCATACGTTTCTCTGGCCCCGAGGTATCTGTGGCGAGGTTGGTACTCGGGCCATTAGTTTTACAACCACAGGATGGGGTTAATCCTTTTTAACCGACATTGTTTACTGCAAAGGGTTTTGACGATTAGGGTTTTGAGACGGTTGCGGTTTTCTCGCTGTGCCGGTTTAAGTTTGTTTGGGCGCGGCAGAGATGGGGTTTGATAGCGAATTTCTTGAGCTCGAGCCTGCACCAGAGGACCTTTTGACGTGCTGGGGCCACGAGGTCTCTTCCAAGAACCTTGACTTGTTTTTCCCAAAGAATGTAAACATCCAGGGTCCCAGTAAAGAGGCGATTGTGGGAGGCTCACAGTATGGGGTAAGTCGACGAGATGAGAACCTCCCGAGTGTCTGGAATGGTGTTTGGCGGGCGGGCGCTACTCCTGTGGAGAACCAAGAGCAGCTGCGGGCAGTCGAAGATCGGGCGGAATTTTTGAAGCATTTCTCTCGTATTATCTCTTCGAACAAGGATCAAGGTAACACTTTCCGACCTAAGCTTTCTGGTGGCTTGGAAGATATCGTAGGAAGTTATGGTTTGCAAGGCTCTTCAGGTTCTAAATCTATAGTAGAAGTGGCTCTTGTTGGTGGAGTCTCGCAAGGTCAAGCTTGCCCCTGGCAAGGTTTTCCTCTGCTTTTCGCACCCCAGGGTCAAGAAGCCTCACAAGGTGGCGGAGGACCTTCTTTAAGCTCCACTCCGGCTGCTGCTTGCATAAATCGACTGCCCTGGGCCACATCTTGTGGGGGGGTTGACAGAAACCCTACGACCTCGACCTCTAATTTGATCCCTCAGGCTGTTGCTTACTCAAAGGAGGTTGGGACCACTGAAGGAAACCAGCAGAGGAGGTCGGACGAAGCAGAAGTCCCTTCTGTGCCTGAAAGAGGGGGTCAAGGGCCGCCCGTTTCGGTTGCGCCGGATGCTCCTGTTCCAAATGCTGCAGGAGAGGAAGGGGACTTCAAGGAAGTCGTGGGGGCAAAGAGAAATAAATCGAAGTCCATCAAGAAGAAAGAGCTTTGTCCGTGCTGTTTGTTGGGGGTAGATATCAGCATAGAACAAACAATGGACGCAACTGAGACTATTCTGGTTGGCCATGTAAGAGGAAGGAAGTACTCGGCCGAATACATAGCGGACTGGGTCCAATCCGAGTGGAAAGAAGCCCCGGGCAATCCATCAGAGATTCTTGTTTTGGAAAGGGGTTGGTTTAGTATTCATTTTGATAGCAAATCACATGTGGACTGGGTCTTTGAACGGAACTGGTGTTTTGGAAAGCGTCCCATTATTTTTCGCAGATGGACTCCATTATTTGATGCGCAGAAGGAGAAATTGGCGGAGTCCCCTGTCTGGGTAAAGCTCCCTGGACTCCCCTTACAATTCTGGACGGAATCTGTTTTTGTCTCTATTGGTAATACCCTGGGTAAATTTTTGGATTATGATAACTCTTACATCATAACCAAGGACAGGAGTATGGCTCGAGTGCTTGTAAGCCTAAATCCAAGGGAGGGATTGGTGGATGCGATGACGTTAAAATACAGGGACCTTGAATTCCTTCAAACCCTGGACTATGAAAACCTCCCTTTCCGTTGTCTTCGGTGTCATAAGTATGGTCATCTTGCGAAGGAATGTCCATTGGGACATCGTCGTCGTCGCTGTCAGATGAAACCCTTTCGACCTCAGGGGGCTCCTGCACAGGAAGCAGGGGGGGCTCAGCAGAAGGTTTCAGTGCAATCTGTAGACCAGTCGAGGGCTTCAGAAATAATCGATCTAATGGAGCGGGATCACCTCTTGGATGGTAAAAATGCAGCTGCCGCTCAGATTAATCTGCCGGCCACCCTGGCTCCCTTACCTGATGAGCTTGCTGGGGCGTCCATGGCGGGTACATCTTCTTTTCCTCCTTTTTGCGAATGTTCTTCTGCAATCTCTTTACAGTCTCTCTCAGAAAGGCCTGGTCCCTCCAGGCAGATTTTAAATGATTTCTCAGCGCTGAATTTATCTAAAGCCTCCTCTGATAGTATTATTATCTCGGTCTCCCTTCCTTCTGATGATGCCTTACATCCCTCTGAGATTGCTATTACTTCTGCTGAATCCTGTGTTCATATCTTGGATAACCCACCTTATAATCTTCGCCCTTTGGCCAATAGAAAGGGTAAGGGACAGGCTGTAGGAGGCATTGCCTTGGACCCAGTGGTTATTGGGCCAAGGAAGTTAAGGGGAAGAAAATATTTACTCTCAAAAGCCCAGTTCAAAGTTGTCATTGACATCGCTGACGGGAAGCAGAAAACTTTTCCTGGGGTGCTTAGAGCGGAGCCACCACCCCCCCTGTTCCTTGATGATTCTACTTTCTTTCAACTGCAGAGGCTTAGCTAGCCAGCCGAAAAAGCTAGCCTTCAAAAACCTTGTGCACTCCTATAACCCTAATGTTATTCTCCTCCAAGAAACATTGGGGAAAAGTGACAATGTTATCTGTACTCTTCAAAAGTTTTTTCCTGGGTGGGCCTTCTCAGCTCTCGATGCTGAAGGCAGGTCGGGGGGCGTAGTTACAGGTTACAATATGAGGAAGCTCAAGGAAGTCTCATCTTGGGGTTCTGAAAACTGTTTGGCAATGGAACTCTATTCTGGAGAGTTGTGTATATCCTTCCTTATCCTGAATATCTATGGGCCCTGTCTGGAGAGGGAACGCTTCTGGAACTCTTTCTTCAACCTCTCTTGCCTCTCCCATCCTTACCTCATCATTGGAGGTGACCTAAACTTCTCTTTGGGGGATTCGGAATCTTGGGGTGCTAATGCCCACTCGGACCCCCTCTCTGTTTTTTTCATGAATAAAATTGCTTCCTACCACCTGGTCGATGCTCCTTTGATCAAATTGTGCCCTACCTGGAGAAACAGACGCCTCGGAGTCGATTGGGTGGGCAAAAGACTAGACCGCTTCCTTCTTTGTGAGCCTCTAGTGGATTTTCTATCAGTTTTCAGACACTGGGTCGGGGAAGGGGGTCACTCTGATCATTTTTCGGTCCTCCTGGAATTGAAAGGAGATGCAAAAAAACCGGGAACCCCTTTTAAATTCAAATCATCCTGGCTGAAGGATGAATCCTTTGAAGCTCTTTTCCATGATACATGGAGAAAGGACAATCATAATGAAGAGGGAAGCAGAAGCATCCACTTGTCGAACAATCTTAAGAGAATGAAGCAAGCGACAAAAGAATGGGCGCATCAGAAGAAACTGAAGGAAGAAGAGGAGCTCAAAAGTATAAACTTCGAATTAGATCTGTTGGAAAACTCGGATGGATCTGGTTATGAGTCCTTGGATTCAAGAAACAGAATTAAAGAATTGGAAGCATCTCGGCGAAAAATTCTCCAGTTAAGGGAAGAAAGCTGGAGATTGAAAAGCAGAGCCATTTGGCTGCAAGCGGGAGACGAAAACTCTAAGTTTTTCCATAATTATGCAAAGGGCCGAAAGATTGCTAATACAATTTGGGAATTGAAAAAAGAGGACGGGGAAATGGCAAAATCCTTTGAAGAACTGGCTTCTCTAGGTGTAAACCACTTCAAGAATATTTTCAAAGCCCCAGAGGAAGTATCTATAGCGGAGGTCATCAGAGTTGCTCAATTCTTTCCAAGATATGTTGTGGAAGAAGACAATGACTCTATTATGGAAGCTGTCTCTAAACAGGAAGTGGAGGACATTCTCAAGGATATGCAGAAGGACAAGAGTCCTGGGCCAGATGGGTGGACAGTGGAATTTTTCCTTCATTTCTTTGAATTCCTGGGGGATGATCTGGTTGCAGCTGTAGATGAATCGAGATCCTCTGGATCTATCTATCAACCCTTCAATTCAACCTTTCTGGCTCTAATCCCCAAATCTGATCAGCTAGCCTCTTTCGATGACTTTCGGCCTATTTCCCTATGCACCTGTGTCTATAAAATTATTGCTAAAATCATTGCTTCCAGGTTGAAACCCTTCTTATCTAGGCACATCTCTCCAGATCAGTTTGGTTTCTTAGATGGAAGACAGATTCATGAAGCAGTGGGAATTGCTCAAGAAACCCTGCATAGCTTAAAGAGGAATGGTAAGAAAGGGGCAATTGTTAAAATTGATTTATCAAAGGCCTACGACAGAATAAGTTGGATGTACTTGCACCTTCTGTTGACTCACCTTGGTTTCAAATTCGATTTTGTAAGGTGGATTATGAGCTGCATTACTTCATCCTTTATCTCCTTATTAATCAACGGAGCAGCTTCAAATTTTTTCAATCCGGAGAGAGGGCTGAGACAAGGATGCCCTTTTTCCCCCCTTCTTTTCTTGTTGGCTGCAGAGGGGATGAGTCTGATGATTAGTAGGGCAAAAAGACAAGGAGAGCTCCGAGGAATTGAAGTGGCTGTTAATCTGTGGGTAACCCATCTGCTCTTTGTAGATGACATCATTTTATTCAGCAATGGAAGTGTGGAGGACTATAGAGCTCTAAAGAGCATTCTGGACCTTTTTCTTAAAGCTACAGGTCTTAAAATCAATGAGCAGAAATCGACCCTTACAATATCGAGTATGTCTTTGGAGGAAAGTGGCAAAGTAGGGGCTCTTCTTCCATTTGAAATCAAATCTCTGCAGGAAAGCTTTAAATACTTGGGCTTCCTGTTGAAACCTGATACTTACCGGGTATAGGATTGGAAATGGCTCCTGATAAAAATAGAAAAGAAACTCAATTTGTGGAGTCATAAATGGTTGTCTCGAGCAGGGAGGCTGGTCCTAATAAAGTCAGTTCTGATGGCAATTCCTGTTTACTGGGCCAGTCTCATGTGGGTACCTAAAGGTATGCTAGCTTCCATAGACAAACTGTGTAGCAGATTCTTATGGGCCGGATCTAAAGTAGAACATGTGACTCCCTGGGTTGCATGGGATAAGATTTCGAGACCGAAAGAATGGGGAGGATGGGGAATTAAGCATTTGTCTTTTTTTTCAAAATCCTTAGCAGCCAAGCTGGTATGGAGATTTATATCGACCGAATCTCTTTGGTCTACTGTTACAAAAAGAAAGTACATAGCTCCGGCCACTGCTATGGAATGGGTCCGCAATCCTGTAAAGTCCTCCAAAAACGCCTCGGTGGTCTGGAAGGCAGTAGTTGCTTCGGCTCACACTATTGAACAAGGACTTGCATGGAAAGTGGGGGATGGTACTCGGGTGAGGGTTGGATGTGATCCCTGGGCTGGGTGCTCGGAAAGATATGCCTTATCTCATGATCTGAAATTATTTTTAACTGAACGGGGATATCTTTTTCTGAATCAGGTGGCCAATCCTAGGACTACTACCATTTGGAGACAAGGGTGGTTGACAGAAGCTGACCTTCATTTGGAGGAGAGATGGAGGGAGGAATGGAGCCTTTTTGTCTTGGACCTCCAAAACTCCTCTGTCCGGATCTCAGAAGCAACGGATGAGCTAGTTTGGGTCCATGCACAGACAGGAAGCTACTCACCTAAGATGGGCTACAAATGGTTGATGTCCCAACAAGGTTGGGAAGACCCTGCATGGTGGTCAAAACTTCTCTGGAAGTTGAAATGCCCTGCAAAAACCAGACTTTTCTTCTGGTGCATCCTTCAGAAAAAAGTGCCAACATTTGATTTCTTGCAAAAAAAGGGGGAAAATAGGCCCAGGATGGTGCTCTCTTTGCAAAGCAAATGAGGAATCAACAACGCATTTATTTCTCACATGCCCTTTCAATGTCAGCCTTTGGGCTGAATCCTTGAGACTCATGAATTCTCCCCTCAGGTGGGAAGGAGATAGTATCCAGCAAGCATGGTTCCGGTGGTGGCAGGAGGCCTCTGATGACAAAGTCCGCTCCATCCCTCTCCTGATAGCCTGGGGCACTTGGCTAGCAAGGAACCAAGTAATTTTCAAAGATCTTCCCTTCCCTATTGGAAAACTGGCTGTGGAAGGGGCAGCAATATACGACAGCATCCCATCCTCATCTGGACATTCCATCCACCGCACTATTCAGACTGAATTTATTAGGGAATCTGTTCCGTGGGCCTACTTTGATGGGGCTGCAGACTTAAATGGACGGTGCGGAGCAGGTTTGGTCATTCATGTTACTCCTGAAAAATCTTTTCGTGCCTCAATTGGCCTTGGGCAGGGGACTAATAATTTTGTTGAGCTCAAGGCTTTACATCACCTTCTTTGCTAGCTATCCTTGAAACAGTTGAGACAGGTTCAGATATTCGGTGACTCAAAGAATGTTGTGAATTGTTTCAACAGGACTCAACATTGCAGAAATTATATTTTGCTTCCTTTGCTTAATGAGATTTTGCATATCAAAAGCTTTTTTAATGAAATCATTGTTTGCCACATTTACATGGAAAGAAACCAGGAGGGAGATAACTTATCTAAAACAGGTGTACAACAAGATTTGGGGACCTGGTCAGTAACAGAGATGGACAAGGGGGTGATCAATCCTATTGACCAGCCAGTCTTTGGATGACATTGTTCTGCTTTGATGTTCTACTTAATATCATGTTGCTGCTGTTATTTTAGTTTTATTTCGAACTACATATAATCTTTTATGTCTCTCTACAAAAACTATGGACAATCCCATTTATTTTTACTTTTCTGAGGGCTGTTTTCCTCATATGAGGAGGCCTGTTGACACAGTTTTCACAAAAAACATTTTCTGTTTTTGTTTTTTCAAGTAACATTGAGACCGGAATAGTGCCTACTGTCGGTCTCTACAGGAATATACTTTTTGATATGTCTATTTTTTCTTCAGATGATGAAGGCATGCTTCTGTCTTTTCTCTTATCTCTGTTTCGGTGATATGCCGGGAGATTTGAAAGATTGGGAGTGCCCTCTTTTTGAGAAGAAGTTTTTCTGCTTTGGCAGCCTTAGGGATGCTTATGGGTACCCAAGGAAGCCGTGACTGCTTTTCTCCCTCACCTGAAGGAGATCGGGAGTTGATTTGTAATGCAATGCATATGCTATGAGACTCTCTAATATATATAGAAAGTCCGATTTTTTTCCGTGGAAAAAAAAGTTAGACTGTTCAATCCTGACTTGTGTGCTTTTAAATTTCTGTTTTAGAAATTGGTGAATAAAATCTGTTGGAAAGTTTAATCCCAACAGATGGTAGAATAGGTAGAGAATCATATGGACTCAACTGTTTAATCTGAGTCCATGGAGAAATAAGGAGTAGAAATAGATTATATTTCCTATTTTAAAAAGAATAAAATGTTGTAAAAGAGTTTTCCAATCCAAGTGAACTCTAAACAAGAAAAAATGTTAGATCAGTAGGATTGGGTAGGTAGAAAGCTTGTTGATGAAAGATCCATTGTTTTTATGGCTGCTAACATTTTCAAAGCAAAAGAAGATCTTTCAACTAAAGAAAGTTGCAGCCCAATGGATGAGGCACAGGTCAGCCTCCCAGAGAATGCAAGTCTGAAGTTCTTGATGCCTTCAAAAAGGCACCATCCCCAAGTGGAGCCACTGTTAGCCACCTATAAAGATTTTTATAGCAAAAGGTGGCTAAAATTTTTTGGAGCCTTCAAGGAACAAATTTTATTGTTAAAAAGTGTTATCTCTTGAAGACTCTTGAAGACATCATTTCCTCTATCCCAAATCTTCATTTTTGTTCCCATTTCAAAGCTCAGAAATTCTATTGTTTTCCAGGAAGAAAGACTGCTGCAAACACCTTTTTCCCCTTTTTCCACTTCAAAACTAACCTCCATTTTTATTCCCTTTTTCCCCATCAAATCCCTCTTTTTCCATTTTCCCTTTTTCCTTTTCATAAAAATCCTTTTTATAAGGTTAAGAACTCACTTTTTAACCTTATCGAAACCCTCAAAAACCTTTGAAAAACATTGAAAATACATAAAACTCCATGTTTTATGTTTCAAGTTTAGCCCCCTTTGGCTAAGCCCCCTAACCACTTCCCCACATGTGCCCATTCCCTAATAACCAGGCGCTAGTCCCCTCAGCGCTTATCGCATCGGAATAAATCTAAGCGCACAAGTCTTTTGGTCAAGTTGGAACCTCCGATGCGATTGACCCTTTTGGTTATAGCCCCGAACCTATTAATGTTCCATATAGACCAGGCCCCACAACCGGGCACCTTTCATATGTATAAACCCGCCCCGAAGCATAAAACCTTGTATCATCTTAAACTTTGGGTTTTATAATGTTTTTTTGGGTTTTCCACTGGTGCATAATTTAAAATAAAATCCACCGTTGATCTTAAGCCGATCGAACGGCCCGCACAACATCGCATCGCAAATTTTCACCAGATGCATTTATTCCCCCTTCCGATTAACTACCCCCAACCGATCCTCAGCCATTGATCTCCTCCCCACCTTCCTCAGATCCGACGGCCCTCATTAGCTCCGATCGAGAACCGTTCCCCCACCTTTGAACCCCTCCGATTCACTCTCCGTCGTCGATCTGATCTGTAGATCGATGATCAGCGCTTAATCGCGTCGGCGCTTTTCAAGTTTTTCTCCCCCGCCATAATCACTG
Organism: Pinus albicaulis; assembly: GCA_034641835.2. NCBI lineage: Eukaryota > Viridiplantae > Streptophyta > Pinopsida > Pinales > Pinaceae > Pinus > Pinus albicaulis. Next base: position 1,922,269,893 of record CM076578.1, read on the forward strand.
ATTCCCGATTCACTCCCCACCGTTGATCTGACCCTCAGATCAACGGTCCACATTTGATCACATCGGATCTTTTCATCGGGTGCGTTTTTAACATATGTTTTTCCCCACCGATTGCGATCCTCCGATGAGATCTGGACCGACCACGTGTCCAGATCAGACGGTCCCAGATCATTCCCGCATTACTTAATTTCCCTCCAACTTCGCTAAAGGTTTAACCTTAGTTTTTCACATTTTCTTGTTAAATCCGAATAATGTGAATCCTTCACATTATTAATCCGCCGCTTATCCCGACCGTTGATCTTCTTGATTACTCATCAATCAACGGTTCTGACTTAATTATCCCTCCATGCTCCTTCGTCGCAGCCTTCTAAGCAGTTTTACCCAATAAACACAGGATTTCTTAATTAGTTTGTGTTTTTGCAGGTGACTAATGGTTTTTCCATCATATTGAAGAGAAAGTCGAAAGGCTGTGAATGACGATTCTCATGCCTTCGATTCATTAAAGGGAAGCCATCCATGGGTTCAAATTCCACGTCTCTTCAATGCTTCATGGGCATTGATGCCTCACGAGCCCAGTGCGGCCCTGCACGTCAACAAGACACAGTGAGTGAAATCATGATTAAAAGAGTATCAGTGTCGAAGATGTAAACACAGCAGAAACAGAAGATTGAAGACAATTTTGGGATTACGGCTAAGACAGAAAGGCCTCCACTGCCTCAACAGAGGCGAATTGATTCCTCTCAGCTACCACAGTGCCACCTGTAGCCACAAGCATTCAAACAGAGGCCGGAGTTATTGATCAAAATCAGATATTTTCTTCAACGCAATCGAAGAATTAATTCTTCCAAATGAATTTAATGTAAAAATATCTGCAGAGTTACTCCAACATGACACAGAGCCTCAAAAGTCAAAAAAAGCTCCCACCGAGCTTAAATCTTAAATTTAAATCAATTAAGACAGTGAGAATATCTGTGTGCTTCTTCATCGAACCCCTCAAAGGCCGAGAAGCCATTTAGTCTGTATTAATTACCCTGGGAGATCTTTTATCAGATCCCACCTCCTCATTCTGCTACAAATACTTCTGTAGAAGATGAGAAATTGTTGGTTGAGTTAGTTGCTGAACTATGAAATATATTTGAGCTTGAGAATTCTACTTGTAAATAGTGTTCACTGGCTCTTGGAGCTCTGCTTGTGCTAGATAAGTTATTCTAGGAAGTGTAGATGATTGCTAAACTAAAGCATTGGACTTAAAGCTGTAACTAGTTTGGAGCATCAATACAAGCTGATTTATGGGATCCTAGTCTATGTCGACGGTGATGTTATTTCTTATTGTAAATTTTTATTTTGTTTCTGTTTTCGCTATGTTCATCTTCTCTTATAAAGAACAACATGCATAGAGTTATGACCTACTGTATATCAGTACCCTTCTCTGACTGAAAATCTTTATCTAAATGTTTTCTTCCAATTTGTGTTATTTAGGAATGATTTAATTCAGTTCAAGCATAGGAATGTTGGCATTCCCTCGTCCTATTGCCTTAGCTAATTGTTATTCTTAAATGTTATTTTTAGTATATGTTCAGTAGAGATGAACTAAGGAAGATATGTTGTGCCCTGGTCCTATTTTTATCCCAAAATACTGTTTGGAAGTTTCCCTTGGAATGTGTTAAAAGCTGGCTAGTTTGAAAGTACTTACCAGATCTTAGGCCATTATTTGTTATCTTTGTGTTTGTCTTGAAAGTTACCAAGTAGAACAGAGCTAGGATAATATTTGTGGTGAGCCCAACCCGCTAGTTTCTTTTCCAACAGTTGCCTTCAAGTTTCCCCCTTGTTTTTAAGTGTTTTTCTATTGAAAGTGCATCAAAGGCTAGCTAGTTTCAAAGTACTTACCAGATCCTAGGCTACTCTTTGTTCTTCATCTGTTTAATTCCCCTTCTTGTTGTACCATTTCATTCCATAAATCAAACTTTGAAGAGATCCTTAGACATAGATGACTTTCCCCATGGACCACTCTTGCCTCTTGTTGTTTCAATTAAACCCTATTATGACTCCATAGCCCAATGGACTAAAACCTGCAATTATCTATCTTTTTGGCCAAAGCTTGTTCTATTTTCTTGCAACTTCACACCTTTGAAACTATTTTCATTTAAAACTTTCCCCTAAAGCCATATTCATGCTCAACCATCCAAAAACAAATAAAACCCTTGGCCCTCATAACTAGCCTAACATCATTACTATAAACTTTCAAAGACAAATCCATCTTTGCACTTATTGGAGAGATCCCTCTCCGGATTCAGGAGGGCTATATCCTAGATTCCCAAAGTGGTTGAAACGATGTTGTTTCTGTGATTGGACTTTTCCAATCTTGCTAATTACAGATTCCTAACAGGCCCATCGAATTCTATCTACATTTCTTTGATCTAATAGGCAGGGATCTCCTTCTGGTCATCAAAGAAAGCAGAAAAACTGGCCTAATTTATGATGGTTTCAACTCCACATTCATTGCTCTGATCCCCAAAGTCGATCACCCATCTACCTTCCACGTCTTCAGACCTATCTCCCTCTGTAACTGCATATATAAAATTATATCCAAAATCATTGCAAATCATATTAAACCCATTCTCTCTTCACATATAGCCAAGGAAAAATTTTCATTTCTCCACCACAGACAGATCCATGAAACCATTGGCACTACACAAGAGGTCATGCATTCCATTAAAACTAAAAAACTCAAGAGCACCATACTCAAAATTGACCTTTCCAAATCATTTGATCATGTTAATTGGAACTACATTCACCTTATTCTCATCCAAATAGGCTTCCTTCATTCGTTCACTAATTGGATTATGGGCTGCATCATGAACGCCACCTTCAGTATCCTTATAAATGGGGCAGCTATTGATTTCTTTCTTGTTGGTAGAGGTCTTAGGTAAGGATGCCCCCTCTCGCCACTCCTTTTCCTCCTTGTTATGGAAGGCCTCTCGTCTCTTATGAAACTGGCAAAGGATGATGATAACATTCATGGAATTCGATTAAATGAATTTTTACAACTGACACATTTATTATTTGTTGACGATGTTATTATATTTTTGGATGGCTCTTGTCAGGACAGTTCACAATTTGATAACATCCTAAAAAAAATTGCAAAGCTACTGGCATGGCTCCCAAAAACAGAAAATCCACCATAATATTAACTAGATGTTCGGCTAATGAAATGGGACATGCAATGAGGAACTTCCCTTTTGAGTGTAGGTTCATTCAGGAAGGTTTAAAATATCTTGGTTTTCACCTTAAGCCAAATGACTATCAGATCAAGGACTGGAATTGGTTGATCACCAAGGTGGAGCACAGAATCAATATTTGGCATCATAGGTGGCTCTCGCGGGCAGGCAGATTGGTTTTAATCAAATCCGTCCTAGAAGCAATCCCTGTATACTAGATGTCTCTCGATTGGCTACCTAAGGGTGTTACCAACTGCATTTAGCATATTTGCAGACAATTCCTCCGGAGGATTTCTGGTAAAGAGCGAATATTTTCTTGGGTGGCTTGGGATCATATCAACAAGCCCAAGGATTGGGGCGGCTAAGGACTTAAGGATCTCTCCTTATTTTCTATTACCCTGGCTACAAAATTGGGTTGGCACCTATTTGCTGGTCAAAGCCTATGGAAAGAGGTAACTGTCTCCAAATACATCACTCCTCGATCTACATTGGAATGGATCAGAGGCTCCATTCAGCTTTGTTCGGGGTCCTCAATCATCTGGAAGGCCTTTGCAAAGTCTACCCATCTGATACAACAAGGTTTGACTTGGCACTTCGAATCTGGATCTAAGGTATGATTGGGTGCGGATTCTTGGTCGGGCAGTGGGCAGAATTTCAAACTACCACAGGACATCATCCATCATTTGGCCCATGCTAGATATCTATATCTATCACAGGTGGTTGATCCACATCAGACTAATTGGGCTACTCAAGGCTGGCTTTCAACTCAGGATCTTCATATTCCCATTTATGGCCAACCCTACTGGAATCGATTCATTAGAGCTTTACAGGCCTCACACATTCAGCTCACTAAACATGAGGACGACATTTTGTGGGCTCTCTCGCCCAACGGTAAATATTCCCCGAAAGCAGGATATATCACTCTCTGTGCACCCAGGGAACCTCCAAATAAACAATGCTGGTGGCACTCGATTTGGAAATTGCAGGCTCCTCACAAAACATGATTACTCATGTAGTGCATTCCCAATAATTGCATTCCTACCATTGACAATCTTCACAAATGGGCCATCCAGGGTCCATCCAGACATTGTTTTCATTTTTCTCATGTGGAAGATGTCCAACATCTCTTCCTCAAATGCCCTTTTATCGAGGATTTATAGCGCTCGGATTCACAAGCATTGGGTTTCTCATTCACCTGGCACGGAACATCTATATGAACGACTTGGACAGCGTGGTGGCAAGTTGCTTGTGCCAAACTTCGGAACTTACCATTGTTGATGGCCTGGGGAATCTAGACCACTTAGAATCGTTTCAATTTCGATGGGGTGCACCTGGTCTCGGACCACATTTTTTCTACCATCATTTCTACTTATAGACTCGTTCCTGATGTTGATCACCCCACCCGCCAAAAGGAAATCATCCCTGAAGTTATTGACCACACTTACCCATGGGCATATTTTGATGGGGCCTCAAACTATCATGGGTGTGGGGGGGTGCCGTTTTACATTTATCTTCCACTCATTTCTTTCACCTTAAGATGGGGCTAGGTCCGGGGACTAATAATTTTGCTAAACTCCTCAGCCTTCGGCTTCTTCTACTATTTTCCCGAGAACAAGGATGCAACAGATTACAGATATTTGGGGACTCACAAATTGTCATTAATTGGTTCAATTCACAATCACAGTACTATTCACACACACTTGTTACATTACTAAGGGAGGTGCACCTACTGAAATCATTTTTTGACATTATCTCTGTCACTCACATTTACAGGCAGAGGAACCAAGTGGCAGACAAGTTTTCCAAAGAAGCATCAGAGTTAGATTGGGGCCGGTGGCTTATTATGGAGCATGATGGGGCGCAAGTGTTCCAATTTTATCATCGACCTTTCATAGATGACATACAGGATATGGAAGCAGTCACTCCATGACTGCGATTTTGTTTTCATCGTCATTTTTGGTGATATTTATTTTATCATGTTGACAATACTCTATTTTTCAGCATTACTTATATCAGATGCTACCATGTATTATTGTACATTTTTGTGATTAGATTTAGGTTTTTTCACTGATATTAGTTGATCATCTGAATATTATTTGCCTCTTCGGAGATGATATAGAACCATGGACATATTGGTTATTATATGTAAAATGTAACATGTAATTTTTCTTACATATTAATGAAAGATTACGACTTTTTTCCTGGGAAAAAAAACAAAATTGGAAGTCCTAAATGTGCTCCACCACTAAACCCTTTTGTTTGAGATTTATCTATTGGCTAAAAAAGGTGTTGCTCTTTGTATCCTCATAATGTGCTATCATTTCCTCCATAAAAATTGACCAAGTGACAATTTTTTTACGAGAGCAAAGCCATCGATACCATACAAATGTATTTTGTTCTAAATGTAAAGTTGCAATGCATACCTTTTGTGTGTTTTTCACATTATTGAGGTCAAAATATTTCTCCACCTGTAGTATCCATGTTACGGGATCCTTGCCATCAAACTTCCTCATATCCATATTCGGAATATGGTGGTTCTTCCATCCAACATTAGATTTTATGAAATCACGCTTAACATTTATTTTGTTCTCATCATGATTTTCATGTGATTATCTTTTCGGCATTAGGAAACATTTCTTGTATCAACTTTGTCAAACCTTCCATGTCTGCTTTTAGATCATTTTTCATGTTTTCCATGCTGTATTTCATGTCATTTATCTTAGCTTCCATGTCAGCTTCCATGCCATCTATCTTAGCTTTCATGCCTTTCTTCAAACCATCCATCTTAGCTTACACGCCTTTCTTCAAAACTTCCATTTCATTTTTTGTTCCTCTTTGCGAGAGCAAAATTTGGTGCACTTTCTCTTGTAATTTTGATATGTCATGTTGCAATTCTTCTTCTTCATGAGTCATAGTAGAGATTTCTAAAGGCTTAATGGGTGTTGAATTCTTTTTAGGGGGCAGTTTATAACCAAATACTGATATCTTTTCTACAATATTCCCTTGGAATCAATTCAAACTGATTTTTCACGCAAGACTTATGCAATTCGAAGAAAAATACACACCTTTTTATTGATTTTGAGGAGCTCGATATTGAAACTGAATTATCTCTGTGATTTTGGATCTTAAATATCTGAAATTAGGCCCTGTAGTATCCCTCTGAAGCTTCTTTCAAATGCCACAAGTATGACCTGATTAAGATTCTTCAAGGCAAAGTTATGCCCAATCTCCCATAATGACCTAATTATGGATTAGTTCCATAGAATGAACTTGTACAGCGTGCCACGTATCACTGTTTCCTTCTTCAACTCTGAAATTTATACATACAGTCCATGTACTTGTGGCCAGTTTTTACAGAATTCCTATCTGATGCTCAGAGAGAGAGTTATGACGATTTTCCCACAGTTACCTCTTTGAGATGAAATTTGGGAGCTTGAAACAACCCTAATTTCCACAGATTATATCTCCGCAACTATTGTGAATCAAGCTCTAAAATTTTTACACGATGTTCCTCAGGAGTTCGGATTTTCTCTATAAAAATTTCAGCTTCTAAACTCTCTTAGAAAAAAATTTATAGCGAAAATTCCACGATGACATGTTTAAGTAAAATTCAGGAGCCTGCATAAAGCCCTAACTTCCACAGATCATATCTCGAAAAATATTGCGAAACAAGATCTAAAATTTTCCACGACATTCCTCAGGATTTCGGCTTCGTGCTGTAAAAATTTCAGCTTCTGAAACTTCGTAGAAAAAAATTTATAGCGAAAATTTTGTGATGACCTGTTTGGAGCAGCGAAACCCTAGAATCCAATCCTCTGATACCAAATGTTATGAAACCGGCTCCAAAAATAGAAGAAAAGGAAGATCAATGCCTTAGAAATCAGCCACTTCGAGGGGGAAACCTCCAATACATTACATAAATGAAAATTTCTTGGATGATACAAATGACAAAACCTCCTTCTATATATAGGGGTCCATGGGGTCACAATATAATCCTAGCCGACCTAACAATAATAATGTAAGGGAACAATAATAACAATATATGGGTTACAGGGGTACAACAGTAACAATAAGGGGGCTGCACTAGTAACAATAAGGGACTACACTAATAAAAATAAGGGACTACACTAGTAATATGGGGACCTAACACAATTACATAGGGAAATCGATTTCAACTCTTCGAAAGATGCAGGTTCATCAAATTTAGGGATTAAAGCAAGGAAGGTTGTATTGAAAGGCTCATGGATGAAACCCCTACTCCTAAACTCTTCCACCACCCCTACAATCTCTTCCCCTATTAATTCAAAGAAGTGTTGGAAGAGCTCCACTGTCCAGCCATCGGGCCCTAGACTCTTATCTTTTTTTACATGGATTTTATAACGCCTTCAACTTAAATTTTTGACATAGGGGCCATTATCATCTCATTTTCTTCCTCCTCTGAATACCTAGGGAAGAGTTGAGCCACCCGAATAACCTCAGTGATTGTTGCTGCCTCCTGTGCTATGAAATTTTTTTTTAAATGATCTCTTCCCATGGTGGCCAACTCGTTGAATATTTTTTCCTTTCCCCCATCATCCCAGCTCATTTCCTAGATATTATTGGTAGTTTTTCTTCCCTTTGCATAGTTTTGGAAAAATCGTTGTTCTCATCCCCAGCTGAAAGCTAATTAGCTTGGATCTTGATTATCCATTGTTCTTAAATGTCATTTAAAATATTCCTCCTTCCTATTTCCAATAGTTTTATCCTTTCTCTCTTATCCTCTGTCTAATATCCATCCTCTTCCGGGCTTTGCAACACTTCCAGTTCCTCCCCAATGTGATTTATTTCAACTTCTTCCCTTATCTTTTTCTCTTTATCCCAATTAATAGTTTCCAGTTTCAGTATTTTTAAGTTTCCCATGAAAGACTATGCAGGGATATATCTTGGGTGTGATTCAGTGGCCTCCAAGTGTCATTTACTAATTTCATGAAACTAGGATCTTTGAGCCACCTAGGTGTTGAAAAGTCAATAAGAAATGTGTGTCTAATTTAATTTTCCCTTAATTAAATTGGACAATAAATTGTAATCTTATCTCATAATCACTTGTAATAGTTAACTGAGTGTGATAGACTCAGTTAACTCATAAAATTCGAGTTGAGGGTGGTTGGTGAGGCATGTAGAGTGATTCTAGTTTTTTTAGAGTCCAAGTTGCAGTTAATGTATTAGTTTAATGCATGAGAAATCATTTAACTCAATTAAGTGAGTTAGAGTCATTCTAACTAGTTGTAACTGATTGTTGCACTTGTGAGCGGTTAAGTGAATTAAATCAGATTTAATTCACATGCAGTGATCTATCAAGTGATTGAATATTTACTATTAATAGTTTCATGCAAGTCAGTTTTGATGAAGACCCAGTTGAGATAGAGGTTGAAGGGATGTTATCTATCAGTTGTATTATTAGTAAATTGTCGGAACACAATTAGACAACCATAGGATTTCCCATGATGTATTGTGTAGTTTTGGAAGGTTGAATTTCCTAATTAATAGGGATCAATTGTTCTTAAAATTGCGCAAGCAAGGAAGGTTGAGAAGAGGCAGGAAATTGGCTAAGTGTTGGTCGATTTTGTCTAGATCAGTGTGAGACAGTTGGTAGAGTGCAGCAGACTCTTGTGAGAAGAGTGCATTGTATTGTTTCATGATTCCTTGGTTGATTATACAATAAATATAGAGGTGTTTTGAGCAGCAAGCTTTCCCTAGGAAAAATATCTGTGTTGTGAGATTGATTTGCTTCTTTCTCTTACTTGGTGTGATTGTACGATCATGTTTATTTTCCGCAAATATTGTAGAAGGATTTAGTATCTTGTTCTAGTATATTACATGATCAAATTGAATCCATTGGTATACATATTGTTTATATAATTTCTACATGGTGTCAGAGCACCAGAAATCGCTATAGTGGAGAAGAAATTGAGTTTGTGCTAAATAACATTCAAATTTGAAAAAATATTCTTTGGTGTGACAAGCAGATCAAGATGGCTTTAAATGGATTAAGATTGGAATATGAACTCGAGGTAATTTCTAATTATATTGCATGAAAAGAAAGAATGGAGGCAGTTCTGGAGGACAACAAGTTGAAAGAAATTATCGACATTGATATTCCAAGGCCCACAACAGCAGATGCCGCTCTTCTTGATGCTTGGCAAAAGAAGGTTGCAAAGGCGAGGAGGATCTTATTAGAGGGAGTTCGAGATCACATTGTCTCGAGTATACATGGCAAGGCAACTCCATATTCAATGTGGAAGGCCTTTCCATATATGTTTCAGAACAACAACGACCACAGAAAATTGGCACTTAAGGACAAGCTCAGGAAAATCAAAATGGAGAAATGCGACACTATTCCAAAATACTTGACCAAGTTCATCCAATGTCAAGATGAGCTTGGAGGTGTTGGGATTACTGTAGTGGATGATGAATTGGTGAGCCTAGCACTTCTAGGCCTTCCCAAGAGCTGGCGTAGTTGTCATGACTCTGTCAATGCAAGGGAGAAGCTACCAAATTGGGAGCGACTTTGGTCAGATTTGGTACAAGAAGAATTCAGGCAGAATACCAGGGATGGATCCTCATCCAAGATAGATGATGAGGAAAATTGTGCCTTGGCTGGTGAGGCAAAGAAGGGGAAGGGAAAGAAATCCCATTCCAAATCTGAGACCGGCAAAGAAGGCAAGAAGCGTGACATGTCCAGAGTGAAATGTTTTTACTGTCACGAGCATGGACATTATGCCACTAATTATCCACAAAAGAATAATAACAACAATAAGGCTTCAGGATCTACAGCGGGTGATGCTTTGGGTTCACATTTCGAGTTTGAATTCTCACTCATCACATGCGTGGTGTCTATTGCGATGGGATCAGTGTGGTACTTGGATAGTGGTGCATATTTCCACATGACGGGAGACAAATAACTCTTTAGTAGCTTGGAGGAGAAGGATCTTCATATGCACATTGAGATGGGTGATGGCAAGAGGTATAACACTACCAGGATTAGTACTGTTATTTTCCAGACATAGTCAGGTAAATATTTCTTTTTAAAATATGTCATGCATGTACCAGGCTTGAAAAATAATTCAGTTTCAGTTGCTATGTTGGAGGATAGTGGATATGATGTGGTTTTCAGTGAAGGGAAAGCATTCCTTCGTCACAAAACCATGGGATAGGTTAAGAAGATTGGGGTTTGTGTGAAAAACCTCTACAAATTTGATGTAGACGGCTGCACAACATTGATGAGTAAAGCAGACAGAGTGGTGAGCCAGGATGAGGGTGAGTTATGGCACATGAGATTGGGCCATCTACACCACAGTGCTTTGAGGATCATGCAAAATATTTCTACAGGTCTTCCAAAGGGTACTCTTCCACAAATAGACACATGCAAGGGATGTACCCTGGGAAAGTATGATAAATCCATGCGATTTTCCCTTGAGAGGGAGCTTGACTTGCATGCAAATAAGGAACTCTTGGTTCCTGTTAGGGTCCTATAATAATAGGATTCATAATTTTTTAATTGAATTTGATTAGTCTTGTAATATGTACATACATTTCTTTTTGCAAGTTGTTTTCCCATATTAGAAAATAAAAAATGAAAAGAGGGTAAAAGTCCTAAAAGAAAAATCAAAGGACTTCAAAAGAAAAGATCAAAAAGAATAGAAAAATGGACCTCAAACACAAAAAAGAGATAAGAATAAGATATGAAAGTGATGCAAGTCAAAATTCCACTACTAGTTACTTTTCACTACAAATAAATGATTATGTGCAACTTGTTCAAAATTCCATAATCCATGATGAGTTAAATAGTTTAATCTTAACTTTTTCATGCTTTAAATTTCATGTTTATAGATAGAGAATAAAGATTTTGTCAAACAGTTTAAACTTGACAAATCATTAGTTAGGTAGAGAATAAATGAGGAGCTCAACATTTTAATCTGAGCCCTCGAATAAAATAAGGTTAGAATTAGATAGTTTCCTGCTTTAAAAGAAAAATGGATTAGGGTTTGCAAGCTCAAATGCACCCATGCAAATAAAGGAAACAGTGGTAGAATAAATGATGGGTAAGTAGAAAGAAGTTACACAAAGCATGGATAAACATCATCTGACAAATTACTAAATTCCCTCCCCACAATGTGCTCCAGTACTAAAAACTCTTCAGTTATAAAGGCTCAGAGCATTTCTCTGACTTTTGGTGGGACCTGACCCATGGCTTAATGATTGATTGGTACTAAAACATTGGAAACCCCTTCATAAAAACCCTTTTCCCCTTAATATCATTCATTTTACCCTAATAAACCCCTTTTCCTAAGTCAAAACACATTTTTACTCAGGAAAAGTAAAATCCCCTTATCTAATTTCCTTTTTCATACAAAATTACCTCAAAAACCCATAAAAATGATTTATCCTAAAGTTTAAGTGTGAAATGATTATATTGGGCATAACAATGAATAAATCCCGCCTAAAAACATGATATTACACTTTACTTGGTGTATTTATGCATTCTCACTCATACAGTTCATATTAACATTTAACCTATATATTAACTCCCTATATACCCACATCCCGTAATATATTAATTCATGAATATTAAAATATCCCAACCCATACTTTATTGTTTATCCTATGGTTTAATTTCCCCATGTGATATATTCTTTCTCCCCATAGGTTTAAACTATTGTTTTATATTAATCTTCCCCATTGTTTACATTACACATGGATATACTCCATTTGTTGTGTAAAACATATTAAACCCGCCTATTCCGCCTATCCCATTAAATATAAGATTTTACGTTAAAACTATGTTTTAACGTATAAACATTGAACTCGCCGCATAAAATACCCCAGGCCCCATGCCCATTTACCCCGCAACTCCATCGATCAATCCTGACCATTCGCATCCGCCCAACAGATCCAACGGCCCATAACCCATATCGCAAATTTAATGACGTGGTTGTTAAACGAAATGAGATTTGCGATATGAGTGGTTTTGTCCTTCTCTCTCTCCTCCACGCGTCCATATTTTACTGGATCGCATCCTTCTGAGTAATACCACAAACCATCCTCTGACGGTGCGATAACCGCTAAGCGATAAAAAACCTCCCTGCGCCTAAACTGCTTCCCATTTGAATTGATTGGCATTAAATGCATACACTATTTCAATTAAATCTCTATAAAACGTCACCTTTCTATTGCTTTTTCTGCTCGTTAAACCTTCCCGACTGAAGAAAAGACGTTGCCACCCCTGTTTTAAAGTGAAAACAACCGAAATTCAATCAAATCCAGTATTGTGACCGATCAAAGCCTCCAGATTGCAGATAAAGGACCTCAACAAGCTTTTGTAAGCTTCCAGACTCCCATAAAACCCTTCTTTCAAGTCAAATGCCTAAATTTACAAGTATTTTTCAAGAAAATACCCGTCCATCATCTGAAAAGAACTATACTGTTGGATTTAAGCCTTCTTGAACCCTATTTGCCTAAGAAACAACCTTATTTCCTCATATATTCATCTCTGCTACAAAACCCTGAGAAATTCACAGTTACTGAAGACTGTATTATGTTTTTTAAGAAAATTAAAGATAATTTAGTCATCTACGGACCTTTAGAAACCCTCTGAATGATTTAAAGTCTTTTACAAATGATCAAAAACCCTTTTTCGTGAATTAGATTGTTTTAGAGTTGTTTTCATCAAAGAAAAGTATAGTAAACCCTAGCTAGCTTGTCCTAAAGTCTGGAAAAGATTTAAAATTTGGTTTTTGCGCAGAATTGATAGTTTGAGGCTGAAAAATCCAAGATTATACCTGTTAAATTCCAAGAGAAACCTCTGTAATACCAAAAGACCTTCTGTAAACAGTCTAATCTTACAGAAGTGTGTTAAAACCTAAAAAACAGAGTTTCAAGACCTAAAAGGGTTAAATTGTCAAAAACAAACCCATAAATGGCCTCTAAAAGCACAATTGTCATCAACCCACTACAACCTCCTGTTTTAGATGTTGAACATACCCCTTTGACTGATGTAGACTATAAAATCACTGATCCAGTAACTGAATATAACCTTCTTGAGCTCCACTAATGGAGCCAAGAAAAATCTTTGGATCAAGTAGATGAAGTGCAAATTTGGGAGTTTAATTTACCCAAATCAGTAGTTCCCCATACCCATCAGTGCCCTGAGGTCATTAGATTGTGTCAAGCTCACTATTCCCCAGATCAAAGAGCAATTTTATAATGCTGAGAAAGAATTATTATTTACTATTACTGCTTAATCCATAAACAAAATGCTTCATTTGCAACCTGAACCTAATGTTGTCCCTTTGTCCATTGAATTTATGAAAAAGTCCTATTTGGATTTATACTTTCCTAAAAGATTTCAAATCTTTCAGAAATTCATGCCCTCTTATGTTGAAATCCCCAAGCTTAACCCTCCATATTCATCCTCCAAATTCCCAGAAGGATCAAATCACATTATCTCAATGCTATTTTTTATCCTTGGTTACTTCACTGATGAACATACTGATGAATCTATACTAGGTTTCCTGTATATTTTTGTGCCTGGTCAACCCCCTGCAGTCATCTATAATTTTGTTGAATATATTGTTGATAGTATGCATGAACAGCTGGTAAAACTTCCTACTGAAGGTGTTTTCAAATATACCTCATTCCTATTCCATATGTTCCTCAACTTTCAGCCAGATAAGTTTCCAATAAATCTCCCAAAGATGGATGTAGAGGGAAATGAACAATCAGTTATTTTCTAAACTTCGTTAATCATAAAGGAGTCAACTGAGTTCACATATGCAACCTTCATATATTGTTTCATTCACCCATTGGTAAAACTTCTCAAGAACAGTGTGCAACCTAGGATAAGTGATGAAATTAAGAAGGTTTTACAGTTATCAGAGCATAGAAGAGCAAGTGATTGGTATCTATACCAAAACCATACTAAGTTTAGAGTTTATGGATCAACTCTCCTTCCCTATAAATTGCCAAAGTATTTACCAATGAGATTATTTTCCTTAGAATATATTAGACAAATTCTGAACTCAGATTTAGTAAATTTTTTGCCTGCTAAAAAGAAAACCCAGTTTAAATTGAAAAACCAAGTGGGTTCCTTCATATGCAATAGCAGAGAAGTAGGTGCAGAGGCTGCAAAACAGTTGTTAGAGTATAAATTCAGTGAAATTCTCCTTTGAAACTATGATCCATTTGGCATAATCAGTAAGATGAGGGTGAAATGAAAATTAACCCCTTATATTCATGACAAGAAGCCTGACATTGAGAAGTTTTCAAACCAAACACAGTGGTTAGAAAATACATTGATTGAATCTGTCACGCTGAGTGATACTAGTCACATTCTGCAAAAATCAAATCAAGAAGACAGAGGTACATAGAGAAAAAGAGAAGAAGGCTCATATACTGCTGAAACTACTACAGAAACCAAGTTTAAGCTAAGGTACACCAAGAAAACAAAGACAAGTCTAGCAGATAAAGAAAAGGAAACAATTGATGTTTTAGATGAAGAAAATCCAAAGAAAGATACTATCACTACTACAATGATTGAAAATGAGGAGCAACCTGCTACTTCCAATACACAAATTATTCACAAACAACAAAGTATGGAAGCATCTTCATCACAACACGAAGAGGATAAAGACATCGATATCAAATAAAAGTATAAATAGATCAAGGCCAAAAATGAGGAGATCAAGAATGAAATCTATTCACAATACTTGAAGCGGACTACAGGGATTCAAAATAGGCTGCTTTCAGCCTTTGATTATACAAATAAGGAATTGCTAATGTCAGTACTTCAACCTACAGTACCAACACCTAAAACAGCAACAGATTATAAGAAGGTTGACATTGAGGTACCAGTCTAAGACATTCATCCATTGGACCAGATTGAATTCCACAAGAAAAGCTCAGAAATCCTATATTCTACCATGACCACAAAAGAAATGAGTGCCCAAAAGCTCTAGAACACTTTGACAAACATGAAATATCAACTTAAGTTTGAAAAAGCTTCTTCATATGCTAAAGACACCAGAATCAAGTCTTTAGAGGAATTACTGATTGAAGTAGGGTATGACCCTTCTAATGTGAAAGCTGCAGAAGAATTGGTGAAGAAGAAAAATGCTAATATTGCAGCACTTAGAAAGCAATTAAAATTACCTCCTACAGAGCATCCACAGGCTAAGGAGATTGTACGGGAAGCAAACCAAAAGGATGAGATGATGAGTCTCATATTACAGATGACAGCACAAATCAAGGAAATGGAAATTCAGATGGATAAGCTTGTCCAAGAAAAAGAAGTTGCAAAGACACAAAATGTTCCTCCCACTATTATTCCTATGGTGACAACATCAGTGCCTTCAACTCTAGCAAAATAGTTAGCTCCTAAGGTCCCATTGGCCACAGCAGTGCCAGTTACCTCTTCTACTACTTCTACCACTGAATCATCTACTTCAACAGTTCAACGGTCAGATGAGGCCAGCAAACTCATTAAAGCCATGGAAGACATGTCAATACAGAATAATGAGATAAACAAATTGAAATAGCAAATCAAGAACCTTGAAGATGCCAAGAAATTAGAACAGATAAATGCTAAAATAGAGGAACAAAAGGCTAAAAGGTTAAGTGAACAACTCAAAAAGGAAAAAACAGAGTTAAACTTAAAAGAGCCCATGGCATACATTAAAAATCAACTATGGTCCAAAATCATTGAGTCAATCAATGATATTTGGCCATCAATTCAAGTTATTTATGAGCAGAAGGACTTGCTTAAGTCAGCTAAAGAAGAAATATTGAAGACCAAAGAAGAGTTAGGTGCCAAGCCTGAAGAAGCCTTAGAAATAATCAAGTTTCTCAATACTAAAAACAAGCAATAATTGGATGAAATAGGAATAACTCACACAACATAAACAATTCTTGAGGTAAGAAAATTACTTTCAAAGAAAAACTTGATGAAATAGTTAGAAGAAAAGTGTCAAAATATGGACATGGCCATAACTAGAATCATGGTTAAGTTTCACACTTTAAGACAAAAAGGTCTTCCAAATATTCTTGTTATCAATTATAAACTGATGAAACAAGAAGATTATAATAAAAATATCAGAGATTTTTCCAAATAACATGTTAACAAAATAGATTGGCAAGGGATTCCTACAGGTAAAGTTTTACACAAAATTATTGAAAATTTGTTTTATTTACAACATGAGATAAAACACCTATTTGTGTTCAAGCCAACTTTTGTAAGATACATAGAAGCAGACGAGAACATCAGAAAACTCACAAAGATTAAATTACCAGAGGCAGAGTTTTGGCAGAAGCTCACAGATTTGTTGTAAAAAGCAATTTACAGTAAGAAAGGATAAAAACATATTTATTGTTTTTACACAGTAAAACACAGTTTTAGGCAGTGAATCGGTCAAAATCAACACATCAAAGTGTATCAGGATAAATAGTATCAGTTGTTAAAGAGTATCAAGTGAAAGATAAAGTTCTAAAACAGATTGAAAATCAGATTGCCGGCGTGGGTGACACCTCATTAGCCTAGCTGCAGCCTAAGTCCAACAGAAAGATATTTTATTTAATAAATACGACAGCTTGCAAGTTTGTTATGCAACTATCACTATATTTTTGTAAAAAATATTTTATTTTCCATAGAAAATTCCTATGATGGTTCTAGGATATTTTGTATTACTTTTTGTATAAATACTTCATCATTTGAAGTATTAGTGTGGAATAAATTGTTGAAGATTTATATAGTTATATTTTCTGAACCTGAAGGGTTTTTGTACCAAGTTCAAATCAACAGGCTAGATCAAAGTAATCAAGCAATCACTCCTCTCCACCCTTACTCGGGCTCGACAATGGGTGGGGCTGGGTGGTAAATCTGACCACTCTCCTATTTTCCTGGAATTCGAATGTGGACCCAACAGAGCTCGCCCCCCATTCAAATTCAACTCCAGGTGGTTGAGAGACCCCGAGTATCACTTGCTGGTCACCTGGGCCTGGCAGCACTATCGACCTTTGAATGATAGAGACCCTGCCCGGATTATCAATGACAACCTCAATCACATTAAAAACTTTACCATTCAATGGGTTCGAAATAAAAAGCGATTGGAGAGGGAGGATCTCCATAAGATCGAAGAGGAAATTGCACTACTCAACAACGTTGATCTTATGGGATATAGATTTGATGATGCCAGGGTGCAGCTTACTTTACTTGAGACTGAAAAGGAAAAACTTCTGAGACAAAAGGAGGAAGATTGGAGACTTAAAAGTTGTGCTATTTGGTTACAGGCTGGGGACGAAAACACTAAATTTTTTCAGCATCATGCAAATGGGCACAAGGCTGCAAATGCCAGTTGGGAATTGTCTGATCAAAATGGATTTATTACGAGAATGCAATCACAACTATTTGATATGGGTACCTGACATTTCACCAATATTTACAGGGCGTCAACAAATATTGATCTCCCAGACATCATGCACATAACTCAGCACTTTAAACGTTTTGTGGCACAGGAGCAGATAGAACATAGTTACCGATGAAATAGGTAACTTGACCTCAAAACGGGAACTCTAGCCCAAAAACTCTCAAAAAACATGAAAAAACACCCCCAAAAAAAAAAGTGTGTCTTCCAGAACGCACTTGTTTTTTTTTAAGGTCAAATTTCAACATTTTCTAAAATTATGCTAAAAACAAAATTGTTTGTTGAAAAAAGGATTGAAAAAACACCCCCCCAAAAAAAGTGTGTCTTCCAGAACGCACTTCGTTTTTTTTTAAGGTCAAATTTCAACATTTTATAAAATTATGGTAAAAACAAAGTTGTTTCTTGAAAAAAAGATTGAAAAAACACCCTCAAAACGAAATTAGTTGATGCTGGAATAACAAAAAAAAAAAATTGTGTCATACTTTTGGCATTTTTAAAAATAGAAGTAACATTTTTTAATTTTTAAAATTCAAACATTAAAAAAAAACCTAAAATTTAAGAAAAAAAAATAAATTTAAAAAATAAAAACATTTAAAAGCTTAAAATTTAAAAATATATGAAGATAAAAAAAATTAAAATAAAAACAAAGTAAAAATTTTAATTCAATCATTAAAAAAAACCTAAAATTCAAGGAATTTTTTTTTTTTAAATAAACCAAAAAAAAATTAAGATTAAAATTTCAAAAAATATAGAAATTAAAAAATAAAAATAAAAACAAAATAAAAATATTAAATTAAAAAAAAAAAAAACAAGTTAAAAAAAAGGAAAATATAAAAAATAAAATATAGAAATTAAATTTAAAAAGAAAAAGAAAATGCTTATTAAATTTAAAAAAAGAAAAGAAAAAATTAAAACAAATAATTAAATTTAAAGAAATATATTAAATTTTAATAAATTTAAAAATTCAAAATTTAAAAAAAAAACATTATTCAAATTATAAAGAAAAAAAAAAAATTAATTAAAAATAAAAAATAAAAATAAAATACAATGAAAATATTAAATTTAAAACAAAATATATTAAAAAAACAAATAAACTATAAAAAATAAATCAAATTTAAATTATAAAAATTAAAATATATATATGAACTTAATCAAGGAGGTTTCGTGGAGGGCAGACACATTCTAGACAATGTAATCCAAGTCCAGGAGATAATTCATTCAAGTCAGAGTCGAAAAGAAAAAGGGATGCTTATCAAACTAGACATGGCCAATGCCTTTGATCGAGTCAATCGGGCCTTCCTGCACAGAGTCCTCCTCGCTTTTGGTTTCTCCCCTCTCTTTGTTTCCCTCATCAAAGCCTGCACTGATAATCCTTGGATTGCCCCCCTAGTCAATGGCCGCCCCTCCACCTTTTTCCAAGCCCAGAGAGGTCTCAGGCAGGGTTGCCCCCTTTCTCCCTTCCTTTACATTCTGTTGGCTGATACCCTGAGCAGAAAACTCACTGCTGAACAAGCTGCTGGCTCCCTCCCTGGTCTCAAGCCTTCCATTCACTCTCCTGCCCAGAACCACGCTCTTTTCGCTGATGACTCACTCCTGCTTGGAGGCGCATCCTCCAGAATTGCCAAAGCCTTTGACAATGTTTTAAAGTCTTATTGCAGGGTCACGGGAGCCTCCATAAACGAAAGGAAAAGTGAAGTATATGGTTGGAACATCGAACAACAGGAGCTCTCTAATATCTCTTCCCTCCTTGGCTTCAATAGTCAAGCCCAATGGGAGAAGATAAAATATCTCGGTCTACCTATTATAAATGGCTGTAACAAAAGAGGGCTGTGGTCCGAAATTATCAGTAAAATCAAGTCAAAGATCACTAACTGGGGAGGTTATTGGCTCACCTACGGAGGAAAGGTCATCTTGATCAAGTCTGTGCTCTCAGCACTTCCAATCTACCAATTTGCCTTCCTCCTCGCGCCAAAACAGGTGACAGAACCTATCTCCAAGCTGATTCGAGATTTTCTGTGGCAAGGTGGGAAGGGCAATGCCCATAAAACGCATCTGGTGAAATGGGAGCAGGTCAAACGCCCCTTTGCAGAGGGAGGACTGCAAATCCGGGACCCTGTCACGATCAATCTAGTGATGGGAGGAAAAATTCTCTGGAATCTACATAACAACTCCACGTAGCCTGTGTGTGAAACACTGAAAGCAAAGTACGCTCACGACATCCCTCTTCGAAATCTCCAGGCGTCTCAATCAACCAGCGCCTCCCAGGTATGGAAATTATGCAGCAAAAGTCTGACATTCTTTAAAAATGGAGTTTATAAGATACCAGGTAACGGTAAACACACAAAGTTGTGGCTCGATCGAATTATGAACAGAGCCCCCCTCTCAGAAGATGACGAGATCGCTGACATAAGAAACTGGCTGGAGCGTGCTGGTATCAACAGCGTGTTCGATCTCTCCATCTGGGACTGTCGTGGAGCATGGAAAGGCTGGGATTTCCATGGCATCCCTCCTCGCTTATTCCATCAGAAAAGAGCGCTCGAAGAGAGGCTGGAGGACGCAGCCCCTGTGAACAGAAGGGCGAAGGACAGGTGGGGGTGGGGGCCATCCGGCATCTACACAGCAGCTGCTGCGTGCAAAGCGCTTCAACCCAACAAGAACAGCATCAGAAATTCAGACTTCTGGAAGAGAGTCTGGGAGCCTCTAGCGTTACCAAAAGTCAACTTCTTCTTTTGGACGCTGGCTCATAACAAACAGTTAACCGGAGACAATCTGATGAAAAGAGGCATATCTGGCCCGCATAGATGTGCGCTTTGCAGAACCAGTGCAGAAACTGCCATTCATCTCTTCTTGGACTGCAAGTTTGCCAAAGAGGTGCGGAGCCTCATTCTACAGGAGCTTCATATCACTGTTCCTGAGCACAATTCCGTAGCTGATCTTTTCGACTCCTGGAATCAAAGCTACACTCATGAAATCCCCAGCAAATCTTTTTGGAGGAAAGTCTGGAACGCCATACCTAAATTCACTTGCTGGCAGACTTGGTTGGCCCGGAATGACCTGATTTTCAATGAAAAGGAACACACTCCTTTTGCTGTTGCTGCCAAAACGAAATCACTCCTCCTAGAAGCATCTCAACAGCAGTACTTCTCTGCTGACCCCTTGCTTCGTCCCGAAGAAGAAAGATGGCTGAGGCCTCTCACCCCTTACTCCCGGAGGCTGCTTTCAGTTCCTCATCCGGTGAGACCTGTTTGGAGAATAAGGGAACCTGAAGAGAACTTTCAAGAGTGGTGGAAAAAACAAAACATTGCTACGATCTTCTTCGATGGTGCCTCAAAAGGCAACCCCGGGACCGCTGGTGCAGGTGGGGTCATCTTCGCTCCTGACGGCGCCAGAAGGGACAGCTTCTCCTGGGGTATTGGGCTGAAATCAAATAATCAAGCTGAGATTTTAAGCCTCCTCAAAGCCTGCCAAATAGCTAGAGATAGAGGGGATAAAGAAATTCAAATCTTCGGAGATTCTGAGATCTTAATTAACAAGTTAAATTCGGAGAACTTATTCACCAATGTAAGCCTCAACAAAACCCTGAGCAGACTAAAGGATGTGCTCCTTGACTTTGAATCCTTCAAATGTTTCCACATTCTCAGAAATCTGAACAGTGAAGCTGATCTGTTGGCAAACAAGGGTTGCACTCTTGAAAAAGACCATATTCTCATAAACGGGGACAGCTCTATTCATCTTTGCAATCCATGAGGATTTTTCTGTATGTAACATGAATCAGAGTAGGATGCAATGTAATGGTGGCAGCAGTGGCGTAAGTCCAATTTCCTCCCAAAATAAATAAAGATACAACCGTTTCAGTTAAAAATATATATATATATATATGAACTTAAATTAAAATAGGTATATACATCAAATTTTATTAAATTAATAAAAAAAGGTTAATATTAAAATAACAAATTAAATTTAGAAACAAAAATATTAAATTTTAATAAATAAATGAATAAACAAATAAATTTTGAAAGAAAAAATAAATTTTAAATATAAAAGAAAAGAAAAAAAATATTATTAAATGAAAAACTTTAAAAACTTTAAAAATCAATTAAAAATGGAAAATTGAAAAAAAAGAAAAAAAATATGAAATAAATTTAAAAAAAAAAAAAAAATTAAGTTTCATTAAAAAAAAAATCTAATTTTAAATACACAATTTTAATTGAAATAAAAAAATATAAAAATTTTATGTAATTAACAAAAAAAAATAATAAAAAAGTAAAACATTTAAAAAAAATATTAAATCCAAATAAATTAAAAAAATATATATAAAATTTATTGAATTTTATAAAATTATATTAAAAAACTAAGTTAATAACAAAGAAAAATTATGAAATTAAAAAAAAAAAAAATCAATTAAATAAAAAAAATGGGCAAAATTTAATAAAAATTATTAACAAAAAAAAATAATAATAAATTTAAAACAAAAAAAATTAAAACAAAACGAATTTTATTTTAAATAATTTTAAAAAAAATTAATATTTTGAAATTTAAAAAAAATAAAAATAAAAAATAAAAAAAAATATCAATTAAAAATAAAATGTCATGGTGGTCGGGGCGTGGCCCGCCCGCTAGGCGGGGATGGCCGGCCCGGCGGCGCCACGAGGGCAGCCCAGCCAGCCTCCCAGCCCCCGACGGGCAGAGGGCCAATTCTCGGAATCGGCTCTCCGCCCGTCGGGGACTGGGAGGTCGGCTGGGCTGCCCCCGTGGCGCCACCCGACCGGCCCCCACCGCCCAGCGGGCAGGCTGTGCGCGCGCAACCCGCCCGCTGGGCGGCGGGGGCCCGCCGGGGTGCGCCACGGGGGCGGCCCAGCCGGCCTCCCCGCCCCCAACAGGCAGAGGGCCGATTCTCGGAATCGGCCCTCCGGCCGTCGGGGGCCGGGAGGCAGCCTGGGCCGACCCCGTGGCGCCGCCCGTCGGGGGCGGGGAGGCTGGCTGGGCCGCCCCCGTGGCGTCGCCCGGCCGGCCACCGCTGCCTAGCGGGCGGGCCGCGCCCCGACCACCACAATATTTTTTTTTAATTGATTTTTTTTTTGTTTAAATTTAATTGATTTTTTTTTTTTTTTAATTTCAAAAAATAATTTTTTTTTTCAAAAAATTAATTTTTTTTTTAATTTAATATTTTTATTTAAAATAAAATTCGTTTTTTTTTTTTTTTAATATATATGTACATCTATTTTTTATTTGATTTTATTTTTTTTATTATTTTTTTTATTTTTTTTTAATATTTTTATTTTAATTTGATTTTTTTTTTTAATTTTGAATTTCAAAAAATTTAAAATTATTTTTTTAATTCAATTTTTTTATTTTAAATTCAATTTGTTTAATTTTTTTATATTTAATATTATAGAATAATTATTTTTTTAAATTTAAAATTTAAAATTTATTTATTAAAATTTTTAAATTTTAATTTAATTTAATTGTTTTTCTTAATTTTTTCGTTTATTTAGTTTTTCATTTTAAAAATCTATAAATGGTTTCATTAAAAAAAAAAAAAAACACTAAATTTATGTATATTTGTTTTTTAATTATTTGCACTAGTTTTTTTTCATTTTTTTTGTTTTTTAATGATAGGTTTTTTTTTATTTTTTAATTTTCTTTATCTTTTTCAATTTTAATTGGTTTTTTTTTTAATTTGTTTTTTTTGTAAATTTTAAAATTTGTATTTTTTTCCTTATTATTATTATTTTTTTTAATTTAAATTTTTAAATTTAATTTCTTTTTTTTTAAATTTTTTTTTTCTAAATTTTAATTTTGTAATTTTAATTTTTTAAATTTTTTTTTTTAAATATATATATATATATTTTAATATATTGTTTTTTTTAATAAGTTAGAAAAAAATGTTTTTGATTTTTTTTTTTTTAATTTTTTGGTCAATTTTTGTTTTTTTTCTTAAAATTATGTGTTTTTTTCTTCAAATTTTGTCATTTCCTTTGATATAATTTTCAAATATTTTTGTTTTTTTTAATTTATTTTTGTTTAAATTTTTTATTTTTATTAGCTATTTTTGTTTTTTTTACATTTTTATTGGTTTTTTTATTGTTTTTATATATATTTTTTTATCTAAGTTTTGTGTTTTATTACCAACATGAAAATCACCACTCTTAAAAAAAAAGGTTGATGCAGCATCAATACGTTTCAAAATTAGCATGAAAATCACTGCTCTAAAAAAAAAAGGTTGATGCAGTATCAATACGTTTCAAAATTAGCATGAAAATCACTGCTCTAAAAAAAAGGTTGATGCAGCATCAATACGTTTCAAAATTAGCATGAAAATCACCGCTCTAAAAAAAAAAAAAAAATTGATGCTGCATCAATACATTTCAAAATTAGCATGAAAATCACTAACATTTTAAAACAAATATTCATACTTCACAAATAAAAATTTTAGAGTGTCAAAAATGTGCACCAAAAAAAAAAATGGTGATTCTGCATCACCACTTTTCAAAATCGGGTGCTTTTTATGCTACAAAAAAAAAGTAGGTAACATTGCGGTTACCTATTTCATCGGTAACATTGTTATAGATGACCTCAATGCACCGGTTACTTTGGGCGAACTAGAGGGAGTTTTGAAATGGTTCAAGAGGGAAAAAATCCCTGGGCCTGATGGCTGGCCCATTGAGTTCTTCATCCATTTCTTCGAACTCATGTCAAATGACCTTCTGACTATGATTGAGGATAGCAGGGTGAGAGGCAGGATATATGATGGTTTTAACACTACTTTTATTGCGCTTATTCCAAAATCGGACAAACCGACCAACTTCCATGAGTATAGGCCAATATCTCTTTGTAACTGCATTTATAGGATCATATCAAAAATAATTGCAAACCGTATCAAGCCTTTCCTATCCTCACATATTGAAAAGGAACAATTTTCATTTCGGAACCATAAGCAAATCCATGAATCTATTGGTACTACCCAGGAGGCCCTTCACTCCATTAAAACTCAGCACCTCAAATCCACTATTCTCAAAATTGATCTTACAAAGGCTTTTGATCAGGTAAACTGGAGTTACCTTCATCTCATACTAATTCACTCAGGCTTTCCTCATACATTTATAAACTAGATTATGGGCTGCATTTGTCATGCTACGTTTAGCATATTGATCAATGGCACTGCATCTGATTTCTTTCATGCGGGGCGAGGTCTTCGTCAGGGTTGTCCTCTCTCACCATTATTATTTGTCCTGGTTATGGAGGGTCTCTCTGTCCTCATAAAAAATTCTAAAGCTCAGGGAGTATTACAGGGTCTCCGGATCAATGATATACTACATCTCACTCATCTTTTATTTGTGGACGATGTACTAATATTCCTCAATGGCTCTAGACAAGAGTCTGTACATTTTGATCTGCTACTGAATTACTTTTGCAGAGCCACCGGTATGGTACCAAATGCCCTAAAATCCTCTATTATCATGACTGGATGCTCGAGACTGGAACAAGGCACTACAATGAATCTATTTGACTATGTCTGCATAAATATCAACGATGGTCTCAAATATTTGGGATATCATATAAAACATAACAATTATAAAATCAAAGACTGGAACTGGATCATTGCTAAAATTGAATGCAGAATAAATGTTTGGTATAATCGATGGCTATCCAGGGCTGGCCGACTGATCCTCATTAAGTCTGTGTTAGAAGCTATACCGGTCTCTTGGATGACCCTGGCTTGGATACCTATTGGTATAACTAACATAATCAAATGTATATGCAGACAATTTTTATGGCGCAACCAGGGAAAGGACTCTACTTTTGCTTGGATTGCCTAGGACCGCATAAACATTCCTAAACAATGGGGTGGCTGGGGGATCAAATATCTCCATCTTTTTTC
Organism: Pinus albicaulis; assembly: GCA_034641835.2. Lineage (NCBI taxonomy): Eukaryota > Viridiplantae > Streptophyta > Pinopsida > Pinales > Pinaceae > Pinus > Pinus albicaulis. The sequence goes on from CM076578.1 coordinate 1,922,295,446, forward strand.
AAGGGCTCTCGCTGCCAAAATGTGTTGGCACTTAATCACTGGACAGAGCCTCTGGAAAGAGGTAATTGTTGCAAAAAAAATTGCACCACGGAACCCTCTCGATTGGATCAGAGACAGAATCGGACAGTTGTCTGGTGCTTCAATAATCTAGAAGGCAATCACAAAAGTAGCTCACATCATACAGAAAGGTTTATCATGGAAAATTGGAAATGGTGCATTTGTCCGCATTGGCACAGATTCTTGGTCAGGGAGCGGTGAATTTTACAAATTACCCAATTTCATTCTTGAGCACCTGGCCCATAGAAACATTTACTACCTCACTCAGATTGCGGATATGGATCATACCACTTGGCGGGGTCAGGCCTGGTTACAGGCATAATATCTCGAGATCCCACAAGCAAGCTCACAGATTTGGCAAACTTAAATTTGGGCACTAAATGCATCAAACATCCACATCACAGATCAGGAGGACAAATTGATATGGGCTTGCTCACCTGATGGGAAATATGCACCCAAACTTGGATACCTTGCTCTTATCCAGCCTAAGGAACCCCCACTAAAAGCATGGTGGTGGCGCAATATTTGGAAGTTGAAGGCCCCGCACAAGCACAAAACCTTATTCTGGTGCATCCTAAATCAATGCATTCCTACCATGGACTTCCTCCACAGACGAGCTTTTCATGGACCATCACAATGCTGCTACTGTCTCACAAATTGCGAGGATACTACCCACTTATTTCTACAGTGCAACATCATCAGAGGTATCTGGGCTCGGGTCATCACTGATTTGGGCTGTTGACATCTCTGGCAGAGTGACACATTAATATACTCATGGACTAATTGGTGGCAGCTATATGCATACTGCCCGAGGATGCACAATCTCCCCCTGATTTTGGCATGGGAGATCTGGATCGGCCGCAACAAGCTGATATTCAATTGTTTACCAATTGATTTTGATAGAATATGTGTTGCTTCTATTGCTACATACCAACTCCTGCCTGTGGATCAAACACACATTCCCCCCACACTCAAGACACCTGAAAACATTGATCATAGTCGTGCTTGGGCCTATTTCGATGGTGCGTCCAACGCACAGGGATGTGGAGGGGGCGCCACACTCTATTTAAATGTACACCACCACTACAAAATCAGAATGCGATTGGGACCTAGCACAAACAACTATGCTGAACTACAATGCCTTAGACTCCTTCTAACATTTGCTCGGGATATTCACTGCAACTCCATTCAGATCTTTGGTGACTCTCAACTTGTGATCAATTGGTTCAATAATCTTGCTCACTGTCACTCGCACAAACTGTCTGCAATGCTGTGAGAGGTTCATCAACTCAGAATCTTATTTGACTCCATCTCTATGGTACACATTTACAGGTCTCGGAACAAAGTGGCTGAACAATTGTCCAAAGAAGCTTCGGAGCTGACTTGGGGCACCTGGCATATTACAAAACACACTGGTGAACAGGTTTACAAATTTTTTCATCGGCCTTTTATGGATGAGGCACCTGATTTTTGGGCTGTCTAGATGCACAGCTGTTGGGAGGATTTTGTATCTATCTCCCTTGATCACCTATTCGACATGTATATTTACTTTATATGTTTTGTCTCTATTTTCTAGTAAGTTATGCACCGAACTTACTTTGTGAATATTGGCTACATATTGATCTGTTATTTATATTTTGGGACTGTTTATTGCCTACATGAAGGCAAATGTGGCAGATTAATGTAAAATTCATGGACTGAATAGTAGTATATACTACCAACATATGTAACTATAACCTATCTTAATGAAAAGTTACGAATTTTTTCTTTGTGAAAAAAATAAAGCATCATATTTCAAGATTCATGTGTTGGGCCACTTCAGTGAAGTACTTTCTCTTGTTATTTGTTAAATCTTCTTATGTTTTCATTCATTCATAAATGTGTTCTAAATTTCAATGTGAAATTAGGAAGTGATATATCAGAATTTGTTAAAAGCACTCTGTTATTTACTGGTTTTCATTTAACTGCCTTCTGCTAATATCCAGACCAGGGAATTCCTAATTTCTCCCTGATTTCGATTGACCCCTACCTATTCATTCCTTATCCGGATCCAAGAACCCTTAATTTCTCTTTATCCCGATTAAAACCACTTCATAAATTAGCCTTCAAAGATCTTGAGTGACTCTGCTATCTTGCCTTGAAAATATTTTACTTTAGACCTTGATCCTGATCTATCTACTTGACACATTGACTCTGTTAGCCCAATCGAAACCAGGCCTATTACTATCCATCTCATTAAGTGATTTTCCCACCAAACCAAATCAAAACACCAAAACCAATTTGCCCTATATAACTAGCTTAAAATCATATATTAAAACAAAGTTAAATAATATAGAAATAACCCTCTCTGAGCCTTAGGAAGGCTAGATCCTAAAGCTTAAAAGTAGGTTTGTGGTTACCTCTGATATTCTTTAAACTATAAATAAAAATCTCACAACTTTAGGAATTATTAGAGTGATAACGTACTGGCGACTCCGCTGGGGAACTAACCAATCTTTAGTTTTAAAATAGATCTTAAAGGAAATCTTTTCATTATCTTTTCACCTTAAGACTGTTTTAATAAGTTGTGAGTATATTTTTTCATAAAAAAATTGTAATTCTGGCTTCCAGAAGAATCTACTATACCAGGTCAAATCCAGATCCACAACCTGTTGTCATAGTTGATAATCCTGACATAGTTGGAAAAAAGAATAAAAAAGTAGAGGATTTAGGTAATAAAGTTTCCTTAGTTAGAGAAAATGCCATTCCAAAACACCTATCAAGTTTACAAGATTTAGAATTTGATATAAATTTTGAACAATCTTTATTCAGAACCAAATCAAAAAGTGATTTACAAAGTACTGTAATAGATCCTGATTTTATTTCATTTCTTGAAACTAAGCAGGAAATTGTTTCAGTATATTCTGAATCAAATATTTTTGAAGTTTATGATAATTTTGATGCAATAAATGCTACTATACTTCAAGAAATAGATGAAGCTATTTTTCAACATTCAGTTGAATTAAGTGCCTTATCAGCCTATACCCCTAAGCCTTCTACCACTCATTTAGATACCAGCCTTTTAGAATCTATAGGATCATCACTATTCACTACCACCTCATCCATTATTTCCACCACACTTCATTTCACAGATCTATTTATCACAAAGCAACCATTCCAACCTAGAATATTATTCCCATCCTCCACCACCTCAAGTCCATCCACTAGTTTTTCTTCTGCATTTACCAATACATCATTCTCATTCCCAAGTACCTCTTCCTATATCCCAACTTCATCTTTTGATTTCTCAACCACATTTTCCAGTACATCTTCTTATATCCCAATCTCATCTGCAACTTCTTTAACTACATCAGCAAGTACTTCTAGTTCTGCCCCAAGTACTTCCAACTTGCCTCCTAGCCAAGCTAGAATTCAAGTCATGGCTACTAGATATGTTCCCTTGGTCCTTCCAGCACAATTACACGACATGCCCTAGGATTATCAAAGAAAAATACCTCAATTTGATGCAACCACTCAATACATTTCCCAATAACATATTAATAAGATGACATATTATTTTGAGCTTCATGAAATAGATGATTCTGATGTACAAATGTGAATTTTTGCTCAAACATTAACTGGTGAGATGAAAAAATGGTTTAAAGGTCGGAATCCTGGTAGTATTGTTGATTTAGCAATTTTTCATAGATTATTTATTAATAAATGGGACAAGAAGATAAATCCACTACAAATCTTACTTGAATTTGAAAGCATAAAAAGAGCACCAAATGAAACAGTCCAAGATTATTATACTAGATACATCAGCATTTATAATTCAATTCCTGCTAATCTTAAGCCCCCACCAGACTCTGTCCTTCTCAAATTCCCTAATGGATTTGATACAGACATAGCCTATCAATTGAGAGAGAGGAATCCTAAAACTTTAGAGCAGATGCAAAGTAATGTTGTTAGTGTAGATGCAAATTTGTTGGCTAGAAAATCTAGATTAAGAAATGAAAGGAGAGTAACAATAAAGGAAGAATCATCTAGATTTATCAATTAGCAAAAAAAATAGAGAGAGTGATGGATAGATTAGATAATATGGAAAGGAAGCCACAATGGGATACCCAACAGCAAATTAGAAATCCCAATTTCAGGAAAAACAAAAATACTAGAAGATCTAGAGAATCAGCACCTGACCAAACAATAAGACCATCTTTTCGAGAGAAATATTTTGAAAGTTCTCATCAAAATGATGATGGTGAAAACACCATAAATCTAATGGGTATTAATGATGACAACACCATCTTTCTTACATAAGAAGATCATGAGTTATATGATTTACAACAAATGCAATTAGATTCTGGTGAATCATTTGATTACAAGCAAGGTTATGAGTTTGTTATCAATGAACTACATAAGCAATATAACCTTAGGAGAAAGAAAAGCATAGAGCCTTCTACTAAGAAATTTGTCCAAACACAAACAAAGAAAATAGTAGAGGCTCCTACTACTAAAGTTCTACAAATTCTCCCTAGGGAAAGCAAGCAAAACTCTAGTTCATCTCAGAAAGTTTCAAGCCCTAAAATTTCACCTAGTCCTAAAATTGTTGACATAACAGATGATGTTGTCCAAACATCAACAGATTCACAAAAATCTACTGCTATTAAGGTAATTAATTCTGCTAAAACAACAATTTTAGACTCCAAGACACTACTGCTAATCTAAAATCAACTGATCCACAAGCTGCCACTGCTAAAACAACTTCTGAAAATACAAAATCTGCAAAAACATATACTACTTCTCAAACTATTCCTGAAAAGAAAACTAAAAGCAGTAAGATAGTAGAAACTCAAACAAAAAATGAAAAGACAACTGTAGAAAAAGAAGATAAACCTACTCAAACTATAGTTAGAAAAGAGGAGATAATTCAGCTAGGAAAATTACAACCTCCATTTAAGATCCAAGCTGAAATTGCCAAATTAAAAATACCAATTGCTTTGACAGAATTGGTAAAACATGATTTATACAAAACACCTATCACAGAAACTTTGAATATGAATGATGGATAAGATTCAGTAAACTTGAATGATGATCAACCTGAATTAATTTTTGGTCCTAATGTTAATGGAAAACACCAAGATGGAGCAGTTCCACCGTTTTACATTAGCCTAATTGTTCATGATCAAATATTACATAATGCAATGCTAGATTCAGGGGCTTCACACAATTTAATGCCAAAAGCAATAATGGAAACCCTGAATTTAGACATCACTAGGCCTTACAAAGATCTATTTTCATTTGATTCCAGCAAAGTGAAATGCTTAGGTTTGATTAAAGATTTGTGTGTTACTTTAGTTCAATATCCTGGAAAAAGCATAGTCATGGACATTGTAGTAGCTGACATCACTCCCAAGTATGGAATGCTTTTATCTCGCTCATGGGGAGCTAAATTACAGGGATCTCTACAACTTGATATGTCATATGCAAAAATCTCAGTTTTCGGCCAACCAAAGAAACTTTATAGAGAAAAATTGATGAAGTATATGGTTAGTAGTGTAGAAAGACCAAGAAATTATCTTATTTACACTACACCTACTGACATGGATTCATTCATTTTATGTAACTCTGAAACTGGAATTGAAAATAATACTGAACTAAAAGAGAAAAACAAAGCACCAGGCAGTGAAAACATCTTTCATGAATAATTATGGCACCTAAATTTTGATGGATCAGTCAATAAATTAGCAGCAGGAGCAGGAGTCTGGATACATAATATGGAAAACAATCATGCAGAAGGTCATGCTTTTAGACTAAATTTTAAATGTACAAACAACATCACTAAATATGAAGCTCTCATTTTAGGATTGCAAATTGTTAGGAATTTAGGAGGTAAAAGAGTGTCAATTATGGGAGACTCAGAGTTAATTGTGAAACAGATAACTGGTGAATATTCTGTTTATAATCCAAGACTAAGCCGATATAGATACATTGTTTTAGATTTAATTAAGGAACTGTTAGAATGTGATTCTTCTGCAATACCAAGAAAACAGAATATACAGGCCCATTGCTTAGCAACTTTTGCTAGTACCTATAATCTGTCATTTCAACCAAATCATAGATATACTGCAGAAGTCAAACACAGACCTATAATTCCAGATAATCTTAAATATTGGAAAATTTTCTCACAGGATGAACAAATTTATCATTTCATGAATAATGAAGGAGAATTTCAGGGTTGTAATACAGACACAAACTGTACTGTAGATCAAAGCTTAGATAGTGAAATTGATTTGAATAATGTAGATGTAAATAGCTTAAATTTTGCTAAACCCACTAAATTTAGTCAAGTAGACATAGATAATTTAGAAAAGTAGAAATTGAAGAGTTAGTTGATGATGAATCTAATATTTTAAATCTCAAAGATAAATTTTTACCAAATGGATTAACTCCTTTAGAAGTTTATTTGACTCTAATGATGTTGCAAGAAAGCCTAAAATGGAGCCACTTAGATTGTATATTGACGAATTTCATATAGGTACAAAGTTCAAACTTAAGATGATTAAACTTTCCAAATATTTACCTCAGGAAGAAAAAGAAAAATACATAGCCCTTTTTAAGGAATTTCAGGATGTATTTGCTTGGAGTTATGAGGACTTAAAATCCTATGACACTAGCATAATACAGCATAAAATACCTATAAAAGAAGACCAAAAACATTTTAAACAAAAGCTAAGAAGGATCAATCCTGTTTTTATGCCTTTAATTGAGAAAGAGGTCAAAAGAATGTATGATGCCCAAATAATTGCACCAATCAGATATTCTAATTAGGTTTCTAATCTAGTTCCCACAAGGAAAAAGACAGGAGAAACTAGATTATGTGTTGATTTCAAAAATTTAAATAAGGTGTCCTTAAAGGACAATTACCCTCTACCAAAGATGGATCACATTTTTTAGAGAGTGGTTGGTTCTTCCAGAATTTCATTATTAGATGGTTTTTCAAGGTATAACTAGATTTTACTCCAACCAGGGGACCAAGCTAAAACTATTTTTACTACTCCATGGGGCACTTTTATGTATGTAAAAATGCATTTTGGGTTAATGAATGCAGGAGCCTATTTTCAAAGAGCTATGGATATAACCTTTGCAAAGGAAATTCATGAATTCCTTGTGATTTATTTAGATGACATTATTATATTTTCAAAGACTGATAATGAACATTTGGATCACTCAGACAAGTCTTTCTTAGATGCAGAAAATTTGGCATCTCTCTAAATCCTAAGAAGACTTTATTTGGATTAGAAGAAGGTAAATTACTAGGAAATATTATATCTAAAGAGGGAATTAGGATAGACCCAGCCAGAATAGAGGAAATTCTAAACATTAGTCCTCCTAGGAACATTAAAGACTTACAAGCTTTCTTAAGTAAAATTAACTTCCTTAGAAGATTCATCTCAAATCTAGCTGAAATAATCAGAGAACTTAACAATATGCTGAAAAAAAAACTCAGTACTTAAATGGATTGTTGAGGCAAAGCAATGATTTGAATCAATTAAACAAGCCTTAACAAAAACACCAGTCCTTATAAGTCCTGACTTTAAAAAGGATTTCATTATTTTCTCCTTTGCTTTAGAACACACTATTGCTGCAGTTTTACTGCAGAAAAATGACCAGGACTATGAGCAGCCTATTGCTTTCTTTAGCAAATCACTTAGGGATGCTACTTTAAAGTATAATATAATGGAAAAGCAGGCCCTATCTTTAGTAAAGGCCATCAAAGACTTTAGAGTATATATTATTTATTTACATATTATTGCCTATGTTCCAAATGCAGATGTAAAGGAAATTCTAACACAGAATGGGCCTAATGGTAAAAGAGGCAAGTGGATTGCTACAATTTTGGAATTATACATACAAATCATACCCACCAAACTCATAAAAGGTCAAGGTTTAGCAAAACTCATGGCTGAATCAAATTTTCATGCTTAAGACATTAATTTTAATGCCCAAATAGATGATCAGGAATAGATGGCGACTCCAGAGATTAGTGAAGCCTTTTCAGACTCACCATGGTATGCAGATATTGTATTTGTATTACTAAATTTACAAGGTCCTCCTGGATTATCAAGAACAAAAGCTAGATTCTTAAAGTTAAAGGCAATAAAATTTTGTATCATAGACAATGTACTCTTTTGGAAATCTCATGGTGGAATATTATTGAATTGTTTTCTTAAAGAATAAGTTGACAAAGTTTTGGAAGAATTTCATGGAGGTGACGGTGGGGGACATCTCTACTAGAAGACTACTGCAGACAAAATCTTGAGAGCTGATTTTTACTGGCCTACCTTGTTTGCAGATGTAAAAAAGTATGTGACCTCCTATCATAAGTGCCAAATCTTTAAAGGAAAGAAAAAGAAATTACCCCTGCCCTTAAAACCCATCTCAACAAAAATGCCTTTTCAACAATGGGGTCTTGACTTCATTGGTGAAATTCACCCACCATCCTCAGCCCAAAATAAGTGGATTCTGACAGCCACTGACTGTTTTACTAAGTGGATAAAAGCCATACCTTCCAAGCAAGCCACAGATACTATCATAATCTCCTTTTTAGAAAACAACATACTCTCAAGATTTGGATGCCCCCAAAATATTATCATTGACAATGCAGCTGCATTCAAATAAAAAAATATGATATACTTTTTCCATAAATACCACATTACCCTTGGCCATTCTACTGCATATTACCCTCAAGGTAATGGCCTTGCTGAATCCTCCTATAAAAGCCTTGAGAACATCTGTTAAACACACATGGTGTAGGAGAAACTAAAAACACACATAGAAAGATAAGCATGAGATACTCATATTATTCACCATAGATGTACATTTATAATACAATGGTGTGACTCTTGGATTCATCTTCCAAGGTCACTTGGAATCCTTTGTGACCCATAGAGGATTAGGTGTTCAACATTCCCCCCCTTAATCTGAAGGGGTATGTGTGAGTCCAAGAAGGGAGTTGTAATACAAATCTGCAAAATATGCATGGCAGTACTTAGGCTGAATCAGCTCTCTGAAATGTTGGCATAAAGAGGTGGTTTAAGGATGACCACCAACACTGGAACGCAATGCTTATTTCAGTTCTTGGAACTCTTCCAAAACTGGAAAGAAGCTAAGGGCTTCTGCTAGAGGAATTTTCCCTCATATTTGAAGAGGGAGACCTTCAACCTAAAAGAAGGGAAGGCTACAACTTGTGATGGTTTAAGGATGACCACCAACACTGGAATTCTTGATACATTTCCTGGAACTCAACCAAGACTGGAAAGAAGCTGAAGTCTTCTGCTAGAGGAAGTGTTCTGAAAGAGGAAGAATATCAACCTCACATGGATGGTTTAAGGTTTTCCATCAACAAAAGGCATGCTCATGGGCATCAGTGTCTCTAGCTACAACTCTGAATCTGGAATGACGAATTTTGGCTCAAGCTCACTTGAACTGCTGAGTCTCTGGCTACAAATCTGAATCTGGAATGAGAGATTGTGGCTCGGGCTCGCTTGATGTGGCTTTGAAGCTTATAGATGACCCCCATTTCCCCCCCTCTCAATTACAAGGTGAGATGATGGCAAAAAATCAACTACAAGATTGTTCAATATTCGAGAACAATTTCTGACATGCGACTTAAACATCTTCCTGGTTGTTGATTCCCATTGCCAAGAAGCGATCCATCCAAGATGAATCTTTGTTCTTGCAGGAAGCTTGTTTTTGAAACATATGTGTGAAGAATTGGTGTGCCGACCACAGTGCTTGCATGGGTGAAGATCAAAACAAAGATCTTTCATATGGACAATGCAATCACAGTGTTGGCATTTTACAATCTGTTGTTGTTGCTATGGAAGTGGAGCAGGATCTGGAAAAAATGTAGGTGAACTATCATAAATAAATCGCGGCACTCTGAAATTTGATGGGCTTGGAGTAGTCCGGAATATGAAAGGACACATCCTTGTCTTATCCAAGACCAGTTCTGTGCTTGTTGTGGACAAGCTCTTCCCAAGGTCTGATGATGGGCTTGGGAAGTGCAGACTGAGCTGCTGCATCTGTATGTAAATCTACTCTTGTACAAGGAACTGAATGTGAATCAACTGCAACTTTATATTCTTGCTACTGATGGGAGTCCTTCTCAATTTTCTGAACAGAAACAGGTTCAAAATAATGACTCTTTTACTGAAGTTCATCTTGTTGAAGCTGAGACTCCAACTGCAAAAACTCAATCTTGTCTTGTGCATCTTGCAAGCAAGTTTGAATATTAAAAAGAGCGTTCTTGCTCATTTTTACCATATCATGAATAGTGGAATGAATAATGTTATGCAACAACTCTAATGCATCATTGATTTAGCCATTTTCTCAACAACTCAAAGCTAAATAAATGAAGGGTGTCGGGTTCAACTGATAATGCACCCATTTACAATGTAAACAAATTGCGAATATTTTTTAGTTTGGTTTCAATCAGTCCTTTTCAAAATGTCTGCTACAATTTTAGCAATTTTTTTTTTTTGTACACAATCACCGTAATGAAGCTACAGCAGCAAGGAATATTTCTTTGACTGTCTCTATAATGCTACACAATTTGTGGCTATGCTCAGAGAGGAAATTCAACCCCTTGAGAAGTGATTTAACGCCCCAAACAACTAACTTATTCTATTCAAAATTTGGGCATACGGTGAATAAGAGTATGAACCTGGTAATTCATTCAGTGAGGAAGTCTTAAGTGTAACCATGAACTGGAGGATGAATATCGGCTCTCCAATGGAAAATAGACTCAGAAATCAGTAGCTATAGTTGGCAACTCGTACCATCACAGTAGAAAGCTCAACGTTCATGTTCAACAAAGAGACACTTCACAAATTTATGGGTCTATCATTGATTACAACATTGATAACTATTCCACTCAACCAACAAAACAACTTAAACTTGTCCCATTGATAGCTAATCTCATCCCACAAGGTACTGGAAGAGATTCAAACCCTTTTACAATCAAATCATTCCTGGATTGAGTAGTCTGCAGCTAGGAATAAGGAATATAACCTTTGTGAGATTAAAAGGTATTTGATTTACTTTATTCATCGAACTCAGCCTTTTCTTTCAAGAAATCGACTTCCATCTCCTTCAAATCACTGCGTCTGAGATCCTTATTGAAATTTCACATCAGGCATACTAAAAAGCCCTGAATTTTGACAATTTGAGAGACTAACATGGGTTCTAAGGACATGAAAAATACATTGCAGGAAGCTTTGAAGGCGTTGTACCACCACCCAGACTAGCAGGTTCCCATTCGGGCTAACGATTGGCTTTAAGAGTTCCAACGTATAGTAGAAGCGTGGGAGGTGTCAGACGGTCTTCTTCATGATTCAAACAACAATTTTCTCCTACGCAGTCCAGTTGACTGTCATCGGTCCCTTCTCGACTCTCCCTTTGCAGTCAATCAGTGTGGCACTCAGCCTCACCTCTCTGGCTACCCGCACACTTCTTCGCGGTCCCTACTCCTTCCTGTCGCTTCCACTTCCCGTGGCGGAGTGAGTGTGGAGCGTTGTGAAGGAGATGCTTTAGAAATCCCATTGGATATATCCGTGTTGCGCCAAATACGTGATTTTTTTAAATATAATTGCGGTCCTTGTTAACTCAGAGATGGGAAGGCCAAAGCAACAAAGCTCCATTGTTAGTTTACTAGCATAAGAAAAGATAAACACACCTCGATTGTATGGAAGGTGAGTTAGGTAACCAAAATAGGAAATTCTCAACATGGGCGCAAACATTTTGAATGGGTACACAATTGTGTGAACATTTTGGATGGGTACATGAGCACGAAGGATCTGAGAATGACTATTATTACAGTCAACGGTGCCAGAGAGGGAGAGGAGCCTACTTTAGGCTGGGCATTGGGGCCTTTAGACTTTAAAAAAATGCAAGCATAAAGATCTACGATCCATCAGATGATTGCTAGGAATGCACTCAGCCAAGACGAGAAAAAAATAAAGCATAACACAGTTCAACATACCCCCGACCACAGCCACAATGTGATTTAAATGTTAAAATAACAGAGAATGCGAAGGAATTCAGTTCGTGAGCTTCGATACCAGAGGGACAGATTTGGTAATATGGTGGACATATTTGGAATATCGAAAACCATTTTACCAAAGGTGGATAATTGGAAAGAATAGTTTCTGGGGGCCATAGCAACAGTAGAAGAAAAAATTCAGCTGTTAAACACACATGGATAAGACAATGCTCAACAAACTCAAATTTTACCTTACAGTCCCAACTCCATATGTATTCCTTGTCCAGTTCCTCAAAGCTACCAGCTCTGACGAAGAGATGGAAAATTTGGTATTCTTCTTTATGGAATTGAGCTTGATGCAAAGGCCACAAAGACTAGTGGCTCAAATTGGAGCAAGGTCAGAATTCGCCCGATCTGATACCATGTTAAACACACATTGTGTAGGAGAAACTAAAAACACACATAGAAAGATAAGCATGAGATACTCATATTATTCATCATAGATGTACATTTATAATACAATGATGTGACTCTTGGATTCATCTTCCAAGGTCACTTGGACCCGTTTGTGACTCTTCACCTTCCACACCTACCCATAGAGGATTAGGTGTTCAACAACATCATTAATAAATTACTAGAAGATAACAAGAAAACTTGGAACAAGAGGTTAGTTAATGCCTTATGGGCAGATAGACTTACCACTAAGAAATCTATTGGTACATCCCCTTACCAACTTGTTTATGGAATGGATGTTGTTTTTTCATCTTCCTTAAGAGTACCAGTTATGAAGATAATCGAATAATTACAAATTGAGACCAATGACATTCAAAGAAGGATTAACCAAACCATTCACTTGCATCAAACAAGAGAAGAGGTTTATCTTAAGTCTTAAGTTATCCAAGACAAGATTAAGAAAATTTTTGACAAGAAAAGTAAAAAAGATGATTTCTATATTGGTGACAAAGTTCTAAAGTGGGATTCAAGAAGGGAAGAGAAGGGTAAACATGGGAAATTTGATTTCCTATGGAAATGACCTTATGTTATTTATGGTTATAGAGGTAACAATGCTTTCTTTTTGAAAGAGATGGATGGATCAGATCTGCTAGGTGGACTTGTCAATGGCAGAATGTTGAAGCATTACTACTCTTCAGAAATAACCAATAGTTAACTTTGTTTACTTTATCCATTGTACATAAAATTGCAGATTTTAGATTGGATTGGATGTTTTCCCTAAAAAATTTGAAGCCCGGAGAGAAGGCCCTAAGCTTTGAAAGGTAAAATATCATAAGTATGAATAATTGCAGAGCTCAGACAACATTTACAAGGTCAACACAATTAGAATTCAGAGGCTACTAGTCTCAAAGTTCTTGACATTTCATAGGAAATTCCAACCCCATGTGGAGCCACTGTTAGGGTCCTATAATAATAGGATTCATTAATTTTGAATTTACTTTGATTAGTCTTGTAATATGTACATACATTTCTTTCTACAAGTTGTTTTCCCATATTAGAAAATAAAAAATGAAAAGAGGGTAAAAGTCCTAAAAGAAAAATCAAAGGACTTGAAAAGAAAAGATAAAAAAGAATAGAAAAATGGACCTCAAACACAAAAAAAGAGACAAGAATAAGATATGACAGTGATTCAAGTCAAAAATTCACTAATAGTTACTTTTCACTACAAATAAATTATTATGTGCAGCTTGTTCAAAATGCCATAATCCATGATGAGTTAAATAGTTTAATCTTAACTTTTTCATGCTCTAAATTTCATGTTTATAGATAGAGAATAAATATTTTGTCAAAGAGTTTAAACTTGATAAATCATTAATTAGGTAGAGAATAAATGAGGAGCTCAACAGTTTAATCTGAGCCCTCGGATGAAATAAGGTTAGAATTAGATAGTTTTCGTCTTTAAAAGAAAAATGGATTAGGGTTTGCAAGCTCAAATGCACCCATGAAAATAAAGGAAAAAATGGTAGAATAAATGATGGGTAGGTAGAAAGAAGTTACACAAAGCATGGATAAACATCATCTCGCAAATTACTAAATTCCCTCCCCACAATGTGCTCTAGTACTAAAACCTCTTCAGTTATAAAGGCTCAAAGCATTTCTCTGACTTTTGGTGGGACCGGACCCATGGCTTAATGACTGATTGGTACTAAAACATTGGAATCCACTTCATAAAAACCCTTTTCCCCTTAATATCATTAATTTTACCCTAATAAACCCCTTTTCCTAAGTCAAAACACATTTTTACTTAGGAAAAGTAAAATCCCCTTATCTAATTTCCTTTTTCATACAAAAATACCTCAAAAACCCACAAAAATGCTTTATCCTAAAGTTTAAGTGTGAAAGGATTATATTGGGCATTACAATGAAGAAATCCCGCCTAAAAACATGATATTACACTTTACTTGGTGTATTTATGCATTCCCGCTCATACAGTTCATATTAACATTTAACCTATATATTAACTCCCTATATACCCACATCCCGTAATATATTAATTCATGAATATCAAAATATCCCAACCCATACTTTATTGTTTATCCTATGTTTTAATTTCCCCATGTGATATATTCCCGCTCCCCATAGGTTTAAACTATTATTTTATATTATCTTCCCCAATGTTTACATTACACATGGATATACTCCATTTGTTGTGTAAAACATGTTAAACCCACCTATTCTGCCTATCCCGTTAAATATAAGATTTTATGTTAAAACGTTACAACTACGTTTTAACGTATAAACATTAAACCCGCTGCATAAAAGACCCCGGGCCCCATGCCCATTTACCCCGGAACTCCATCGATCAATCCTGATTGTTCTCATCCGCCCAACATATCCAAGGGCCCATAACCGATATTGCAAATGTAATGACGTGGTTGTTAAACGAAATGAGATTTGTGATTTGAGCAGTTTTTTCCCGTTCTCTCTCCTCCACATGTCCATATTTTACTGGATCGCATCCTTCCGAGTAATACCACAAACCATCCTCCAACGATGCGATAACCGCTAAGCTGTAAAATAACCTCCCCGCGCCTAAACTGCTTCCCATTTGAATTGATTGAAATTAAATGCATACATTGCTTCAATTAAATCTCTATAAAGCAACATATTTTTCGAGTTTCACACCATCCTGTTGCTTTTTCTACTCGTTAAACCTTCCCAACTAAAGAAAAGATGTTGCCGCCCCTATTTTAATGTGAAAACAACCGAAATTCAATCAAATCCAGTATTGTGACCAATCAAAGCCTCCATATTGCAGATAAAGGACCTCAACAAGCTTTCGAAAGCTTCCAGACTCCCAGAAAACCCTTCTTTCAAGTCAAATGCCTAAATTTACAGGTATTTTTCAAGAAAAATACCCATCCATCATCTGAAAAAATCTATACTGTTGGATTTAAGCCTTCTTTAAGCCTGTTTGCCTAAGAAACAGCCGTATTTCCTCATATATTCATCTCTGCTGCAAAACCCTGAGAAATTCACATTTACTGAAGATTGTATTATGTTTTTTAAGAAAATTAAAGATAATTTAGTCATATACGGACCTTTTAAAACCCTCTGAATGATTTAAAGTCTTTTACAAATGATCAGAAACCCTTTTTCATGAATTAGACTGTTTTAGAGCTGTTTTCATCAAAGAAAAGTGCAGTAAACCCTAGCTAGCCTATCCTGAAGTCTGTAAAGATTTAAAATTTGGTTTTTGAGCAGAATTGACAGTTTGAGGCTGAAAAATCCAAGATTATACGTGTCAAATTCCAAGAGAAACCTCTGTCATAAAAAAAGGCCTTCTATAAATATTATAATCATACAAAAGTGTGTTAAAACCTAAAAAACAGAGTTTCAAGACTTAGAAAGGTTAAATTGTCAAAAACAAACCCATAAATGGCCTCTAAAGCACAATTATCATCAATCCACTACAACCTCTTGCTGTAGATGTTGAACATACCCCTTTGGCTGATGTAGACAATAAAATCATTGATCCAATAACTGAATATAACCTTCTTGAGCTCCACTGCTGGAGCCAAGAAAAATCTTTGGATCAGGTAGATGAAGTGAAAATTTGGGAGTCTAATTTACCCAAATAAGTAGTTCCCCATAACCATCAATGCCCTGAGGTCATCAAATTGTGTCAAGCTCACTATTCCCCAGATCAAAGAGCAATTGTTAATGCTTAGAAAGAAGTATTATTTACTATTACTGTTGAATCCATAAGACAAATGCTTCATTTGCAACCTGAACCTAATGTTGTCCCTTTGTCCATTAAAGTTCTGACAAAGTCCTATTTGGATTTATACTTTCCTAAAAGATTTCAAATCTTTTAGACATCCATGCCCTCTTATGTTGAAATCCCTAAGCTTAACCCTCCATATTCATCCTCCAAATTCCCAGAAGGATCAAGACACATTATCTCAATGCTGTCTTTTATCCTTGGTTACATCACTAATGAACATACTGATGAATCTATACTAGATTTCCTAGCTATTTTTGTCCCTAGTCAACCCCCTGCAGTCATCTATAATTTTGTTGAATATAGTGCTGATAGTATGCATGAACAACTCGTAAAACTTCCTAGTGAAGGTGTTTTCACATATACCTCATTCCTATTCCATATGTTTCTCTACTTTCAGTCAAATAAGTTTCCAATAAATCTCAAAAAGATGGATGTAGAGGGAAATGAACAATCAGTTATTTTCCGGACTTCCTTAATAAAAAAGGAGTCAACTGAGTTCACATATCCAGACTTCACAAATTGTTTCATTCACCCATTGGTAAAACTTCTCAAGAACAGTGTGCAACCTAGAATAAGTGATGAAATTAAGAAGGTTTTACAGTTATCAGAGAAGAGCAGAACAAGTGATTGGTATCTATACCAAAACCTTAGTGAGGTTAGAGTTTATGGATCAACTCTCCTTCCCTATAAATTGCCAAAGTATTTACCAATGAGATTGTTTGCCTTAGAATATATTAGATAGATTCTGAACTCATATTCAGTAAATTTTTTGGTTGCTAAAAAGAAAACCTAGTTTAAATTGAAAAACCAAGTGGGTCCCTTCACATGCAATAGCAGAGAAGCAGGTGCAGAGGGTGCAAAATAGTTGTTAGAGTATAAATTCAGTGAAAGTTTCCTTTGGAACTATGATCCATGTGGCATAATCAGTAAGATGAGGGTGAAATGTAAATTAACCCCTTATATTCATGACAAGAAGCCTGACATTGTGAAGTTTTCAAACCAATCAGAGTGGTTAGAGAATACATTGATTGAATCTGTCAAGCAGAGTGATACTAGTCACATTCTGCAAACATCAAATCAAGAAGACAGAGGTACAAAGAGAAAGAGAGAAGAAGGCTCATATACTGCTGAAACTACCACAGAAACCAAGTTTAAGCTAAGGTACACCAAGAAAACAAAGACAAATCTAACAGATAAAGAAAAGGAAACAATTGAGGTTTTAGATGAAGAAAATCCAAAGAAAGACACTATCACTACTACAGTGATTGAAAATGAGGAGCAACCTGCTACTTCCAATACACAAATGATTCACAAACAATAAAGTATGGAAGCATCTTCATCACAACAGGGAGTGGATAAAGACATGGATATCAAAGAAAAGTATAAACAGATCAAGGTAAAAAATGAGGAGATCAAGAATGAAATCTATTCACAATAGTTGAAGCAGACTCCAGGGATTCAAAATAGGCTGTTTTTAGCCTTTGATTATACAAATAATAAATTTTTAATGTCAGTACTTTAACCTATAGTACCAACACCTAAAACAGCAGCAAATTATAAGAAGGTTGACTTTGTGGTACCAGTCCAAGACATTCATCCATTGGACGAAATTTAATTCCACGAGAAAAGCTAAGAAATGATATATTCTACCATGACCACAAAAGAAATGAGTGCCCAAGAGCTCCAGAACACTTTTACAAACATGAAAGATCAGCTTAAGGTTGAAAAAGCTTCTTCATATGCTAAAGACACCTGAATCAAGTCTTTAGAGGAATTAGTGATTGAAGTAGGGTATGACACTTCTAATGTGAAAGCTGCAGAATAATTTGTGAAGAAGAAAAATGTTGATATTGCAGCACTTAGAAAGCAATTAAAATTACCTCCTACAGAGCATCCACAGGCTAAGGAGATTGTACGGGAAGAAAACCAAAAGGATGAGATGACAAGTCTCATATTACAGATGACAGCACAAATCAAGAAAATGGAAATTGAGATGGATAAGCTTGTCCAAGAAAAATAAGTTGAAAAGACACAAAATTTTCCTCCCACTGTTATTCCTATGCTGGCAACAGTAGTGCCTTCAACTCTAGCAGAAGAGTTAGCTCCTAAGGTCCCATTGACCACAGCAGTGCCAGTTACCTCTTCTACTGCTTCTGCCACTTAATCTTCTACTTCATTAGTTCAATAGTCAGATGAGGCCAGCAGACTCATTAAAGCCATGGAATACATGTCAATATATAATAATGAGATAAACAGATTGAAATAGCAAATCAAGAACCTTGAAGATGCCAAGAAATTAGCACAAATAAATGCTAAAACAGAGGAACAAAAGGCTAAAAGGTTAAGTGAACAACTCAAAAAGTTAGAAACAGAGTTAACCTTAAAAGAGCCCATGGCATACATTAGAAATCAACTATGGTCCAAAATCATTGAGTCAATCAATGATATTTGGCCATCAATTCAAGTGATTTATGAGCAGAAGGACTTGCTTAAGGCAACTAAAGAAGAAATATTGAAGACCAAAGAAGAGTTAAGTGCCAAGCCTAAAGAAGCCTTAGAAATAATCAAGCTTCTCAATACTAAAAATAAGCAAGAATTGGATGGAATAGGAATAACTGACAGGACAGAAACAATTATTTAGGTAATAAAATTACTTTCAAAGAAAAACTTGATGAAACAGTTGGAAGAAAAGTGTCAAAATATCGACATGGCCATAACTAGATTCACGGTTAAGTTTGACACTTTAAGAAAAAAAAGGTCTTCCAAATATTCTTGTTATCAATGATAAACTGATGAAACAAGAAAATTATAATAGAAATATCAGAGATTTTTCCAAATAACAGGTTAACAAAATAGATTGGCAAGGGATTCCTAGAGGTAAAGTTTTACACGAAAGTATTGATTTTTTTATTTATTTACAACATGAGATAAAACACCTATTTGTTGTCAAGCCAACTTTTGTAAGATACACAGAAGCATATGAGAACTTCAGAAAACTCACAGAGATTAAATTACCAGAGGCAAAGTTTTGGCAGAAGCTCACAATTTTGCTGTGAAAAGCAGTTTACAGTAAGAAAGGATAAAAACATATCTGTTGTTTTACACAGTAAAACAGAGTTTTAGGTAGTGAATCAGTCAAAATCAGTAGGTCAAAGTGTATCAGGATAAAGAGTATCAGTTGTTAAAGAGTATTAGGTGAAAGATAAAGTTCTAAAACAGATTGAAGATCAATTTCCAGCGTCGGTGACACCTCATTAGCCCAGCTGCAGCCCAAGTCCAACAAAAAGCTATTTAATTTGAATAAATAGTACAGCTTGCAATTTGTTAGTTAGCTGTCACTATCTTTTTATAAAAATATATTTTATTTTCCAAGAAAAACTCCTTAGATGGTTCTAGGATATTTTGTACTACTTTTTGTTTAAATACTTCATCATTTGAAGTACTGAGTGTGGATTAATTGCTAAATATTTCTGTAGTCATATTTTATGAACCTGAAGGGTTTTTGTACCAAGTTCAAGTTAGCAGGCTAGATCAAAGCAATAAAGCATAATATTTCAAGATTCATGTGTTGGGCCACTTAAGTGAAGTACTTTCTTATGTTATTTGTCAATCTTCTTATGTTATTCATCCATTCATGAATGTGTTCTAGATTTTAATGTGAAATCAGGAATAGCTTTATCAGATTTTGTTAAAAGCACTCTGTTATTTACTGGGTTTCATTTAAATGTTTTATGCTGATATCCAGACTAGGGAACCCTTAATTGCTCCCTAATTTTGGTTGACCCCTACCTATTCATTCCTTATCTGGATTAAAAAACCCTTAATTACTCTTTATCCCGATTAAAACCACTTCACAAATCATCCTTCAAAGATCTTGAGTGACTTTGCTATCTTGCCCTCAAAATATTTGACTTTAGACCTTCATCTTGATTTGTCTTCTTGACACATTGACTCCATTAGCCCAATGGAAGCCAAACCTATTACTATCCATCTCATTAAGTGATATTTCCACCAAACCAAATCAAAACACCAAAACCAATTTTCCGTATATAACTAGCCTAAAATCATATATTAAAACAAAGTTAAATATTATAGAGAAAGCCCTCTCTAAGCCTTAGGAAGGCTAGATCCTAAAGCTTAAAAGTAGGTTTGTGGTTATCTATGATATTCTTTAAACCATAAATCAAAATCTCACAACTTCGAGAATTATTAGAGTGATAACATACTGGAAACTCCACTGGGGAACTGACCAATCCTCAGTTTTAAAACAGATTTTAAAGGAAATATTTTCATTATCTTTTCACCTTGAGACTGTTTTAATAAGTTGTGAGTATATTTTTTCATAAAAAATTATAATTCTGGCTTCCAGAAGAGTCTACGATACCAAGTCAAATCCAGATCCATAACTTGCTGCCATAGCAGATAATCCTGACAGAATTGGAAAAAAGAATAAAAAATTAGAGGATTTAGGTAATAAAGTTTCCTTAGTCAGAGAAAATTCCCTTCCAAAACACATATTAGGTTTACAAGATTTAGAATTTGATGTAAATTTTGAACAATCTTTATTCAGAACCAAACCAGAAAGTGATTTACAAAGTACTATAATAGATCTTGATTTTATTTCATTTCTTGAAACTAAGTAGGAAACTGTTTCAGTAGATTCTGAATCAAATATTTTTGAGGTTTATGATAAGCTTGATGCAATAAATGCTACTAAAGGAAATAGATGAAGATATTTTTCAACATTCAGTTGAATTAAGTGCCTTATCAGCCTATACCCCTAAGCTTTCTACCACTCATTTAGATACCAGCCTTTTAGAATCCGTAGGATCATCATTATTCACTACCACCTCATCCATTATTTCCACCACACTTCATTCCATAGATCCATTTATCCCAAAGCAACCATTCCAACCCAGAATATTATTCCCATCCTCCGCCACCTCAAGTCCATCCACTAGTTTTTCTTCTGCATTTACCAACACATCATTCTCATTCCCAAGTACCTCTTCATATATCCCACCTTTATCTTTTGGTTTCTCAACCACATTTTCCAGTACATCTTCTTATATCCCAATCTCATCTGCAACTTCTTTAACTACATCAACAAGTACTTCTAGTTCTGCCCTAAGTACTTCCAACTTACCTCCTAGCCAAGCTAGAATTCAAGCCATGGCTGCTAGATATGCTGCCTTGGTCCTTCCAGCACAATTACATGACATGCCCTAGGATTATCAAAGAAAAATACCTCAAATTGATGCAACCACGCAATACGCTACCCAACAGCATGTTAATAAGATGACAAACTACATGAAATAGATGATTATGATGTACAAATGAGACTTTTTGCTCAAACATTAACTAGTGAGGTGAAAAAATGGTTTAAAGGTCTGAATCTTGGTAGTATTGCTGATTTCGCAATTTTTCATAGATTATTTATTAATAAATGGGAAAAGAAGAAAATCCACTACAAATCTTATCTGAATTTGAAAGCATAAAAAGAGAACCAAATGAAATAGTCCAAGATTATTGTGCTAGATACAACATCATTTATAATTCAATTCCTGCTAATTTTAAGCCCCCTCCAGACTCTGTCCTTCTCAAATTCGCTGATGGATTTGATACAGACATAGCCTATCAATTGAGAGAGAGGAATCTTGAAACTTTAGAGCAAATGCAAAGTAATGTTGTTAGTGTAGAGGCAGATTTGTTGGCTAGAAAAGCTAGATTAAGAAATGAAAGGAGAGTAACAATAAAGGAAGAAGCATCTAGTTCATATTTAAAGATAGATCGATTAGCAAAAACACTAGAGAGAGTGATGGATAGATTAGATAATATGGAAAGGAATCCACAATGGGATAACCAACAATAAATTAGAAATCTCAATTTCAGGATAAACACAAATACTAGAAAATCTAGAGAATCAGCACCTGACCAAACAATAAGACCACCTTTCCAAGAGAAATATGTTGAAAGTTCTCATCAAAATGATGATGATGAAGACACCATAAATCTAATGGGTATTAATGATGATAACACCATCTTTCTTACACAAGAAGATCAGGAGTTATATGATTTACAGAAAAAGCAATTAGATTCTGGTGAATCATTTAATTACAAGCAAGGTTATGAGTTTTCTATCAATGAAGTACATAAGCAATATAACCTTAGGAGAGAAAAAAAACATAGAGCCTTCTACTAAGAAATATGTCCAAACACAAATGAAGAAAATAGTAGAGGCTCCTACTACTAAAGTTCTGCAAATTCTCCCTAGGGAAAACAAACAAAACTCTATTTCATCTCAGAAAGTTTCAAGCCCTAAAATTTCACCTAGTCCTAAAATTGTTGACATAACAGATGATGTTTTCCAAACAACAATAGATTCACAAAAATATGTTGCTGTCAAGACAATTAATTCTGCTAAAACAACAATTTTAGACTCCAAGACACCTATTGTTGATCTAAAAGCAGCTGATCCACAAGCTGACACTACTAAAACAGCTTCTGAAAATACAAAATCTACAAAAACATCTACTGCTTCTCAAACTATTCTTTAAAATAAAACTAAAAGCGGTAAGACATTAGAAACTCAAACAGAAAATGAAAAGACAACTGTAGAAAAGGAAGATAAACCTACTCAAACTACAGTTACAAAAGAGGAGATAATTCAGCTAGGAAAATTACAACCTCCATTTGATATCCAAGCTGAAATTGCCAAATTAAAAATACCAATTCCTTTGACAAAATTGGTAAAACATGATTTATACAAAAAACCTATCACATAAACTTTGAATATGAATGATGGAGAAGATTCAATAAACTTGAGTGATGATCAAAATGAATTAATTTTTGGTCCTGATGTTAATGGAAAACACCAAGATGGAGCAGTTCCACCATTTTACATTAGCCTAACTGTTCATGATCAAATATTACATAATGCAATGCTAGATTTAGGGGCTTCACACAATTTAATGCCAAAAGCAATAATGGAAACCTTGAATTTAGATATCATTAGTTCGTACAAAGATCTCTTTTCATTTGATTCCAGCAAAGTGAAATGCTTAGGTTTGATTAAAGATTTGTGTGTTACTTTAGTTCAATATCCTGAAAAAATCATAGTCATGGACATTGTAGTAGCTGACATCCCTCCCAAGTATGGAATGTTTTTATCTCGCTCATGGGGGGCTAAATTACAGGGATCTCTACAACTTGATTTGTCATAGGCAACAATCTCAGTTTTTGGCCAACCAAAGAAACTTTATAGAGAAACATTGATGAAGTATATGGTTAGTGGTGTAGAAAGACCAAGAAATTATCCTATTTACACTACACCTTCTGACATGGATTCATTCATTTTATGTAACTCTGAAACTGGAATTGAAAATAATAATGAACTAAAAGAGAAAAACAAAGCACCAGACAGTGAAAACATCTTTCATGAATCATTATGGCACCTAGGATTTGATGGATTAGTCAATAAATTAGGAGCATGAGCAGGAGTCTGGATACATAATATGGAAAACAATCATGCAAAAGGTCATGCTTTTAGACTGAATTTTAAATGTACAAACAACATGGCTAAATATGAAGCTCTCATTTTAGGATTGCATATTGTTAGGAATTTAGGAGGTAAAAGAGTGTCAATTATCATCATTATTGACTACCACCTCATCCATTATTTCCACCACACTTCATTCCATACATCGATCCATTTATCCCAAAGCAACCATTCCAACCCAGAATATTATTCCCATCCTCCACCACCTCAAGTCTATCCACTAGTTTTTCTTCTGAATTTACCAATACATCATTCTCATTCCCAAGTACCTCTTCATATATCCCAACTTCATATTTTGGTTTCTCAACCACATTTGCCAGTACATCTTCTTATATCCCAACTTCATCTGCAACTTCTTTAACTACATCAGCAAGTACTTCTAGTTCTACCCCAAGTACTTCCAACTTACCTCCTAGCCAAGCTAGAATTCAAGCCATGGCTACTAGATATGCTCCCTTGGTCCTTCCAGCACAATTACATGACATGCCCCAGGATTATCAAAGAAAAATACCTCAATTTGATGCAACCACTCAATACGCTGCCCAACAGCATGTTAATAAGATGACAGATTATTTTGAGCTTCATGAAATAGATGATTATGATGTACAAATGAGACTTTTTTCTCAAACATTAACTAGTGAGGTGAAAAAATGGTTTAAAGGTCTGAATCGTGGTAGTATTGTTGATTTAGCATTTTTTCATAGATTATTTATTAATAAATGGGAAAAGAAGAAAACTCCACTACAAATATTATCTGAATTTGAAAACATAAAAAGAGCACCAAATGAAATAGTCCAAGACAACACTGTTGCCGATGAAATAGGTAACTGCACTGGTACCTACTTATTGACGTAGCGAGAAAAACACCCGATTTTGAAAAGTGGTGATGCAGAATCAATTTTTTTTTTTATTTTTTTATTTTTTTTCCTGTGATGCTTTTTATGTCGATTTTGAATAGTGGTGGCATATCATCACCAACGTTTTTTTAGAGGATTGATTTTGACACTATACATTTTCTAATGTCTTCTTCTTCCGTTAGATGTTTATTTTTAAGTGCATTTATGTACTTGTGTTTTAAAAAGAAAAAAAATATTTTTTTTTAAATAAAAATTTGTAATGATATATTCACTTTTTCACATAGATAAAAAATGAAAAAAGGGTCAATATTATAAAGTTTATATTTTCTACAAGTTTATGTATTTCTAATTAATTTTTCAATGCACATCAAATAATTGTCGCTAAAAACCCAATATTTTGAACAATATGACAAAAAAATACAAATTTTCAATACAAATAGAATGCAAAAAATACACTTTTAGAGACTTTTTGTTAAAAAAAACATGTTAAATAAACTAATTTTTTGGGAAAATCTTAACAAAAAAACTTAAGAAAAATAGCATTTTTAATGAATTTTATGTCAAAAAATAATAGTAATCACGTGTTTTTTGCAAAAAATAAGGATTCTTCTCATAAAATATCAAAGTCTAAACATTACAAGTAAAACTGATTAACAGATCTCAAAAATGAGCTTTGTTTGCAAGCATAAATTAAATATCATCAACAATATCAATTAATACATGTTCAACATCATCTAGAACATCATTGATGGCTTCTTCCGCAACATTTTCTGCTTCATTTTGGTCATTGTCATCTTCTAATGGAACTTTTATGTTTGCAAATCTTCCAAAGTGTCCCTTCCCAATCATTCCATATAATGGTGGTTGAGGTTCCTTTGCTTTTTTTGTCACACGTGATTCATTAAAATCCCCTTTCCTCAAACTAGCTTCTTGCTTCCCATCTGGAAGGAATTCAAGAGCGTTAATTCTTTGTTGAATAAATTTGCATTGCACTCGGTCTTTCTCAATGGCAATGCAATTTATTCCTTTTGGTAGGCAACATGCTAGTGTTGCACCTAATCATCAAGTATAAAAAAATAAGTAAGAAAATTGGTATAAAGACATAAAAAGTAAAAAATAAAATATTTAAATTTAAATTTGTATAATAAAACTTACTTGAACCTAAGAATAGATCCAAAACCCAATCTCCTTCATTTGATGGCACCTCCAGGCCTACCTCTGGCCCCCGGCTCGGTGGCCCAGTCGAGGGCCGGAGGCAGGTTAGGCAGACCTTGATGGCACCACCCGACTGACCTCCGCCCAACTGGGGGCGATTCTCGAAATCCCCCTCCTCCCAATCGGGGGCCAGAGGTAGGATGAGCGGCACCGTCGAGCGCTTTCCAACCTGCCTTCGGCCCCCGGTTGGACGGAGGCGGGTTGGGAAGCCCTCGATGGCGCCACTGGGCTGGCCTCCAGCCCTCGGCTGGGTGGATGTAGATTCTCGAAATCACCCTCCGCCTGGTAGAAGGCCGGAGGCCGGCCGAGTGACATCATCGAGGGCTGCCCAACCTGCCTCCGGCCCCCAGTTGGGTAGAGGTAGGTTAGGCAGCCCTCGACGACGCCGCCCGACCTGCCTCCAACCCTCGTCTGAGCGGAGGGTGATTCTGAGAATCGCCCCCAGCTGGGCGAAGGGCGATTCCGAGAATTTCCCTCCGCCCAGCCTGGGGTGATTCTTGGAATCGCCCTCCGCTCAGTCGGGGGTGATTCTCGGTCTTCCTAGCCGAGTGCCGGAGGCCGGACGGGTGTCGTCGTCGAGGGATGCCTAGCCTACGTTCGGCCCTCTGCTGGGTAGGCGACGATTCTGATAATTTCCCCCAGATGGGTGGAAGGCGATTCTCGGAATCACCCTCCGCCTAGCCGGGGGAGATTCTTAGAATCGCCCTCAACCCAGCCAGGGGCTGGAGGCAAGCTGGGCGGCGTCGTCAAGGGTTGCCCATCCTGCCTCTGCCCAGCTGGGGGCCGGAGGAAGGCTTGGAAGCCCTCGATGGCGCCGCATGGCCCCTTGCTGGGCGGAGGGAGATTCTGAGAATCTCACTCCACCAACTAAGGTCCGGAGGTAGGCTGGGAGCCCTCGATGGTGCCACTCGGCCAGCCTCCAGCCCCCTGATGAGTGGAGGGAGATTCTTATAATCACCCTCCGCCCGGCCGGGGGCCGGAGGCTAACCGGGCGGCACCGTCGAGGGCCTCCCAGCCTGCCTTCGACCCCCGGCTGGGCGAAGGGTGATTCTCGAAATCGCCCTCCCCCCAGCCATGGGCCAGAGGCAGGCTGGGCAGCTCTCGATGGCGCCGCCTAGCCTGCCTCCAGCCCCCAGTTGGGCGGAGGGCGATTTCGACAATCTCCCCTAGCTGGGCAGAGGGCGATTCTCGGAATCTCCTTCCACCTAGCTAGGGGTGATTCTGAGAATCTCCCTCTGCCCAACTGGGGGCTGGAGGTAGGCCGGGTGGCTCTGCTGGGCAGAGGGCGATTCTCAAAATCTCCCTCCGCCCAGCCAGGGGTGATTCTTGGAATCACCCTCTGCCCAACCAGGGGCCGGAGGCAGGCCAGGCAGCGCCGTCGAGGGCTTCCCAGCTTGCCTCCAGCCCCCCGCTGGGCAGAGGGCGATCCCAAGAATTTGCCTCCATCATTCCTCGACAGTGCTGCCCGACCGGCCTTTGGCCCCCCGAGAGGCTGGTCGGGCGGCACCGTCGAGGATTGTCCAGCCTGCCTCCGACCCCTGGCTAAGCAGAGGGCGATTCCGAGAATTTCTCTCCACCTAGCTGCAGGTCGGAGGCAGGTCGGGCAGCCCTCGATGGCACTGCTTGGCCTGCCTCCAGCCCTCGGTTGGGCGGAGGGCGATTCCGAGAATCACCCCCGGTGAATCACCCTCCGCCTAGCCGGGGTTGATTCTCAGAATCGCCCTCTGCCCAGCCAAGGGTGATTCTCAG
This sequence comes from Pinus albicaulis, assembly GCA_034641835.2. Lineage (NCBI taxonomy): Eukaryota > Viridiplantae > Streptophyta > Pinopsida > Pinales > Pinaceae > Pinus > Pinus albicaulis. The sequence continues at coordinate 1,922,323,147 of CM076578.1, forward strand.
AATCACCCTTCGCCCAGCCGGGGGTCAGAGGCAAGCTTGGCAGCCCTCGACGGTGTCGCTTGGCCGACCTCCGGCCCCCAGCTTAGCGAAGGGTGATTCCGAGAACCGCCCTTCGCCCAGCCGAGGGCTGGAGGGTGGTCGGGTGGCGTTGTCGAGCGCTGCCTAGCCTGTGTCTGGCCCCCGGCTGGGCAGACGATGATTATGAGAACCGCCCCCGGATGGGCAGAGGGCGATTCTTGGAATCACCCACCCTTCGCCCAGCTAGGGGCAATTCTCGAAATCGCCCTCTGCCCAACCGGGGGTTGGAGGTAGGCTAGGCAGCATTCCCAGGCTGCCTTCGCCTAGCCGGGGGCCGAAGGTAGGCTTGGCAACCCTTGATGGTGCCACCTGGCCGTCCTCCGGCCCTCGGCAAGGCGAAGGGAGATTCTTGGAATCACCCTCAAAGTTAATGCCTTATGGGCCAATAGAATTACCACTAAGAAATCTATTGGTACATCCCCTTACCAACTTGTTTATGGAATGGATGTTGTTTTTCCATCTTCCTTAGGAGTACCAGTTATGAAGATAATCCAAGAATTAAAAGTTGAGACCAATGACATTCAAAGAAGGATTAACCAAACCATTCACTTACAGCAAATAATGAGAAAAGGTTTATCTTAAGTCTCAAGTTATCCAAGACAAGATTAAGAAAATTTTTGACAAGAAAAGTAAAGAAGGTGATTTCTATATTGGTGACAAAGTTATAAAGTGGGATTCAAGAAGGGAAGAGAAGGGTAAACATGGGAAATTTGATTTCCTATGGAAATGACCTTATGTTATTTATGGTTACAGAGGTAACAATGCTTTCTTTTTGAAAGAGATGGATGGATCAGATATGCTAGGTGGACCTGTCAATGGAAGAATGTTGAAGCATTACTACTCTTCAGAAATAACCAATAGTTAACTTTGTTTACTTTATCCATTGTACATAACATTGCAGATTTTAGATTGGATTGGATGTTTTCCCTAACAAAGTTGAAGCCCGAAGAGAATTCCCTAAGTTTTGAAAGGTAAAATATCATAAGTATCAATAATTGCAGAGCTCAGACAACATTTACAAGATCAACACAGTCAGAATTCAGAGGCTATTAGTCTCAAAGTTCTTGACATTTCACCGGGAAATGCCATCCCCATGTGGAGCCATTGTTAGGGTCCTTTAATAATAGGATTCATAATTTTTTAATTGACTTTGATTAGTCTTGTAATATGTACATACATTGCTTTTTGCAAGTTGCTTTCCCATATTAGAAAATAAAAAATGAAAAGACGGTAAAAGTCCTAAAAGAAAAATCAAAGGACTTGAAAAGAAATGATAAAAAAGAATAGAAAAATGGACCCCAAACGCAAAAAAGAGATAAGAATAAGATATGAAAGTGATGCAAGTCAAAATGCCACTGCTAGTTACTTTTCACTACAAATAAATGATTATGTGCAGCTTGTTCAAAATTCCATAATCCATGATGAGTTAAATAGTTTATTCTTAACTTTTTCATGCTTTAATTTTCATGTTTATAGATAGAGAATAAAGATTTTGTCAAACAGTTTAAACTTGACAAATAATTAGTTAGGTAGAAAATAAATGAGGAGCTCAACAGTTTAATTTGAGCCCTCAGATGAAATAAGGTTAGAATTAGATAGCTTCCTGCTTTAAAATAAAAATGGATTAGGGTTTGCAAGCTCAAATGCACCCATGCAAATAAAGGAAAAAATGGTAGAATAAATTATGGGTAGGTAGAAAGCAGTTACACAAAGCATGGATAAACATCATCTGGCAAATTACTAAATTCCCTCCCCACAATGTGCTCCAGTACTAAAAACTCTTCAGTTATAAAGGCTCAGAGAATTTCTCTGACTTTGGGTGGGACCGGACCCACGGCTTAGTGACTGATTAGTACTAAAACATTGGAATCCCCTTCATAAAACCATTACCATTCATAAAAACCCTTTTCCCCTTAATATCATTCATTTTACCCTAATAAACCCCTTTTCCTAAGTCAAAACACATTTTTACTTAGGAAAAGTAAAATCCCCTTATCTAATTTCCCTTTTCATATAAAAATACCTCAAAAACCCACAAAAATGCTTTATCCTAAAGTTTAAGTGTGAAATGATTATATTGGGCATTACAATGAAGAAATCCCACCTAAAAACATGATATTACACTTTACTTGGTATATTTATGCATTCCCGCTCATACCGTTCATATTAACATTTAACCTATATATTAACTCCCTATATACCCACATCATGTAATATATTAATTCATGAATATTAAAATATCCTAACCCATACTTTATTTTTTATCCTATGGTTTAATTTCCCCATGTGATATATTTCCGCTCCCCATAGGTTTAAACTATTGTTTTATATTAATCTTCCCCAATGTTTACATTACACATGGATATACTCCATTTGCTGTGTAAAACATATTAAACCCTCCTATTCCGCCTATCCCATTAAATATAAGATTTTATGTTAAAACTACGTTTTAACGTATAAACATTGAACCCGCCACATAAAAGACCCCGGGCCCCACGCCCATTTACCCTGCAACTCCATCAATCAATCCTGACCATTCGCATCTGCCCAACAGATCCAACGGCCTATAACCCATATCGCAAGTTTAATGACGTAGTTTTTAAATGAAATGAGATTAGCAATATGAGCGGTTTTGTCTCGCTCTCTCTTGTCCAAGTGTCCATATTTTACTAGATCGCATCCTTCCAAGTAATGCCACAAACCATCCTCTGACGGTGCGATAACCGCTGAGTGGTAAAAAACCTCCCCGCACCTAAACTGCTTCCCATTTTAATTGACTTGCATTAAATGCATACACTATTTCAATTAAATCTCTATAAAACAACAGATCTTTCGGGTTTCACACCTTTTTGTTGCTTCTTCTACTCGTTAAACCTTCTCGACTGAAGAAAAGACACTGCTGCCCCTGTTTTAATGTGAAAACAACCGAAATTCAATCAAATCCAGTACTGTGACCGATCAAAGCCTCCAATTTGTAGATAAAGGACCTCAACAAACTTTTGAAAGCTTCCAGACTCCCAGAAAACCCCTCTTTTGAGTCAAATGCCTAAATTTACAGGTATTTTTCAAGAAAATACCCATCCATCATCTGAAAAGAACTATACTGTTGGATTTAAGCCTTATTGAAGCCTGTTTGCCTAAGAAACAACCTTATTTCCTCATATATTCATCTCTGTTGCAAACCCTGAGAAATTCACAGTCACTGAAGAATGTATTATGTTTTTTAAGAAAATTAAAGATAATTTAGTCATCTACAGACCTTTAGAAACCCTTTGAATGATTTAAAGTCTTTTACAAATGATCAGAAACACTTTTTCATGAATTAGACTGTTTTAGAGCTGTTTTCATTAAAGAAAAGTATAGTAAACCCTAGCTAGCATGTCATGAAGTCTGTAAAAGATTTAAAATTTGGTTTTTGAACAGAATTGACGGTTTGAGGCTGAAAAATTGAAGATTATACCTATTAAAGTCCAAGGGAAACCTCTGTCATACCAAATGACCTTCTGTAAACAGTATAATCTTACAGAAGTGTGTTAAAACCTAAAAAACATATTTTCAAGACCTAGAAAGGATAAATTGTCAAAAACAAATCCATAAATGGCCTATAAAAGCACAATTGTCATCAATCCACTACAACCTCCTGTTGTAGATGTTGAACATACCCCTTTGGCTGATGTAGACTATAAAATCACTGATCCAGTAACTGAATATAACCTTCTTGAGCTCCACTGTTGGATCCAAGAAAAACCTTTGGATCAGGTAGATGAAGTGCAAATTTGGGAGTATAATTTACCCAAATATGTAGTTCCCCATACCCATCAGTGCCCTGAGGTCATCAGATTGTGTTAAGCTCACTATTCCCCAGATCAAAGAGCATTTGTTAATGCTTAGAAAGAAGTATTATTTACTATTCTGTTGAATCCATAAACCAAATGCTTCATTTACAACCTGAACCTAATGTTGTCCCTTTGTCCATTTAAGTTCTGACAAAGTCCTATTTGGATTTAGACTTTCCTAAAAGATTTCAAATCTTTCAGACATTCATGCCTTCTTATGTTGAAATCCCCAAGCTTAACCCTCCATATTCATCCTCCAAATTCCCAAAAGGATCAAGACACATTATCTCAATGTTGCATTTTATCCTTGGTTACTTCACTAATGAACATACTAATGAATCTATATTAGGTTTCTTGTATATTTTTGTGCCTGGTCAACCCCCTGCAGTCATCTATAATTTTGCTAAATATATTGTTGATAGTATGCATGAACAGCTGGTAAAACTTCCTAGTGAAGGTGTTTTCAGATATACCTCATTCCTATTCCATATGTTCCTCTACTTTCAGTCAGATAAGTTTCCAATAAATCTCCAAAAGATGGATGTAGAGGGAAATGAACAATCAGTTATTTTATGGACTTCCTTAATCAGAAAGGAGTCAACCTGAGTTCACATATGCAGACTTCACAGATTGTTTCATTCACCCATTGGTAAAACTTCTCAAGAACAATGTGCAACCTAGAATAAGTGATGAAATAAAGAAGGTTTTACAGCTATTAGAGCATAGCAGAACAGGTGATTGGTATATATACCAAAACCATACTGAGGTTAGAGTTTGTGGATCAAATCTCCTTCCCTATAAATTGCCAAAGTATTTACCAATGAGATTGTTTTCCTTAGAATATATTAGACAGATTCTGAACTCAAATTCAGTAAATTTTTTGGCTGCGAAAAAGAAAACATAGTTTAAATTGAAAAACCAAGTGGATCCCTTCATATGCAATAGCAGATAAGCATGTGCAGAGGCTGCAAAAAAAAAATTAGAGTATAAATTCAGTGAAAGTTTCCTTTGGAACTATGATCCATGTGGCATAATCAGTAAGATGAGGGTGAAATGTAAATTAACCCCTTATATTCACGACAAGAACCCTGACATTGAGAAGTTTTAAAACCAAACAAAGTGGTTAGAAAATACATTGATTGAATCTGTCAAGCAGAGTGATACTAGTCAGATTCTGCAAACATCAAATCAAGAAGACAGAGGTACAAGAAAAAAAAAAAGAGGCTCATATACTGCTGAAACTACCAAAGAAACCAAGTTTAAGCTAAGGTACACCAAGAAAACTAAGACAAATCTAGCAGATAAAGAAAAGGAAACAATTGAGGTTTTAGATGAAGAAAATCCAAAGAAAGACACGGTCACTACTACAATGATTGAAAATGAGGAGAAACCTGCTACTTCCAATACACAAATGATTCAAAAACAACAAAGTATGGAAGCATCTTCATCACAAAAGGCAGAGGATAAAGACATGGATATCAAAGAAAAGTATAAACAAATCAAGGCCAAAAATAAGGAGATCAAGAATGAAATATATTCACGATAGTTGAAGCAGACTCCAAGGATTCAAAATAGGCTGCTTTCAGCCTTTGATTATACAAATAAGAAATTGCTAATGTCAGTACTTCAACCTATAGTACCAACACCTAAAATAACAACTATTTATAAGAAGTTTGACTTGGAGGTACCAGTCCAAGACATTCATCCATTAAACTAGATTGAATTCCACAAGCAAAGCTCAGAAATGCTATACTCTACCATGACCACAAAATAAATGAGTGCCCAAAAGCTCCAGAACACTTTGAAAAACATGAAATATCAACTTAAGGTTGAAAAAGCTTCTTCATATGCTAAAGACACCATAATCAAGTCTTTAGAGGAATTAGTGATTGAAGTAGGGTATGACACTTCTAATGTGAAAGCTGCAGAAGAATTGGTGAAGAAGAAAAATGTTGATATTGCAGCACTTAGAAAGCAATTAAAATTACCTCCTACAGAGCATCCACAGGCTAAGGAGATTGTACAGGAAGCAAACCAAAAGGATGAGATGATGAGTCTCATATTACAGATGACAACACAAATCAAGGAAATGGAAATTGTATGGATAAGCTTGTCCAAGAAAAATAAGTTGCAAAGACACAAAATGTTCCTCCCACTGTTATTCCTATGGTGACAATAGCAGTGCCTTCAACTCTAGTAGAAGAGTTAGCTCCTAAGGTCCCATTGGCCACAACAGTTCCAGTTACCTCTTCTACTACTTCTGCCACTGAATCTTCTACTTCTGTATTTCAACAGTCAGATGAGGCCAGCAAACTCATTAAAGCCATGGAAGACATGTCAATACAGAATAATGAGATAAACAGATTGAAAGAGAAAATCAATAACCTTGAAGATGCCAAGAAATTAGCACAGATAAATGCTAAAATAGAGGAACAAAAGGCTAAAAGGTTAAGTGAACAACTCAAAAAGGTAGAAACAGAGTTAACCTTAAAAGAGCCCATGGCATACATTATAAATCAACTATGGTCCAAAATCATTGAGTCAATCAATGATTTTTGGCCATCAATTCAAGTGATTTATGAGCAGAAGGACTTGCTTAAGGCAACTAAAAAAGAAATATTGAAGACCAAAGAAGAGCTAGGTGCCAAGCCTGAAGAAGCCTTAGAAATAATCAAGTTTCTCAATATTAAAAACAAGCAAGAATTGGATGAAATAGGAATAATTGACAGGATAGAAACAATTCTTGAGGTAGGAAAAGTACTTTCAAAGAAAAACTTGATGAAACAGTTGGAAGAAAAGTGTCAAAATATGGACATGACCATAACTAGATTCATGGTTAAATTTGACACTTTAAGACAAAAAGTTCTTCCAAATATTCTTGTTATCAATGATAAACTGATGAAATAAGAAGATTATAATAAAAATATCAGAGATTTTTCCAAATAACAAGTTAACAAAACAGATTGGCAAGGGATTCCTATAGGTAAAGTTTCACACAAAAATATTGAAAATTTGTTTTATTTACAACATGAGATTAAAAAACATATTTGTGGTCAAGCCAACTTTTGTAAGATACACAGAAGCAGATGAGAACTTCAAAAAACTCACAAAGATTAAATTACCAGAGGCAGAGTTTTAGCAGAAGCTCACATATTTTCTGTAAAAAGAAATTTGCAGTAAGAAAGGATAAAAACAGATTTGTTGTTTTTACACAGTAAAATAGAGTTTTAGGCAGTGAAGCAGTCAAAATCAACATGTCAAAGTGTATCAGGATAAAGAGTATCAGTTTTTAAAGAGTATCAGTTTTTAAAGAGTATCAAGTGAAAGATAAAGTTCTAAAATAGATTGAAGATGAATTGCCAGCATGGGTCACACCTCATTAGCCCAGTTGCAGCCCAATTCCAACAAAAAGCTATTTAATTTGAATAAATAGTACAACTTTCAATTTGATAGGCAGCTGTCACTATCTTTTTGTAAAAAGTTATTTTATTTTCCAAGAGAAACTCCTTAGATGGTTCTAGGATATTTTGTACTACTTTTTGTTTAAATACTTCATCATTTGAAGTGTTGAGTGTGGATTAATTGCTGAAGATTTCTGTAGTCATATTTTATGAACCTAAAGTGTTTTTGTACCAATTTCAAGTCAATAGGCTCGATCAAAGCAATAAAGCATCATATTCAGGATTCGTGTGTTGGGCCACTTAAGTGAAGTACTTTCTTATGTTATTTGTCAATCTTCTTATGTTATTCATCCATTCACGAATGTGTTCTAAATTTTAATTTGAAATCAGGAATAGTTATATCAGAATTTGTTAAAAGCACTCTGTTATTTACTGGTTTTCATTTAAATGTGTTCTGTTGATATCCAGACTAGGGAAGCCTTAATTTCTCCCTAATTTAGATTTACCCCTACCTATTCATTCCTTATCTGGATTAAAGAACCCTGAATTGCTCTTTATCCCGATTAAAACCACTTCACAAATGAGCCTTCGAAGATCTTGAGTGACTCTGCTATCTTGCCCTGAAAATATTTGACTTTAGACCTTGATCCTAATTTTTTTGCTTGACACATTGACCCCATTAGCCCAATGGAAACCAGACCTATTACTATCCATCTCATTAAGTGTTTTTCCCACCAAACCAAATCAAAAAACCAAAACAAATTTTCCCTATATAACTAGCCTAAAATCATATATTAAAACAAAGTTAAATATTATAGAGAGAGCCCTCTCTGAGCCTTAGGAAGGCTAAATCCTAAAGCTTAAAAGTAGGTTTGTGGTTACCTCTGATATTATTTAAACTATAAATCAAAATCTCACAACTTTGAGAATTATTAGAGAAATCTCACAACTTTGAGAATTATTAGAGTGATAACATACTAGCGACTCCGTTGGGGAACTAACCAATCCTTAGTTTTAAAATAGATCTTAAAGGAAATATTTTCATTATCTTTTCACCTTAAGACTATTTTAATAAGTTGTGAGTATATTTTTTCATAAAAAATTGTAATTCTGGCTTCCAAAAGAGTCTATTATACTAGGTCAAATCCAGGTCCACAACTTGCTGTCATAGTGGATAATCCTGACAGAATTGGAAAAAAGAATAAAGAAGTAGAGGATTTAGGTAATAAAGTTTCCTTAGTCAGAGAAAATTCCCTTTCAAAACACCTATCAAGTTTACAATATTTAGAATTTGATATAAATTTTGAATAATCTTTATTCAGAACCAAACCAGAAAGTGATTTACGAAGTACTGTAATAGATCCTGATTTTATTTCTTTTCTTGAAACTAAGCAGGAAACTGTTTCAGTAGATTTTGAATCAAAGATTTTTGAAGTTTATGATAAGCTTGATGCAATAAATGCTACTATACTTAAGGAAATAGATGAAGCTATTTTTCAACATTAAGTTTAATTAAGTGCCTTATTAGCCTATACCCCTAAGCCTTCTACCACTCATTTAGATACCAGCCTTTTAGAATCTGTAGGATCATCATTATTCACTACCACCTCATCCATTATTTCCACCACACTTCCTTCCATAGATCCATTTATCCAAAAACAACCATTCCAACCTAGAATATTATTTCCATCCTCCACCACCTCAAGTCCATCCACTAGTTTTTCTTCTGCATTTACCAATACATCATTCTCATTCCAAAGTACCTCTTTATATATCCCAACTTCATCTTTTGGTTTCTCAACCACATTTTCCAATACATCTTCTTATATCCCAATCTCATCTGCAACTTCTTTAACTACATCAACAAGTACTTCTAGTTCTACCCCAAGTACTTCCAACTTACCTCTTAGCCAAGCTAGAATTCAAGCCATGGCTACTAGATATGCTCCCTTGGTCCTTCTAGCACAATTACATGACATGCCCCAAGATTATCAAAGAAAAATACCTCAATTTGATGCAACCACTCAATACACTGCCCAAAAACATGTTAATAAGATGACAGATTATTTTGAACTTCATGAAATAGATGATTCTGATGTACAAATGAAACTTTTTGCTCAAACATTAACTAGTGAGGTGAAAAATGGTTTAAAGGTCTGAATCTTGGTAGTATTGTTGATTTAGCAATTTTCCATAGATTATTTATTAATAAATGGGAAAAGAAGAAAAATTCACTACAAATCTTATCTGAATTTGAAAGCATAAAAAGAGCATCAAATGAAAGAGTCCAAGATTATTATACTAGATACAACAACATTTATAATTCAATTCCTGCTAATTTTAAGCCCCCTCCAGACTCTGTCCTTCTCAAATTCCCTGATGGATTTGATACAGACATAGCCTATCAATTGAGAGAGAGGAATCCTGAAACTTTAGAGCAGATGCAAAGTAATGTTGTTAGTGTAGAGGCAAGTTTATTGGCTAGAAAAGCTAGATTAAGAAATGAAAGGAGAGTAAAAATAAAGGAAGAAGCATCTAGTTCATATTTAAAGATAGATCAATTATCAAAAACACTAGAGAGAGTGATGGATATATTAGCTAATATGGAAAGGAAGCCACAATGGGATAACCAACAACAAATTAGAAATCCCAATTTTAGGATAAACACAAATACTGGAAAATCTAGAGAATCAGCACCTGACCAAACAATAAGACCACCTTCCCAAGAGAACTACGCTGAAATTTCTCATCAATATGATGATGATGAATATACCATAAATCTAATGGGTATTAATTATGATAACACCATCTTTCTTACACAAGAAGATCAAAAGTTATATGATTTACAACAAATGCAATTAGATTCTAGTGAATCATTTGATTACAAGAAAGGTTATGAGTTTGCTATCAATTAATTACATAAGAAATATAACCTTAGGAGCAAGAAAAACATAGAGCCTTCTACTAAGAAATATGTCCAAACACAAACAAAGAAAACAGTAGAGGCTCCTAATACTAAAGTTCTGCAAATTCTCCCTAGGGAAAACAAGCAAAACTCTAGTTCATCTTAGAAAGTTTCAAGCCTTAAAATTTCACCTAGTCCTAAAATTGTTGACATAACAGATGATGTTGTCCAAACATCAACGGATTCACAAAAATGTGTTGTTGTCAAGACAATTAATTATGCTAAAACAACAATTTTAGACTCCAAGACACCTACTGGTGATCTAAAATCAGCTGATCCACAAGCTGCCACTGCTAAAACAGCTTCTGAAAATACAAAATCTGCAAAAACATCTACTGCTTCTCAAACCATTCCTGAAAATAAAACAAAAATCAGTAAGACATTAGAAACTCAAACAGAAAATGAAAATACAACTGTAGAAAAAGAAGATAAACCTACTTAAACTATAGTTACAAAAGAGGAGATAATTCAGCTAGGAAAATTACAACCTCCATTTAATATCCAAGCTGAAATTGCCCAATTAAAAATACCAATTACTTTGACAGAATTGGTAAAACATGATTTATACAAAACACCTATCACAGAAACTTTGAATATGAATGATGGAGAAGATTCAGTAAACTTGAATGATGATCAACCTGAATTAATTTTTGGTCTTGGTGTTAATGGAAAACACCAAGATGGAGCAGTTCCACTGTTTTACATTAGCCTAACTATTCATGATCAAATATTACATAATGTAATGCTAGATTCAGGGGCTTCACACAATTTAATGCCAAAAACAATAATGGAAACCCTGAATTCAGACATCATTAGGCCTTACAAAGATCTCTTTTCATTTGATTCCAGCAAAGTGAAATGCTTAGGTTTGATTAAAGATTTGTGTGTTGCTTTAGTTCAATATCCTGGAAAAAGCATAGTCATGGACATTGTAGTAGCTGACATCCCTCCAAAGTATGGAATGATTTTATCTCGCTCATGGGGAGCTAAATTACAGGGATCTCTACAACTTGATATGTCATATGCAATAATCTCAGTTTTCGGCCAACCAAAGAAACTTTATAAAGAAACATTGATGAAGTATATGGTTAGTAGTGTAGAAAGACCAAGAAATTATCCTATTTACACTACACCTACTAACATGGATTCATTCATTTTATGTAACTCTGAAACTGGAATTGAAAATAATATTGAACTAAAAGAGAAAAACAAAGCACCAGACAGTGAAACATCTTTCATGAATCATTATGGCACCTAGATTTTGATGGATGAGTCAATAAATTAGGAGCAGGAGCAGGAGTCTGGATACATAATATGGAAAACAATGATGCAGAAGGTCATGCTTTTAGACTGAGTTTTAAATGTACAAACAACATGGCTGAATATGAAGCTCTCATTTTAGGGTTGTCGATTGTTAGGAATTTAGGAGGTAAAAGAGTGTCAATTATGGGAGACTCAGAGTTCATTGTGAAACAGATAACTGGTGAATATTCTGTTTATAATCCAAGACTAAGCCGATATAGAGACACTGTTTTAGATTTAATTAAGCAACTGTTAGAATGTGATTTTTCTGCAATACCATGAAAACAGAATATGCAGGCCCACTCCTTAGCAACTTTTTCTAGTACCTATAATCTGCCATTTCAACCAAATCATAGATATACTATAGAAGTCAAACACAGGCCTATAATTCCAGATAATCTTAAATATTGGCAAATTTTCTCACAGGATGAACAAATCTATCATTTCATGAACACTGCAGGAGAATTTCAGGGTTGTAATATAGACACAGACTGTACAGTAGATCAAAGCTTAGATAGTGAAATTGATTTGAATAATGTAGATATAAATAAATTAAGGTTTGCTAAACCCACTAAATTTAGTCAAGTAGACATAGATAATTTAGAAAAAAGTAGAAATTGAAGAGTTAATTGATGATGAATCTGATGTTTTAAATCTCAAAGATAACTTTTTACCAAAAGGATTAATTCCTTTAGAAGATTTATTTGACTCTAATGATGTTGCAAGAAAACCGAAAATGGAGCCACTTAGATTTGATATTGAGGAATGTAATATAGGTACAGAGTTGAAACCTAATATGATTAAACTTTCCAAAGCTTTACCTCAGGAAGAAAAAGAAAAATACATAGCCCTTTTTAAGGAATTTCACGATGTATTTGCCTGGAGTTATGAGGACTTAAAATCTGATGACACTAGCATAATACAACATAAAATACCTATAAAAGAAGACCAAAAACCTTTTAAACTAAAGCTCAGAAGGATCAATCCTGTTTTGATGCCTTTAATTGAGAAAGAGGTCAAAAGAAAGTATGATGCCCAAATAATTGCACCAATCAAATATTATGATTGGGTTTCTAATCTAGTTCCCACTAGGAAAAAGACGGGAGAAATTAGATTATGTGTTGATTTCAGAAATTTAAATAATGTGTCCTTAAAGGGAAATTACCCTCTACCAAAGATGGATCACATTTTGCAGAGAGTGGTTGGTTCTTCCAGAATTTCATTGTTAGATGGTTTTTCAGGGTATAACCATATTTTAGTCCAACCAAAGGACCAAGCTAAAACTGCTTTTACTACTCCATGGGGCACTTTTATGCATGTAAAAATGCTTTTTGGGTTAATTAATGCAGGAGCCACTTTTCAAAGAGCTATGATATAACCTTTGCAAAGGAAATTCATGAATTCCTTGTGATTTACTGTATTTTCAAAGACTGATAATGAACATTTGAATGATCTCAGACAAGTCTTTCTTAAATGCATAAAATTTGGCATCTCTCTAAATCCTATGAAGACTTTATTTGGATTAGAAGAAGGTAAATTACTAGGACATATTATATCTAAAGAGGGAATTAGGATAGACCCAGCCATAATAGAGGCAATTATAAACATTAGTCCTCCTAGGAACATTAAAGAGTTACAAGCTTTCTTAGGCAAAATTAACTTCCTTAGGAGATTCATCTCAAATCTAGCTGAAATAATCCGAGAACTTAACAATATGTTGAAAAAAGACTCAGTACTTAAATGGACTATTGAGGCAAAGCAATCATTTGAATCAATTAAACAAGCCTTAACAAAAACACCAATCCTTATAAGTCCTGACTTTAAAAAGGATTTCATTATTTTCTCCTTTGCTTCAGAACACACTATTGTTGCAGTTTTACTGCAGACAAATGACCAAGGCTATGAGAAACCTATTGCTTTCTTTAGAAAATCACTCAGGGATGCTACTTTAAAGTATAATATAATGGAAAAGCAAGCTCTAGCTTTAGTAAAGGCCATCAAAGACTTTAGAGTATATATTTTTTATTCACATATTATTGCCTATGTTTGAGACCTTTAATAGGGAGTCGCATGTGTGCAGACTTAAGAGAGCACTGTATGAGCTGAAGCAAGCACCTCGTGCTTGGTGCACTAGGGTTGACAACTATTTCACCGATTTATACAAACCTGTACCAGATTTTGGTTGATGGTAAGCTTTTGATTATTGTACTTTATGTAGATGATCTTATTCTGACAGGTGATGAGCAACTCATAACTTCTTGCAAATAAGATCTTGCAAGAGAGTTTGAGATGAAGGACATGGGACTCCTTCACTATTTCCTTGGTTTGGAGATATGTCAGCGAGATGGGGAGCTATTTGTTTCTCAAGGCAAGTGTGCCAAAGATATTCCGAGGAAGTTCCACATGGAGAGCTGTAAACCCATGGAGACTCCTCTTGCAAGAAACTGGAGGAAGGAGGATGCTACTTCAGGTGAGGTAGTCGACCCTATTTTTTACAGGCAGTTAGTGGGTTCACTCATGTACTTGGTGAACACATCACCAGACATATGCTACGTAGTTAACCATATTAGTCAAGCTATGGTTAAGCCGACCAAGCTCTTTTAGATGGCGGGGAAGCATGTCTTGAGATATCTCAGGGGCACTACAGAGTGTGAATTATGGTACAAATGGACAGAGGGAGTGAAGCTTCAAAGCTTCACTGATGCAGATTGGGCAGGCAGTCCATCAGACAGGAAGAGCACATCAGGAGGGATCTTCAGCATAGGATCGACAATCGTTTCTTGGTACAGCAGGAAGCAGAGATCAGTTGCATTCAGTTCAACCGACGCAGAGTACATGGCAACCAGTCAGGCGGCATGTGAGGCCATCTGGATGAGGATCTGACGGTGATACATTGTGATAACCAGAGTTGCATAAAACTCTCAATTAATCCAGTATTCCATGACAGGTCCAAGCATATTGACATCCAGTCACACCATCTCAAAGATTGTGTTCGAAGATTCATCATGTTACTTCAGTACATTCCCACGGAGGATTAGGATACAGATATTCTAACGAAGGTGCTCGCCAAGAGAAAATTCGAATACCACAGAGGCAAGATAGGGGTAGATGATAATCCCTTTCTTGTTGAGAGGGAGTGTTGAAAAGTCAACAAGAAATGTGTGTCTAATTTAAATTTCCCTTGATTAAATTAACACAGTTAATGTATTTGTTTAATGCATGAGAAATTAGTTAACTCAATTAAGTGAGTTAAAGTCAGTCTCACTAGTTGTAACTTATTGTTGCACTAGTGAGAGGTCAAGTGAATTAAATTATATCTAATTCACATGCAGTGATCTGTCAAGTGATTAATGATTTACTATTAATAGATGCATGCATGTCAGTTCTAATGAAGACCCAATTGAGACAGAGGTTAAAGGGATGTTATCTATCAGTTGTATTATTAGTAAATTGTCGGCGCGCAATTAGACAACCATAGGATTTCCCATGATGTATTGCGTAGTTTTGAAAGGTTGAATTTCCTAATTAATAGGGATCAATTTTTCTTAGAATTGTGCAAGTAAGGAAGGCTGAGCATAGGTAGGAAATTGGCTAAGTGTTGGTCAATTTTGTCCGGATCAATGTGAGACAATTGGTAGAGTGCAACAGACTCTTGTGAGAAGAGTGTATTGTATTGTTTCACGATTCCTTGCTTGATTATACAAGAAAAATAGAGGGGTTTTGAGCATAAAGCTTTCCCCAGGAAAAATATTTGTGTTGTGCGATTGATTTGCTTCTTTCTCTTACTTGGTGTGATTGTGCGATCATGTTTATTTTCCACAAATATTGTAGAGGGATTCAATATCTTGTTCTAGTATATTACATGATTGGATTGAATCCATTGGTATACATATTTTTTGTATAATTTCTACACTAAGGTTGAATTTAAAAGGAGAGCCAAGCTTCCTATTGGGCCCTTTCAACTCTAGTAGTATGGGAAAGTGATCTGATTCCCCTCATGATCCCACCCATTTCCTGGAGGAGGGAATTTGATTTACAAAGTCCTCATTCAAGAGGAAGCGGTCCAATCTCTTAGCCACCCTGGAATCCCCCACTCTTTTGTTCCTCCAAGTAGGGATATATTTTATCAGGTTTAAGTCTACATGATGCCTAGATCAAATTTTATTCAAAAAAAAGTCGACCAGTGGGTTTTCTTGTGCTTGGGGACCCTAGATCTCAGATAAACCCAAAGAGAAATTGAGGTCACCCCCCACCACCAAGTTGGGGGATTTCATAAGGGATTTAGAAAATAGATTGTTCCAAAACGATACCCTGTCCTGACACAGACCATAAATATTGACAAGGGAAAGATCAAAGCATAATTCGGGTGAGTAAAACTCAACCCCCAACACTAGTTCCGATCCCCAAGAGTTTTTCAGTTTCAAACTACTATCTTTGAAACCTAGATTCAGACCCCCTGATCTTCCTTTCACATCAACAACCACAAAATTCCAACCTTGAATCATTTTCCTAAGGGAGGTCATCACAGCTTCTCCAAGTCCCAAATTTTCTTGAAGAATAATAATATCGAGGAAACATTTTTGAAAAAGAGCTTTTAAAGCTATCTTCTTTCGATTGCTAGAAAAAACACGACAATTAAAAGATAAAAGGATCATTTGGAAATAATGATTGGGGTCTGTGTTGCTCTAAGCGCCCCTTGGAGGGATGATTGTTTTCCATTAGCAATGTCTAATTTAGATTTAATTTGAGCCTTAGATAGATCTGTCTTCCTTCCTCCATTTTTTCGAGGCATAATGGTTTCCTGAATTTTTTCCAACCCTCCTATGGGATCTAAAGACAGAGCCCTCTTTTCCCATGGACGAAGATTGTAGGGGGATTTCTCAAGGGATAGAGCTGGGATAGAATTAATAATGTTATCCATGGCAAGCAACATACTATTAAATTTTGGCAACTAGGTCCAAAATATGGGTTGTGCAACTCAGATGATGATCCCAATATTTTTATTGGATTCCTCTTTCGGAGAGGTGTAAGATTGATCTGACGATCATCTCGATCAGATGAGCAGAACATGTACTTTGAATTTATTCCACTTATGTGCTAGGTCAGCCTGGAATATAATATAGACTTAAATGTCTTAAAGGACGTGTCACACACCCCCAAAGATGCCTATATAATGGAGAGACTTGGAGTTCATTATACACACAATGTGTGGAGGATTTTCTTCTCTCTTGATAGCAATGGAGCTGCGTTCTCGGTGCTGCGTATTTGTGGAGTATTCTTTGTCTGGGTTGTCTTGGGGTTGTGTGTGACACACTTGGCTAAATGACCTATTGGAGACTTTGTTGGTAGAAGCATCCTGCTGATCATAACACCACCATTCATTATCTCTATTTTTTCTTGTCTTCCATCGATCTATTAGTATGTTCTATCTGCTTTAGTATTTTTTTCCCTAATCTAAAATGGCATAGAACATGTTCTCAAATAACATGGTATCAGAGCTGAGGTGAAGACAAAGCCCAATTTATGTTGAAAAGAGATCTCCGATCTATTAATCCATTGTGCAACATACATAGCCAATAAGGAGCTCGTTGGAGGCAAGAAGAACTCCGTCAAGGCAGCTAGGGAAATTATGTTGAGGGTCGCAGAAGGAAGCCTAACTACAATAAGGAAGAAAAGGATGCGTGGAGTGTTTTAGGAACTATTTGTAGGGCTGTTTGCTTCAGCAAGGAGGTCAAGGATCTTCAGGAGTCTACGCAGGTCTGTTTGGGCATTAACGAGGTGAAGAGAACATTGTTTTGATGGGGCTGTTAGGTGACATTCATATCTGTGGTAGGCCACATGCATAGCCACCTTAAAACATGGAAACGTGGGAGTTTGTGGGGTTGTTATATGCCCATAATAACAACCCGCAATAAGAGAATCTCTCCTTGCCTAGGCCGCAACAATTTAAGGGTTGTTTGATGGGTGAATAACCCTCATAAGAGGCTTTTGCAGGTCTGTTTGTATACCTATAGGGTGCCGATATCATTTAGGAGGGAAAATCTGTGTATAAGGGCTTGTAACTTCCATAAAGGAGCAGCGTGGAAGGGCAGCCTCCCATTGAAGGGTAGTCGCAGCAAAGGGGAGCAATTATGGGCCAGATTTTAGGTTTGTTAAGCAAGAAAGGGGGCTAAGAATAGCCAAAATATTCAGCGTATATGAGCAGCCCTACAGATGATGAAACCCTTAGACATTAGAAGGATTTTGACGTTTGTCCCAGAGGTAAGTTTGGGATCTGTTTTATGTTGTTTTAGTTCATATTTTATGTTCTGCTTGGGACAAAGTGGTAGCTGAAGCTACGACAGCTTGTGGAAGGTTATTTGGAGGTAAGGGAAGGCTAGAAAAGCTCCTCCATCTCAGCTGTTGTCATCACTAGGAGGCCGCATACCTCACTGATTGCAGTTCCAATACATTGGTGTTTTGGAAGGCTAGACAACATGGAGGATTTTATTCTCTCTTGATGGCGACAGAGATGCGTATTTGTGGACTATTCTTTGTCTGGATTGTCTTGGGGTTGTATGTGACACACTTGGCTGAATGACCTATTGGAGACTTTTCTGGTAGAAGAATCCTGTTGATCGCTATAACGCCACCATTCATTATCTTTGTTTTGGCTTGTCTTCCATCGATCTATTGGTATGTTCTATCTGCTTTAGTATTTTGTGCCCTAAACTGAAATGGCATATAAAATGTTCTCAAATAACATTGTGAAAGGTTGTTTGGAGGTAAGGGAAGGCTATAAAAGCTCCTCCATCCTAGCTATTTTCATCACTAGGAGGCTGCATACATCACCGATTGCAGGTCCAATACATTGGTGTTTTGGAAGGCTAGACAGCGCGGAGAAAGAGGAAAACTAGAGGATTGTTTTGGGAAAGAAAATCGTCAAAGGGACCTACCTGTAATGTCTAGGTCGCGGGCCTGTAGGTGGCATTTTGAGGGTCAAAACAACCCTATCGTGGAAATATAGGTGCCTCCTCACATAACAAGGCCACCGTGGATGTAAGGAGAGAAGGTTGCATCATTTGAGGTGTGTTTTGGGCAAGAAGGTTGGGTTGGTGTAGGTTACAGTGGGAGCCCTAAACTGTGACCAAATATCTGCCCATGAACAAACCAACGTAAAGTTTTTAAATACTGTCACATACCCAGAACATCACCAAGGCACCTTGTCTTGCCTAGGCCGCAGCTAGAAGGAGGTTGTCCAATGACTAGTTAGTGGATGGTGCAACCTGCAAAATGCCCTAACAGTCAATTACAGCAGTATACAAAATTCAGTGAAGCCCTTGTTGAAGATTGGAATCTCGGACTTATTGAAGAAGTGTTGGCTGCGGAAAATTCAAAGAACTTGGATTGCATCAGTATAATGAATTGTCACCCCAAATCCTCATAAAAGGTGACACACAGTGTCATTTAAAACCACATGTATCTTCTCCACGACCAAAAGGAAACTCAAACCAGAGATTTGAATTACTAAGCATCTCTTTTGGATAGTCCCTGCAAAATAATTATCATATTCAGTCTTCTGATCAGTTTGATAAAATTGTCACTTCTGCAATTGATTTCTTGGCTACTTGTATCCATCATTGCTTGCAAATTATCATCTCTAAGGAAGTCATTCAAAACTCTGGATGTGAAGGCTTTGTACGCAGTTTATATGCTGTGCATTGTGTTTAGAAGGGCCAAGAGGGCAGATGTGTACGGGTTACCTTGAAGAGGAGAAATTTTCATAGGTGATGAACATCAATGATTGATGTGCACTTATGACTGTGCTAGATCTGCAAAAAATAAAGGTGTCATATAAGGTATGGACTGGCATGAAGAAAGGTCGATTCAATATTTGGAACAACTATATGATTGGTTCCTAGATCTGTGCAAATTTAGGAGACAAATTGCAGAACTGAGATCTGAAGATTTGAAGCCCTAAGAAGCTGTCCTTTTAATGGAATTGGAAGGATTTTTAGAGGGTTGATTGTAGAAGCCCTTGATGCAATATTATGAAACAGTCAGATTGTTGACAAGATGGGAAAATATGTAAGCCCTAGGGAGAGTGATAAGAGAAGTTGATTTGTCATAGAGTTAGGCCAATTTTGGTAGCTTTAGGAGCAGTCTTGTAAAATGACCAAAAGAATGACAAATGGGTAGATCTGGAAAATAAGAAGCAGTGTAGGATCATGAGAGAAGGAATCATGATATTTTCTCCCTGTTTGACAGTGATATATGGCAGAATATGCATGAAAATGATGAAGAAGATAGTGATGGGTACGATAAAATTATGGCATCATCATAATCAACGAAAAGACAATGATGATAGTTCTGTAGCCACAAATTTGAGGAGTTAAATCTATGATTCTATGTCACTGTCATAGACAGTCACCCATGTTTACGAAATTCATAATAGCAATAAGCTTGTGATAGTATCAGTCTTACATTAAAGCGTAAAGATAAACTTGAAGTTCGAACTGAGAAGTTTTTGCAGCCTTCAGTCACGTTGTTGGAGTCTTGAACCATGATCAACAATGCTTGTGAAGTTTTGAACAAATATTTTATATGATATATGCATGATATCTACATGACAGTATACAACTATGAGTCTTGGATGGCTTTGACTGCAAGAGAATAAGACTCCTTTCCAAGTTAGTGTCTGGGATGCCCTCATTTAAAATAGATGTCTTCTCTCGCAAGAGAAGTTAGCATTAAGAGGGAGAATACAATTGTATATGCTCCTAAGCTAATATCATTGCTGAAAGCAAGAAGGCCCTCATGGCTCAAGGGTATATGGCTTCAAGGGGGAAATTCTGGTAGAAAAACAAGAAGCCATATAAATACCAGAGGTATCTAGCTACCATGAGTACAATATGAGCCTGGATCATTTGAACAAACTGTAAAGCATCAAAGTCTACAAGGATGTGAGGGTGATATTTGGGATATGGTTCCTAGACCACAGATCAAAACTATTGTCACCTTGATATAAGATCAAGCATGGATTTTATGGGAAAATGTGTTGCCTGAGACTTCTCCAGGAAGGCACTGATTATTATTGCACCTATAATCTATTATTACCCTTGTTTTTATGCAAGGATGGAATCTTCATCATATGGATGTGAAGACTACATTTCTACATGGTGAGATAAAGGAAGAGGTGTATGTAGAGCAACCTCTGGGGTTTGAAGTCCAGGATCGGGACACCCATGTCTGCAGGTTGAATAAAGCCCTCTATGGGCTGAAACAAACACCCAGAGCTTGGTACAAGAGGGTAGATAGCTACTCGATGAAGTTGGGCTTCACTCGTAGTAATACTGATCCAAACCTTTACTTCAAGGTTGATAAAGAGAAGCCTCTCATTCTGGTGTTGTATGTGGACGATCTCTTCCTGACAGATGTTGATCCTCTCATTCATCAGTGCAAGAGGGAGCGAGCTGCTCAATTCGAGATGAAGGACCTCGGATTGATGCACTACTTCCTAGGCCTGGAGGTCTGGCAGAGACCTGGCGAGACTTTTCCTTTCTCAAGGAAAATACTTTGTGAAGCTTTTGGAAAGATGTGATATGGTGGACTGTAAGTTCGTGTCAACACCGATGAAGCTCAACTTTAAGAAGGTGAGTGGCAGCGCTGCTGGGCCCATGTTAGCTAATCCTACTAAGTATCGTCAACTCGTAGGGGCCCTGTTGTTCTTAGTGAACACCCGTCTGGATGTATGTTGTGCAGTGAACACTTTGAGTCAACACATGGTTGATCATAACATTCGCTGGGTTGGTGCCAAGAAACTCTTGAGATATCTTTGTGGCACAATAAACCATGGGCTAAGATACACTTCCAGGAGCATGACAGTCCTTGGATATACTGATGCCAATTGGGCTGGAAATGTGGTGGATCGCAACAACACATTTGGACGTTGCTTCACATGTAGATCTGCTTAAGGTAGGAAACAGAAGTCGGTAGCCTTGAGCACCGCTGAGGCCAAATACATTGCAGCATGTATGGCCCGATGTGAAGTCGCTTGGTTTCGAAAGCTCTTCAGTGAGTTGTTTGAGCATGTGCTAGATACCACCGTTATCCTTCGTGATAACCAGAGGGAGATTCGTTTGTCATAGAATCCCGTGTTCCATGATTGATCCAAGCATGTTGATGGCTGGTACCACTTTATCCGGGATATGGTACAACAAGGCATCGTAAGGCTCGATCATATAGGAACTGATGAGCAGGTCACGGATATTCTCACAATGCCCTTGGGGAAGGTCATGTTCCTAACCTTCCGTGAGAATCTTGGAATCATGGAATGACCCTATTTGGAGGGTCCTGTTGGAAGATGAGCTCTGGGAGCTCCAAGGGGGTTTTGGGGATAGCCTTAGTGCTATAAGCAACCACATGGCTAGGCGTGCCAAACCTATTTGGTGTGCTTCTACCCCACCGTGATGATATTGAGATAGTTTACCTCTCTCTGATATATGCCTCGCATGCATCCCACCCATGGAGTTTCAGACTCATGGGCAGTACCTCTCATTTGGCCAATGAGGTGGAAAATGTGATAGAGACCATAACAAGAGCGATGGAACTCCAACCGACTTCGGTTCAGTGAAACTAACTTCGGGTTAGTATATGACTCTCTTGAGTCCTGGTGAGGTTTTAGACCTCCAACTGACTTCGGGTCAGGTAAACCAACTTTGGGTTGGTATGAGACTCTTTGTGAGTCCTATAGAGGTTTTGGACCTCTGGGCTGAATATGTCAGTCGGGAATGATGTCTTGGTGACTGACCCATTGTTGGCTTAGGGGGTCTTGACCCAGGTTCGGTGTGCAAGGTTTGCCAACAAAACCCTATACTACTGGCCCTTTCGGCAGTGACTTGCTTGTGCAGGTCAAAGTCTCACCCGAAGTAGTATGGGTGGGTGCTGGAACCAGGTTTCCGCACCCTGAGAAAGGATGGATAAGGCAAACAGAGCTGCGCTAGGTCCTGTAATCCCATATTATCTTATTCTGCGCAGGGTTAATTAGGTCTCTGCTCACATCCACGTGCACTAGATCTATAGTTATATGCTTTTATGACAATAACACAACATTATATAAACAGAACATAATAGATCTAGATCCAGAAACACACTTACACAGATCTTCGTAGCTTAAAGACAGAAAAATCACAATACAACAATTACCAACAATTCGCACAAGATTACTCACAGATTCAGTTCTCTATCAATCCTTCTTATTCATTCATTCATCAATTCTTCCTTACAATTCCCTTCCCAACCTGCGCACACAGCAGCAGGGTCCGCACACAGCTGGACTTGGATCTCTGCGCACACAGCCAACAGGAGTCCTTTCCCCAAAACCCAAACAAATAGTTTAAACAACAATTCGCATCAATATCTCATTATTCTTGTCCTTTACAATACAAAATACTTCTCTATTTATAACAATCTAGCCTAGACTTTACTATGGTCTGCAAACCGTGGTTTTCAGACCCCTAGTTTACCCTTTTACCCATTACAATGCATTCGGGGCTTTGACCCGCCCCAAAACCCCTGTGCTAGACTAAATCTAATAAAAAATATTCAAAATGGACCAGTTTCGCAGCTTGTTAGGAGACCCAGTTCCAACAGTCCCCCAACACAATCTTGTGACTCGTCCTGAGTCACTGTAGTGGTGCGGCTTCGATCTGCGCACGCAAGGTATCAAGAGAACTGTTGAGCTGAGGGAGTACATCCTAACTTTGGGCAGCAACATTTTGTGCAAGATCGACCATCTTCTGGGAAGGCAGATCTTCAACGGCCGTGGTAACACTTTCGAGAAGTTGATTAAGTCGCTTGGTTGCGCCATCAATGTCTTGTGTTAATCGGAGGGCTGAGGTAGTCCATGGCTTTAGACATTCGACCATGATGTGTTGTTTATGCCGGAGTTTCTCAATCTCATCTTGGAGGTCGTTGCTAGTTTTTAATTGTGCCAAGCGCTAGGCAGGTACCAAGGTAGGCAACGTAGCAGCAACCAAATTTTCCACCTTATCCCGAGATGTATCCTTAGCCGGGATTTCCTCTGTGACTTCCGTGCAAAGCTGGTGGATCACAGTCTCAAGCACTGCTTGTTGTGATATGGCCTGGATCAAGTCAACAACCTGCTGTGTAATGGTGTGCTAGGCTGTATTAAGATATTGAGTTGCGGATTGAGTGCGGTGACTAATCTCCCGGAAGACAGCGTGATTGAGGCTTTCTAGGGTTGTGTGGGGCAGCTGAGCCAAGTCCAGCTGAATTCCTATGGCTTCCGGGGGCTGCGCTCTGACCAAGGCATTGTTAGGGATACCCCAGAGATGACTGGCCTCCCTTAATGGGGCCGGGCTGCCACTGACTGATAGGGGTTGTGTCTAGCTTTCGTTGGTTGGGGCTTGATCCACTTTGATCTGGAGAGCGCGGAGGTCAGCCTGCAGAGAGTCGACCCCTGCCTTCCACTGGGCTGCAATAAGTGCCCACTTATCCTCCATAGCCATGGTGAATGTGTCCGCGATCTACTCCAGGTCACCGTCTCTTAATGTGACTGTCGCATCATAGTGCGCGCGGTGGGCATTCTGTTTCTTTCTTGGTTCGGATGCCGACTCCCCTATCCTCTTAGTGCTTGGGGGGGGGATGGTAGCTGTGTTGGGACCTACCTGGGTCGGAGCAGTATCAGGCTGCTGTGGCGGGTTACCCCTGGGCTCGGTTGTAACTGATGCTGGCAGGTGGGGCGCTATGGTCTCCCCAGGAGTGTTGGTGAGGCTTTTTTTCCAGGCAGGGGGCCACAGCGATATCAGGAGGTCAATTTATTCATCGGCTACCATATAAGGGAGTTCTATCCATGCCTCATTGGCGAGGCTGCGAATCCGGACATGGTGCATGTTAATTTGGAATGCGGAAACATGCTTGTATTTGTCATATATAGTGGGGGATAACCGGGGAATGTATGGCAGCTACGACACTACTCTGGAAGAGGATCCAAAAGACCTTGTTATCCTCGATGCGCTGCTTATCCTTAGAGTCCCATAAGTGAGCATACCGAGCGCCTTCGCACATCACATCAGGGAGCTTCGGAATGACCGACTCCTCCAGGTTGTCCCAAGCGACTAGCGGTTTGTCCCTATTGATGCTGTTGTGTGTATAAAAAAGCTTGTTGCTCAATTGCTTCCACAGGACGCTTGAGGCACGCCAATTGTGTAAATGAGACAATACTGCTAATTGGACTATCCTGCCCTCTTTTAAGTACTTCCCATCGGATGATGGAGAGGGATATTTGACTCGGGGCGGGTTTCCCAAGGAACGGTAAAAACTTCCCATAACTTGTCTTGCTAAAGGCTCGGAAACCGCTTCTCTCAATGGTAACTTCTGCTTTTTACCAGTGGGTACAGTTCCAACGGCTAGTTGTCGTGTCCCCAATGAGCTTGGCATACTCGTTACGCTAAGGTTACCTAGTTGTGACAGCTGCCTGTCTTCCCCCAACATAGGCTTGCTCCCTAGGTAGCTCTTGGCCCAAGACCAAGGGATTTTTATCAGTTGTTCTATTAAGGCCCCAAGGGGGGCTGTTGTTGGAGCATACCGCCTGACCCTTAGCTTTGTCACCATCATAGAGGTGGCCCGATGCATGGTGTCGCCACCTGCTCGACCTACAAGTGTCATGGGGAACCTGTTGCTCATTCGTGGATAACCCTGACCCTCCCTCGGGATGGGTTTGCCACAGTTGCTTCGACCCGGTGCAATTCCAGTCCTTTCCTCTGGGATCATCGTGATACGAAGACAACACAGCATTGAGGCTTCACCCAACCGGGTCTGCCAAATTTCTAGTTCCTTACTGGGATCCTCGACATCCCCCTCGTAGGATGGTACTGTGTCCTGGGTTGGATTGTCCCTATTACGCGCTGTCAACTTATAGATATAATCCACATCTCCCTCCTTGGTTATAGGTTCCATATAAATTTTTCCTTCCATAGGGTCTAATGGCACAACGACCCTTGTGTCATTATTTTCAAATACCATGCTTCGTTTTTTTAAGTTAATGATATCGCCTAGGTCGATGGCCCAATCCAATCCTAGTAGCGCAACATAAAGATCCGCATCCCTGGCGAGATGGATGACTTCGAAGTCAACCTAGACGCGTACCCCTGCGACATCCACAAGGATCCCAGAGAGCCTCCCCAGAGGTACTATTTTTTGGTGAATGGCCATTCGAAGCTAGATGGTAGATCTTTATAGCTTGGGTTCCCCCATGCATTGCCAAGTGTGCTTAGGGAGTATATTGGTGTTCGATCCAAGGTCTAAGATAACCTGATCCATCTCATATTTTTCGATCTGGACTGTCAGCCGCATCTCCCTACCAGTGTGTCTCTGATATTTGTATATTTGTTGCACATCCTTAATGTCGGGTGGTAGGGCAGTGCGTGTTGCGCAGCTCTCTAGTAAAGCCTGTAGATTTCGTACCACCTGGGGATTGCGCAGCAGCCGCATGCATGCCTGTAGGAAGGGTTTAACCTCCTCAGCTGCCTCCACATCCCCAGGGTGTGTAGATGGAGAAACTTTAGTCTCAAGGAAGTCCTTCCTAGCTTCCATAAACATCTCCCTTGCTTTGTCCAGGTCCAGTACTTCTTGGTTGCTAATCGCCCTGCGGATCAGTGCGTCAGTTTTTTCTTTTTCCTTAACCCCCCTAGTCGCCAATCCACTGCTTGTTACCACATTTACCTTTGGGTTTCTACCCCCTAGCTCGGTCTGGACCCTTCGCACCTTCGGCGTAGATGGGAGCTGTTTTTCCTGTATCTTCGCTTCCAGGGCTGGACAATCTTCCAGCGTATGGCCCAACCGCCTACAATACCTGCAGGACTGTCGTGAGGGGTCCAGGAAATCCTTTGCAAAATGCCCCGTGCTTCCACAGTTATAGTAGATCGATTGGCCTTGACCCCGACTTGTGCTTCCGCTTCGGCTCCCGTCCTTCCCTCCAGGTGGGGAGTCACCCCCGCCCGAAGGGGTTTTTGGTGAGGTAGGGTCTTCTGGTGATTTTCCCCAGTCTGTGACTTTGTTATGGAGTCGGCAGTCCTGCTCCTCATGGCTAATTGACCAACAAAACCGGCACCAGCGTCGCTTTGGGTTGAAAACGTTGGTGCCCGGACAAGACCATCGGTTGGTATTACACAACCCATCTGTGCAGCTCTCTCCATACCTGAGCGTAGATCTCCTGGAGCTCCGTTGTTCTAGACTACACGCCCTTGATCCCGGTTGACCTGGAATATGTTCTTGTATTGTCGTGTAACCTAGTTCCGTGCCATCCTCTCTTCCTTCCTCCCGATGTAGATTCTGAATTTCCTGGTGCATAGCCCCAAGCTGCACCTGGATCCGCTGTATCTCCAACGCAGCATCCTTCCTAGGCGTAGCTTCTAGTTTCATGGCAACTTCTAAGGCTTTATCTTGTGATTCAAAAGTCTGGTGACCCATAGGTATGCGTAGGTGAGGGAGTAGCATGGTGATGAACCATTCCGTAAGCTGTCTATCATCGTATTGAAATTCTCCTTCTCTGATAGCTTTCTTCAGGCGTTGAACTGCTTCCCATACAGACTCAGTTGCTCCTTGCTTGAAATCTTTTAGTTATGCTACAACCTGAGAGTAGGCTTTAGATTTCCGAAACTATTGTTTCAGGGCGTCCTTAATGATCTGGATAGTTGCGCCCCTATTTTGCGATACGTACCCCATATACCAGTCCAAAGCTCTTCCATCAAAGGCTAAGGATAGCTGCGCTTTTTTTGTTGTATCACTCACTACACCCTGCGCAACCCATACCGATTCTGCCACAAACCAAAACCACTCCATGTCTTCGTCGGCCGTGCCTTCGAAGGTAGGTAATTTTAAGTGTACTGCCATGATTTCTTAGGGGCCCATCGTAGGCGGCCCTCTCCACTATTCGCTTGTCAGTACTCGATCCTTTTCTCCGACTTTTGAGGTCCCGACAACGGAGCCATTTGTTGGCTTAAGGGGTCCTGACCCAGGTTCGGTGTGCAAGGTTTGCCAACAAACCCCTATACTATTGGCCCTTTCGGCACCCGAAGTAGTATGGGTGGGTGCTGGAACAAGGTTTCCGCACCGTGAGAAAGGATGGGTAAGGCAAGAAAAGCTGCGCTAGGTCCTGTAATCCTAGATTACCTTGTTTTGCGCAGGGTTAATTAGGTCTCTGTTCGCATCCACATGCGCTAGATCTATAGTTATATGCTTTTATGACAATAACATAGCATTATATAAACATAACAAAATAGATCCAGATCTAGAAACATACTTACACAGATCTTCACAGCTTAAAGACAGAAAATGCACAATACAACAATTACCAACAATTCGCACAAGATTACTCACATATTCAGTTCTTTATCAATCCTTCTTATTCATTCATTCATCAATTATTCCTTACAATTCCCTTCCCAACCTGCGCACACAGTAGTAGGGTCTGCACACAGCTGGACTTGGATCTCCGCGCACACAACCAACAGGAGTCCTTTCCCCAAAACCCAAACAGATAGTTTAAACAACAATTCACGTCAATAACTCATTATTCTTGTCCTTTACAATACAAAATTATCCTCTATTTATAACAATCTAGCCTAGACTTTCCTATGGTCCGCAAACTGTGGTTTTCAGACCTCTAGTTTACGCTTTTACCCATTACAATGCGTTTGGGGCTTTGACTCACCCCAAAACCCCTGTGCTAGACTAAATCTAATAAAAAATATTCAAAATGGACCAGTTTCGCAGCTTGTTAGGAGACCCTGTTCCAACACCCACTTCTGTTCTGAAATAAAGAGGCCAACAAAGTAAGTTATGACGAGATGACGCATGATGTTTGGATTGCACCAGTGGACGGAGTTCTCCCTAGTTGAGAGGGAGGTTAAATTTGGGCAACTAGGTCCAAACTCTGGGTTGTGCTTCTCATATGACGATCCCAATATTTTTATTGGATTCCTCTTTCAGAGAGGTGTAAGATTGACCTAAAGATCATATCCATCAGATGAGCAGAACATGTACTTTGAATTTATTCCACTTATGTGCTAGGCCAGCCTGGAATATAATATAGACTTAAATGTCTTAAAGGACGTGTCACACACCCCCAAAGATGCCAATATAATGGAGAGACTTGGATTTCATTATACACACAATGTGTGGAGGATTTTCTTCTCTCTTGATGGCGATGGAGCTGCTTTCTTGGTGTTGCGTATTTGTGGAGTATTCTTTGTCTGGGTTGTCTTGGGGTTGTGTGTGACACACTAGGCTGAATGACCTATTGGAGACTTTGCTGCTAGAAGCATCCTGCTGATCGTTGTAACACCACCATTCATTATCCCTGTTTTGGCTTGTCTTCCATAGATCTATTGGTATGTTCTATGTGCTTCAATATTTTGTGCCCTAATCTGAAATGGCATAGAACCTGTTCTCAAATAACACATACTACCAATAAATGGAGTCTCATACATAGGAGGCCTAGAGGGACCAGGCCTAGGAAGTAAGTTTATCAAAGAATGAAGAGATTATTGTAAATAGGTAAGGGGATGAGAAACAGTACCCGCCAAGAGTGGCAGCGATTCAACTGTTCCCATCTCATCCTAGACTTCAAGATGATGTTCCTTCTCTGGCATAAGCTAAGTCTTCAGTCTCTTAGTCTGGTATTGTTGCACCTCCATCGACATCTGATCCCCAACCTGTTGTGGCTCAACCCCTTCCATCTAAACATTCACCTCCTCTTCAAATTGTGGCCGAACCTCATTCTCGAAATTACCCCTTTGTCTTCTTCTCCTTCTGTAACCCAAAGGGCAGTCACGGTCTAGATGAACATGTTTGTGGCACTTGTGGCATTTGAAGGGCAGATGCTCGTAATCTATAATTTGATAATAAGAATAACCTTGAATTTGGAGATGAATTTTGTCTGCCAGGCCCTCCCTTGGGTCCACCCTTACCAATATGCGAGCCACATTCCTGCACTTAGTTTCCATAAACAAAATATCTGCCTCCAGATAGAGGCCAAGAGTGTTTCCAATGGCTTTGAAAACTTCCTATGTCCATAGCAGCGAGGGTAAAGTCGGAAGTCGAACCCATACCAGAATCTCTTCCACTTTTTCTCTGTGAGCATAAAAAAGGGGCGTCCACTTCTTAAAGAGTATTGGAGCAATACCAAAGCACCAGTTGGGATTCAAGACCCATTCCAAGGTCTCCCCTTATTGAAATAGACCATGAACCAACACTTGGCCAGGGTGATCACCTCAACCTTTTTTTCTGGAGCCCCACACCATGATTTGTCTATCCACTTCGTTATATATTTTGTTGAATAGAATTTTTCTCTCGCTCTTCCAACCCGAATGAGTTCTAAGGCTTCCATAGCCTTGTCTATCTGGATGTCGACTGCCAAAACCAAAATTGGGCATTCAACTTTTTTCCTTATTACCTTCCCTTTCTTTCTCTTTGTTCCACCATTTCGACCATTCTCGGCAGATCCTGTAAGAGACTGATCCTCTCGTACATGGTTAAAATCATCCTCGGGCGGCCCTAACCACTCCTCCACCTGCTTATCCAGGGTTATCGAAACCCTAGGTTCTAGTAACTACCCTCTACTTCTAAGGCGAAATTCTGGGGTCGCTCCCCCGCATCCTGAATATCAAATTCAAGAAGTGCTTCATTAACGAAACCTTGAAAAATAGAAGATGGTCCACTTGCCTGTTCCTTACAGCCAAAATCGGAAGGAAAAATGACAATTCCTTCCTTTTGAATCCAATTCTTCTGAAAGAAACCCTTTCCTTTCGCAACTTCCAAACTACGAGACTGCAGGGAAAATGCAATCTCATTTGCCTGCTGGCTCTCGAGCCCCTGAAAAATGAGAGTATTGTTCAAACTCTATCTCGTGACCAGCTCATTTGGCCGCCCTTCCTTGACCAGACATGGCTTCAGCCCCTCATTCCTTCTCAGTCCGCTACTAATAACTATGTCCTCCAAACCACTCGAAAATAAACTAGAAACTAGGGATTGCGGGGAGTTTTTTGTACTTACCCATAAATCTGCCTTCACCACTTCTTCCTGGTCCACCAAAACCTCCGTTGGCTCCTGACTTTCCTAAAGACTAATGTCAGAGCCCCAAATGACCACCTTTGAGCCACATGATTTTCCTGCTTCTAGAAACACTAAACTGCCTTCCGGATTCCAATAAATCATTGTAGCTCCTGTTTTTCCACCTGGTGATATAGCTGGAAGAGTCACCTTGGCCATGTTTTGCATAGTTGGCTCCAAGCCCCAGCCCAAGAGAATATCTTCCGCCTTCAGCTCCAAATCGACATATTCTGTTGGTTTGACCATGTTTGCTGTCTGAAAAGTAGGGAGATAACTGTAACCGCCCCTGCACCTGTAGTATATCCTTGGCACTTGAAGCTGTAGGTAGAAACTATGAGGATGAATAAGAAAACTAAAGAGTTTAGTCGTTTTTGTTGGGTGATAAACCTTCCTCGTTCCGAAACTGTGTTATTCCATAGGTGACTAGGAAAGCTGCCATGTAGTGACCAAGTGTTCATAGCCGCCTGCCATCCACCACCATTCTTATGCTTCCTATTAACCTTCATCGTTCCCAATGCAATTCACCACCAAAAGCCCAAACCTCATTTCTCTCACCGTGTTCACCTCATATTACCTTTTCCCGTGTTCAAGTCAAGTTTATCTTAACTACCCAACAAAAATTAATTAGAAAAAACAATAACATAGAATTTTTATTTTGACATAAGGTTATTTTATTTTAATTTCAAATTTATGTTAACTACCCAACAAAAAATGATAAAAAAAAATATTATTATAATTATCCAATTTTAAGGTCACAACCAAGCCAACCACCAAATTGGTGTATGAGATCCCTTGACTGCTAAGTTTACGAAGGCATACATACTTTAACCCCCTCTGGTTTTGAACCTGTGACCTCTTAAGAGGAAACACATGCTCTTAATCATTAGGCCCACAAAGATTATTTTATTTTAACATAGGGTTATTTTTTTATTTTATTTTATTTTGACCGAGTCAAAATATTTACATAACATAACACAATAAGACAACATCTCTTACATTTGCGAAGAAGAAGGCTCGAGATCACCTCTCGACACAACAACTCTATATATATTAATTATTTCCAACAACAACTATGATATTCCACTTATAAATTTATAATTATTCTCTTAATGATAATATTCCTTTAAAACATGGTGGGCTGCCAATTCACACATACAAATAAACTATTTTATCGTATAATTTCAATAATAATCTTCTCACCTGAATAGGCAAAGGACCTTCCCTCCCCTTTTCTAGAGGGTGGGTTGATGTAGTTGGTGGAACCGGATTTAATTATGATTAATTAATTTTTTTATTTTATTTTATTTTTTGTTATTTTATTAAGTATAATGTTTAAATTTACATAGTTTAATTTTAACTATTTTGAATTAAGTGATTATTTAAAATAATAAAGTGATACAAATCGAAATCACTTCTTTTGTTAAAATGGAATGCTTATACTATTCTTAAAAGGCGGAGGAAAACATCTTCAAAATAAGCCTTAAATGATTAAAAACATTTTATTTATTAAATTAAAATGACATTTATGAAAAAACTATAATAACACTTTTAAATATAAAATGGTATAATTAAATATAAAATGGTATATGACTTAGTGATAACCATTAATATGAATGCGTAACAACTCCCATTTAGCTTAATGGTGGGTCGTAATTTGAGTAAATAATAAGTTCTATCTTAGTGGTGAGTCATATCCTTAATATGAGTAAGCAATAATTCTCAATTAACCACTAATATATAGTGGATTCCCAACCACCACTAATTTAGTAAGCAAGAATATTTTTTTGATTATAATTCAATGACAAATAACTTGTGATCTAGAATGTGGTCCCAATGCGGTCCCAATTGTGACAACCCTGTCATGACTTATGAACCAAATAATAATCTGGTGAATTTAGGAAAAAAAATGGTGTACATATTAGACTTATTCAAATGCTCACAAATCATGCATACATGGCGAAATGATAAATGTATGGGTAATAGCTTGCTCATTCTTGCTAATGAAATAATGAAAAAACATATAATGAAATAATGAAAAAACATATAATGCAAAATATAATTTACATTCTTGATGTTTGTTGTTTTAGTATATAATGAAGTTTTAACACATTTTATTGCAAATTAATTTTTTAACTTACTCTTATGACTCCATGACTCCATTTAATCATTTCTGGTTGGCAATTTCGTGTCACCCCAACACTTCCGCTACCTTTTTGTCACTCTATTTCCTTCAACATTATTCCAATGACCCTAAGTGCTTTAGATACATACTCAACTATTTTGTCTCAATTTTGCAACCTTTCATCCTCCCTTATTGTTATATTGCATCATACAACACACTCTTCCTCTAACATCCACAAGCTACCACACATAATTCCAATCATGATTTTAGTAACATCATCATTAATCATGTGTTTCTCTACTCCCTATCATGCACTTTCTTCCTCCACACCTAAACTTTACATTATCATGATTGTATCACATGTATATTCTTGTTATGTTTTTCTTTATATCACATGCTTTTTCTTATAATACTTCTCTATATCATGCTTACATCAATTGTTTTTATATTAAAAAAAATCTTGATATGTTGCTACATATTAGGAATTTGGCTTCTGTGATCCATAAATTGTGTATAAAATCTTTCGGTGAAAATCACATTCAAATAGAACTTGTCGACGCGTTTAGAACCAACCAGTGTGGTTCATCATCAGGACAAGATGAGAAATATGATCTAGAACCTAGTTTAAATAGATACAGATGCTCCAACTCGCTGTTGTAGAATAACGACTAGTTGACTGGAATAAGAAATTGATAATCGATTTTGGAAATCTGGATGACATTTGATATGGGCACTCAAATCGTCCCATTTTTGACGAGCCTCATTTTTTTGGCGAGTTACATTTTTACACATTATAATCATTTTTTCAAAAAACAAATGATCTAGATCATCTAAAATTGACCAAAAACCCTAGGTCTCAAGTTTTTTAGACAATACTCCCCTTACAAAAATGAAACTCAAAACTCAAATATAATTCCAATCAAATTTATAACAAAAATTAATGAGCCTAATGATTAAGAGCACGTGTTTCCTCATAAAAGATCACACTAGAGGAGAGTAGAATATATATGCCTTTATAAACTTAACAATCAAATCGCTACAGAAATAAGTCCCATGTCCCACGAATAAGAAAATCTGATACACTAATTTAGTGCATAACTTGAATGTGACTTTAACACTTTATAACCCTTTGATGGACACATCTAAAATTGCAATTACCTTAAGTTTGATTTTCACTCCATGAAGTATAATTCCATTTAATAACACTAACCCTTTGATGGACACATCTAAAGAAAGTTGACCCCACTTGTACCTTACAATTTTTTTCCCTATCAAACACATTAATAAACGCAAAAAATAAATAAAAAATAAATAATTAACCTAGATAGTGACAAGGAACAGCATTACCACTCAAGTGCCGGCCCGCCACTAACGCCGACAGAAAGCTTGCTTATTTTGTCCGCTAGTGACATATTTTACCAACTCACGCTGCCCGAACTTGAATATCGGTAGCGACCGTCAGGTCCAGCGTAGCCGTCAGATGAGATGGAAGGTTGCATCACGCCCGTCCGATCACCGGCGCGGGCAAACGAGCGGTACAATGTGGGCCCCGCCGGTGGGAGCGGGAGATGTAATTAGCCGTTGATCTATTTCAAAATTGGTTACACATAGCCGTTACAACGGTCAGGATTGATATAAATCCCGGCCCCGATTCACATTTTTAGCAATAAGGCACAAAGAACGCAGAGCTTTCTCCATTGCCCCTGTTCTGTTTCTTCTTCTAGTGTTGCTTTTTCTGCGAGTCCTCTGTTTTTAAGTTGAGGTCCTCTGTTTTACAGTTGAGGTTTTATTCTAGGGTTTGGTTTTTCTGTGTTGCAAGTTTTAAACTGCAAAGATGCGTGAGATCCTGCACATTCAGGGCGGCCAATGTGGCAACCAGATCGGTGCCAAGTTTTGGGAAGTTGTCTGTGATGAGCACGGGATCGATCCCACCGGGAGATATCAAGGCACTTCCGATCTACAGCTCGAAAGGGTTAATGTTTACTACAATGAAGCGAGCTGTGGTAGATTTGTGCCCCGTGCTGTGCTCATGGATCTTGAGCCTGGTACCATGGACAGCGTGAGGACCGGGCCTTATGGCCAGGTCTTCAGGCCCGATAACTTCGTTTTTGGCCAGTCTGGGGCTGGAAATAACTGGGCCAAGGGCCATTATACCGAAGGGGCCGAGCTCATCGATTCCGTGCTGGATGTCGTCAGGAAGGAGGCAGAGAACTGTGATTGTCTTCAAGGTATGTGTGTTTCAGATTCGAACCCTCGACCTTATTATTTGAATGTAGGTTTTCATTTGTGAAAATTGTTGTGGGTTTTTGCTGTGCAGGGTTTCAAGTGTGTCATTCTTTGGGAGGAGGTACTGGATCTGGAATGGGAACCCTTTTGATCTCCAAGATCAGGGAGGAGTACCCTGATAGAATGATGCTTACCTTCTCTGTGTTCCCTTCTCCCAAGGTGTCTGATACAGTGGTGGAGCCTTACAATGCCACGCTCTCTGTGCATCAGCTGGTGGAGAATGCAGATGAATGTATGGTACTGGACAATGAGGCCCTTTACGACATCTGCTTCAGGACTCTCAAGCTCACAACTCCTAGCTGTAAGTATATTTTCTCAAGCCTTTCTTCACGTGCCTTGACACTGAGAAGTTCGACGTTGCATATAAATAGTTTCACAAATGCATATGGTAACGCATATCAAAGCTCGGTTTACAGGGTAAATGTCATGCTCTTAAGATGGGATTAGTTTCTATGTTGTTGCACTTAAACGATACCGTGTTTGATTATTTCACATCTCTACATGCTCTGTAGAGGACCTCTTTAAACTAGGGTGTAATCAGTAGATAACCCATCTAAATATGAGTTTTAATGGGTTTTGTCCTACTCAGTAAATGTCTTTCATTGGGTTTGTTGTCCCTGCCGTTGTAGAGCATCATGCTTCTCTCTGTGAAGCCTACTATAGCTAAAATGGGCACAACTTATCTAAATCTGGCTTTATCCCTATGAAATCCAAGCCCAAGATTTGCAGGGTAAAACTGGCCATAACTCCTTGATCCTTGAAATATGGTGTTGATTGTTGTTTTCTTTTTTCTTTTTGTGGTCCACTACATCCTGCTTCTTTCCGTGAAGCTAACTGTAATTAAAATGGGCACAACCCATGTAAATTTGGCTCTATCCACATGATATATGTATTTAGATGTGTTTTGTTACTGCCTATTTTCTGTGTGCCTAATCTAATGTTAGCATTAAAATATAGTTTACATTTGTTAAGAATGTATGCATCGAAGTTGTCCCTATCATCACCGGGGTTGTAGAGCGCCGTAGATTACCAGCTTGAACTCTTCAAGTTGAGTTGTCCCTATCTTAACCGGGGTTGTAGAAGATCACCCTAGATTTGCAGGGTAAAACCAGTCTGAACTCTTCAACACATATTCATCCACATTGTTCTGTAGATCTGTGTTAGTTCCTTTGGTAAGCTGAAGTGTTAGATTTAATTGTCTCACAGGACACCACACATGAAAATGTTAGGTTCTTCCACTCCAGCTCTTGTGTATTTTAATGCCTAGTTTATCTGGGTGAATAAAGTAATCTCCAGTCTATCTATCTCTTTCAGTTTATCTTATGTATTTGATATTGTTTATTGCAGTCGGTGATTTGAACCATCTGATATCTGCAACAATGAGTGGAGTCACCTGCTGCCTGAGGTTCCCTGGTCAGCTTAACTCAGATCTAAGGAAGCTGGCAGTGAATTTGATCCCCTTCCCCCGTCTTCATTTCTTTATGGTGGGATTTGCCCCGTTGACTTCACGTGGTTCACAACAATACAGAGCGCTCACCGTTCCGGAACTGACACAACAGATGTGGGATTCCAAGAACATGATGTGTGCTGCAGATCCCCGTCACGGCAGGTATCTGACTGCATCTGCCATGTTCAGAGGCAAGATGAGCACCAAAGAGGTGGATGAACAGATGATGAATGTTCAGAACAAGAATTCATCATACTTTGTGGAATGGATCCCCAACAATGTGAAATCAAGTGCTTGTGATATCCCGCCTAAAGGCCTCTCCATGTCGTCCACGTTCATTGGGAACTCAACATCCATTCAGGAAATGTTCAGGAGAGTGAGCGAGCAGTTCACTGCCATGTTTAGGAGAAAGGCCTTCTTGCATTGGTACACTGGCGAGGGCATGGATGAGATGGAATTCACTGAAGCAGAGAGCAACATGAATGATTTGGTGTCTGAATACATGCAATATCAGGACGCTAGTGCAGAGGATGATGAATACTATGATGATGAAGAATCAGCTCAGGAAAGCTAGAGCAAAAGCTACCGTAATGCTATCGACAACCACTAGTTGTTTCAATGCCTAGTAGTTGTTTGTTTGTGGATTTCATTTGCTTTTCTTGTTCTTTCATGGTCTGCTCTGCTCTCATAGAAGGTTTTGGCATTGAATGCATAAACTTCGTATACAACTACTCCATTATGTCCTTGGTATTGTTGGATTATAATTGAATTTTTATTTTTGTCAATTTCACGTGATCTATACATATTTCATGTGAACGGCAATGATAACAAGGTTATCCGTCGCAGCAAAGTAAAATGTAGCGTGAATTTACTTAATGCATCTTACCTTTTGTGCATCCCAGCTTTGGAAGATTCAGCGAATTTTGGGAATATTTTTGCAGACTTCATTCTTAACTTTGCAAATTCTCATGAAATTCATAATTTATTTGGTTGTATTGTTTCATGTGCAACATTGTACCAATTGTATGATTTATGAATTAAAAATTTCGGGCGTATTGTTTCATGTGCAACATTGTCTCAATTGTATGATTTATGAATTAAAAATTTCACATGTTATGAGTTTATCTAGTTCCTTGTCAACGATTGGCAGACATGCTTGCTGTCGACCTTTGATTCCTGGGTTAATCATCTATGAAAAAATCATTTTTAAATCTTGCTAGCTGTTAAAGGTTGATATTTTGTACTGT
Source organism: Pinus albicaulis (assembly GCA_034641835.2). Classification (NCBI taxonomy): domain Eukaryota; kingdom Viridiplantae; phylum Streptophyta; class Pinopsida; order Pinales; family Pinaceae; genus Pinus; species Pinus albicaulis. The sequence continues at coordinate 1,922,360,944 of CM076578.1, forward strand.
TAGTGAACAGCGCAATTGATCCAATTGATCCTGACTAATTAGTATACTGCGTGATATTGAATTTGATTTAATATGAAGTTGGATTGGTTGACATGCGCGCGCTGAAACAATTAACCCAGTATTGGCTGTAATAATTGACAGTATACTGTGTATGAATCCTGGTTTTCTGGTTTTATGATAATGTAGTAACTAAGAGGAATGCGCATTAGGGCAGAATGAAAGTGTTGGCTCCCATGCCAAGATCTGCAAATCAGCTCCAATATCTCCCAATCTGATCCTCCAAAGGAAAGAGAAACTCTCCCTCTGAAAAACAAGAGAAGGAAGTGGTGTCGTAAAGTCACCACGGCAACACCCTACAACACAGTATTACGCTGCTGCAGCAATAACGCTGTCCTGGAGGATGATGCTAAGAAAATAACCTTGCCTGAGCAGGCACTCGAAGTCCCCCGAGGCTAAGGGTGAGATCTTCGCACGGAGACACTCGGTGCACTAAACAGTGCAGCAGACGGGCTAAACAGCCAGCGTGCCAAAGAAAGACAAATGTCTCACTCAATAATCAATAATCCAAGAATCCAAGCATGAATGAAATGAGGAGGCTCCTCCATCTTTTATAGTGTTGGTTTCCCTCCAAAACCCAACGTAGCCTCTCTCTCCTCCACATCCTCATCCTTATCCACATTCTCATCCTTATCTGCATAGAAGCTTGGAGAAACTTCTAGAGTGTACATAGGCCCCCTCCTCCACGTGGTGTTAGGTCCCCCCTTGACTCCCACTTAAGTCACAACGTTGTGCTACTAGGTGGATGTCTTATTTTATTTAAGTGAGTTTAGACCCTCTTTACTCACTTTTTATTTATTTACAAACTATAGGTGGAAAAATAAACAAAATAGAATATTCCAATTTGCTGTCGCAAATTAGGAATATTACAGTCCCCCCCGGAAAAATGTTGCTTGCCCTCAAGCAACTGCCTGAACAAGTCTCCTCCTAGCGGATGCTCTCCACCGATACTGCAAAATATGCCTGGGTCCCAGATGCGCCACTGAATCTCCCCTGTACTCTGCATCATCCTGATATGAAGGGATCTCTCAATGCCAGGATCCCAAACTGATCTCTCATGGTACCAGCCAACCAACAATCCTCCCGGATCCCATTGCCACCATGGCCAATAATAGCCCAAGTCCCATGGCTCGGACTGCTCATTGCCTCTGGCTATGACTGAAGACCATGACCGCTGCTGCTCTGCATCTATGACTGTGTAAGCTGGCCCATCAACTGTGTACCAACTCATCACCTCTCTCCAATCAACTGCTAGGGTGGAACTGAAGAATCTCCATTCGAGGCATGGAGTCTGGAATATAATGAGGAACATCTCCCTCATGTGGATCCTCCATCCCCAAGCAATCATCCAAACAAAATGAGCCACCTCCCAACAAGGCAACTCCTGAAAATCTCCTTCCACCTCAAGCTCTGGTAATGAAGGTGGGCTGAAAATATGAACTTGGAAAGCATCATAACTTACCCCATGCTATGATTCTCTCCACTCATGACAAGTGTAGAGTGTATTCTAATCCTGGGTTGAAAAATTATTTCCCTCCAATGGCAAAGTGAAGAACAATCCTCTAAAGAAGGCTCCTCCAACAATGAAGAACAAGCTGGCCCAAAACAATCCATCCATGAATAATAGGACATGGTCATCATGGAAAATCCTAATGAGAGGTTTTCTGAAGTTTTTACATGATGATACATGATGCAAAAAATTTCTCACAAGGATACATTGCAGTCTCATCCACTGCAACTTCAGAAAATTACATGGCAAGCAATGTCCATGATTCATCACATCTACTAAAGGATAGTAAATGGTTGAATGTAAAAACAATAATACATGATCAAGCACTTTCCCATGGCTGTACAATGGATGAATATCAATCTTATGGCCCACCTCAAAAGAGAACAAACATTTGGCTGTGGTGGCCATATCTCCTTTCATGCTCCCATTAGAACATGCGGTGCAGAAATTGTGAGAGTTTTTCCCCCTCAAGGACACATCCAATTCATGTGTCTCCCTCATAATCAAGCCTCCCATAAAAATCTGATCTATATCAGCAAATGGAGACATTATCAGCAACAAAATGAAGAAAACGCTGAAGGTTACAAGTGATGCAAAGAGGCACCAACAGCTTCCCCAACAAGTACATCGCAGTTTTACAAGTTGTTGCTTCATAAGAGTACATGGAAAATTTTTTCTATTAATCATGCATGTCTTCATATGATACATGATATAGTGCAGCAAATGAACATACATGTGGTGATAAAACATTTTCCCAAGGACACAAAAGAGATGGCTGCCTCCATCATGTAGATTGGCCCAATACAATTCATGGAGCAAATTGACAAGCTTGCCCTCTTGTGAAGCAATGCACTGCATAAGAATGGTAAGAGTGTGCAAATCGATGAATGTATAAAAAAGCTTCTCACCAAATGTTGGAAGTAAGATGGTACATGGATCCATGAATGAGTCCTCCATAGTGTGTTGGCATGCTATGAAGAAGACTGAACCATGTGCTACAAAAAGCTAATCCTCCTAATGCTTGGAAATCCAAGTCAAGAAAAATATGTCATAGATGTCTCTATCATCATTACCTCCTCTTTGTTCATCAAGTGCAACAAGGATGGGTTATGGATCCACCATATCTCTGCTGGACACACTTCATCCATAGGGCTATGCTCTAAAGTGACAATGCTATGAACTCATGCAAATAAGCTCCTATCAATACAAAGCTCTATTCTTTGACATGCTCCTTGTCAAAGACTCAATTATTAATGCTGCAACAAATATGGAATACCTCCCAATATGGAAGTTCTTCCCAATCATCATCAAAGACCAAGGAGATAGTGCCATCCCCTCTTCCTGCAACATCATACAAAGTGTGAGAGCAAATATGACCTTTCTCTCCCAGAAACAAACAAAGCAACAAGACATTGTGTTGCCTCCCCATACCTCCATCATACCAATCATGTGATGAAGACACAATGAATGATATGAGTATCATATCAACACCATGCATCCATACTCTATGCTGCTCAATGATGCAAGTATCCAACCATCTTTCCTTCATCCTCCGACTCTTAGGAAGAGTGTTTTCCAAGTGATGGCCAAACTCTTTCAAGAGTAACCAGCGCAGCCAAGCCTCCTGCTGCCCGGTATCATAGATATGCAAGTACAAGTGATGGCCAAACTCCCTCAAGAGTAACCAGCGCAGCCAAGCCTCCTGCTGCCTGGTAGCACAGATCTGCAAGTAGCCTCCTAGCTCCTTGCTCATCATCCCCATCCACTCAATCACTTGTGGATGCCTCCTTCTCCTCATCCCGGTACTCCTCCCATGAGGGCTACCATCCTCCCAAATCAAATTTCTGATTTTGCACTTCATGGGATTTTGAAGTATAAACTTCTCAAGGATCAATGAGACCCTATCAAGAATCAAATAGGTGGTAGGAAAAAACCTCCCATCATGATGTGTATGGCTCAAGGGATGTCCAACACAAGCATGAGAGATGTTATCCATCCTAAGATGTCCTCCATCTTCTATCTGCTCTTATGAGAAGGGAAGAAAATTATTGCATTCCATGGTGTGTCGAAGTGCATCTCCAATGAGATCTCTCCTTGAGACCTCCCTTTCATCCATAGTCTTCCAAAACCAATGAGGTCTTGGATATGAAAGTAGAAGTTCCTCTTTGAGCTGAGAAGAGCTCATTGAGAAAGTGTCATCTTGAAGGGAGAAAAGGTTTCTTACTCCAAGATGTCTACCATCAATCTTCAAGGCTTCAAACCCCAACCTCCAATGTGATGTACAATCCAACACTGGCTCATGAGAATTATGGTTTGATTCCTTCTTGAGTGTTTCCATATTGCACTGCGCAGTGCAACCAAGTTGCTCTATAGTAGCAATGAGATTTGACCCTTGGTCATGCAAAAGTAAATCTCCACATTGATCAAAATAATTTGATGCAACAATGGAATGTGGAAATATTTTCATACCTTGATGTGCATTTGGAACTTCTTGTAGGGCTACAAGAGTCCCTTCCTTAAAAGTGTTGGCTGCCCCAACTGTTGATGCATGTGGCTGCTTCTCCATGAGAGTGACAACATTATCACAAGCCTCCTCAAGAGGTGATGTGATATCTTCTTTCTTTGCTCTTTCTCCATCAAAGGTTTGGATCAACCCTTGAGTGAACTCTGCAAAATTCTCCGCCCTTGCATGGCTCAAGTGGCTGCACCACCAATCATAGGCTTCACCCTCCAAATGAAGCACTGAGATTTCAACAGCTTCTTTTCCTACTACAGGATGTAATAGGAAAAATGCCACCAAATTTCTCACCCAAGTTTCTCCATCAGATGACCCATCAGAGGTAAACAAAAAAAATCTATTGCCTTTTATGTTCCACTGCATTGTCTCTTCTCTTCCTTCAACTGGATGAAATGAGGAAAATCTAGAGTCTCCCTGAAGGCTCTAGGTTGAGATCTATACTCAACAAGGTAATCATTGAGAATTTGATGATCCAAGTATCTTCCATGCTCAATATATTCTTCTTGATGAGAATAGGAAGTGCATGGTACATCCTCTTCTTTTTATTCAATCTTCTTGACCTCCTCAATGGTGAACGCATTTCTTCTAGATCTGAAAATAGATGAGAATAAACTCATATTTTTCACCGTTCTGATATTCTTGGGCTTAGACTCACAGGAATCAGTGGATCCCTCATACATGGAATCCACTTTGAGCTCTGCATTCTAGATCCCCCATTGTTCCTTCAACTTTCATCCTGCCTGAGCTAACAATAATCCTTGAAAGGAAAATTTGCTTTGAAGTCTTCCCCATTGGAATGCCATTCTCGGAAATAATCTCCAAAGGGTATATGATCATGCTACCTCCATTTCTCACTCAGTACTAGAGGTAAGAATGTAGGCATTGTGATATTGTCCATAGGCTGAGCCAGAACTATGCTCTGATACCATTGTAATATCCCTTTTTAGGGATATCTGATACCACTATAATATCCCACTCAAAAGCTCTGATACCACTGCAATATCTTGTTTCGGGGATATCTCTAAGTCATGGCAAACTCTAACCAAAGATTGACTAGGAGGGCATTTACCAAATATGTCGTCTCTAAGGAGAACGATATCTGGAGGCTATCTGGCCCTTTCTAGACTCTGTCTATAGATATGCTTGAAGAATCCCACTCAAAAGTGACTTGCAGCAATATGCAAGTGCATATATGAGCACACCATGAAGAGACAACGTTTTACAGTGAGTTGTGAGACAAGAAGATGAATATATATATATAGCCAAGAATGATGTATAGCAGAAAAAGATGTACAAATATTGAGGAAACAACCTCTCAAGAAAATAAATACAAGCCTCAATAATACATGTACATTGAAATGAAAGAACACTGCTATGTCTCCATAAACCCAGGCTATGAAAAACACAGTCTATGATAGAATGCTGCTCCAGAATGATGTCAACAAATGGATATGACAATATATGGCCCAGATACAATAGGGGAGAAAAGCTATAACCCTTATAAGAAAAAATACCTCAATCCTCCAAGGGATTGGCTGAAATACACAAAATGGAAAAAATGTCGGAGTTGCTGGGCAGCAGCTGGAACTCAAACCTTGGAACTAAGTAGAGAAGGCTGAATATAATGAGCAATCTGAAGTATACCTTCTCCAATAGATCTCCTAAGTGGAAGAATGATCCTTACACTTGAGATATTACCCTCCGATCAATATGCAAACCCTCACAGCAGCTACACCATGAAAATAACACAGTAACTAAGAGGGACTGCGCAGTAGGGGCAGAATAAGTGTTGGCCTAATGCCAAGAGCCACAAATCAGCTCCAAAGTCTTCCAAATCTGATCCTACAAAGGAAAGAAAGACTCTCCCTTTGAAAAACAAGAGAAGGAAGAGGTGTCGTGACGACTCCACGCAACACCCTACAACATAGTATTATGCTGCTGCAGCAATAATGCTATCCTGGAGGATGATGTTGAACAACTATCCTTGCCTGAGCAGGCACTTGAAGTCCCCCAGGGCTAAGGGTGAGATCTCCGCACGGAGACACTCGGTTGCACTAAACAGTGCTGCAGATAGGATAAATAGCTAGTGTGCTAAAGAAGACAAATGTCTCACTCAACAATCAACAACTCAAGCATGGGTCAAATGAGGAGGCTCCTCCATCTTTTATAACATTGGTTTTCCCTCCAAAACCCAACTTAGCCTCTCTCTCTCACCTCCACATCCTCATCCTTATCTGCGTAGAAGCTTGTAGAAGCTTCTAGAGTGTACATAGGCCCCCTCCTCTACATGGTGTTAGGCCCCCCTTGACTCCCACTTAAGTCAACATTGTGCTACTAGGTGGATGTCTTATTTCACTTAAGTTATTTAGACCCTCTTCACTCACTTTTATTTATTTACAAACTATAGACGACAAACTAAACAAAAATAGAATATTCCCATTAGCCGTCGCAATTAGGAATATTACAGCTTCCATGCCTAGTAGTTGTTTGTTTGTGGATTTCATTTGATTTTCTTGTTCTTTCATGGTCTGCCCTACTCTCATAGAAGGTTTTGGCATTGAATGCATAAAATTTGTATACAACTACTATATTATGTCCTTGGTTTTGTTGATCATAATTGAATTTTTATTTTTGTCAATTTCACATGATCTATACATATTTCATTTGAACGGAAAAAAAAAAGGTAACCCATTGCAACAAAGTAAAATGTAGTGTGAATTTACTTAATGCATCTTACCTTTCGGATTAGACTAGTGCATCTCAACTTTGTTTTTGTACTAGTGCATCCTAGCCTAGATTGGAAGGAATGCAAAGTTATGGAAGATTCAACGAATTTTGGGAATATTTTTGTAGAATTTATTCTTCATTGTGCAAATTCTCATGAGTTTCATAACAATACAATAGTTTCCAAAAAAATATTTGAGTATGGACATTCAATTATTAGTTACTCGTACTATGAAAATGCAATAGTATTCCTACAAAACCTTATGTATAATGAGTACATGGACATTTTCTTTCCTTTGCCTTTCTCCCTTTCAAAAGGCTTCAAAAAACATGTCCAGATGGACTACACTGCAAGGAATGGTATTCCTTTGGCTCAGGTGCATGAAGGATATCTACTTCATCAAAATCACTCGAGGCTTCCACTGGGCCTCTGTCTTTTTGAGGTTCCTACCATTTGTGTGTCAGAGTAGACCACAACTAGAATGGAAACCTGGTCAATATTACCAATGAAATGACTATAAGCTACTGTTTCTGGTGCCTATGTCCTCCAATTGTTATTTTATTTTTCCTTTTTGATTAAGATATTCTATGCAATGCTGACAGGTATGAGGAGTTAACACGTATTTGTGTGGTGTTTCAGTAAGTGAAAAACACTTCTCTCAAGTTTTCCTTGTATCAACGAATTTCTAGTTTTGTTTCTTGAATCATAGTTTTTTTAATCTCAGTGGACCTTTGTGACCTTTTAAGTTCAACCTTATTCTCTTTTACACCCAGAATTACATGGTTTAGAGATGGATGAGCGTATATATTCATTTCTTTGTATGGTCACACTCTGCCCTCAAGGGTTTTGTTTTTCATGCTCAACGTAATGGTCACTGTTTTTGTTTCAAAGGGAAATCTCATGGGAAACCCAAGGATGCTTCATCACATTTGAAGATGGTATACAGGTTCCCAAATAAGCCCATTGGCATAGATTAGTGCACCTTACCCAGCGGGGTTTAACAAGGCACCTGCTAGTATGGAACTAAACAAATTCTCAACAATATGGTGACAACCAGTTGAGATATAACCCCTTGTGTTAAGGTAGCCCCCACTGTCACATAATAAAGTGATGGAATTATGCTTTTCACAAGAAACTTATGAAGGAAACCCTTTCTTTCCATCTTATCCCAAAACTTTGAAGAAAATGAAATCACTCTATGAATGAAGTATAGTAATGGACTATTTTATCTTTCTAGGAATTGAATTCCAATCTCATCAATTGTAGACTACAGATCCTCAAAAATAATACCTTTGGGTTGTGACTTTTGACTGCCGTTGTCTCTGCTAGAATTCAAAATGATCTGATTTCAAGTACAATGTTGAAGAATTTCTCCAATCTTGCTAATTGTCAATTATTCCATATGTAATTAAGTCTTTTTGCTATATTCAGTTTGCAAGCATGGGATTTAGTTGGGCCCTATAAGTGCGATGATATTATACTCAGTTTATCAAATAGACAAATCACCTCTTAATTAGCATTCTCTCTATTTTTCAGGTGTTCATCAATGTCCCATGGTATTTCAGTGCACTGTACTCCATGTTGAGCCCTTTCTTGACACATCGTACCAAGAGAAAATTTGTAATTGCACGTGAAGGAAGAGTCACAGGGACCTTCTACAAGTATGTGAAATTCCTTCTCTGATGTAGTGAAAATATGATCAACCTCAATTGAAGACTCTGATTATATATGATAGAATGAAGGATATATTCAATAAAAAATTTCTAGAAACTTATTTAATACTTGATTTTACTTGCAGATTTATATCTCTAGAGAATGTGCCTATACAGTATGGGGGAATTAGCAGGACAAAGATGTAGATTTTGGACCTCACAAGCCTACAGTAGGGTTCTCCATTAGAGTTGGGGAGAAAATCAATCTTGAGATTGAGGGAGTGGAGGTAATGTACGTCAGAAATTGCTTAAGTTTGCATATTTTGTGTCATTTCCTGCATTCAAAATTTTTGCTTTCGCCTCAATTTTGTTTCCAATATACTTCCAAATTTGATGAGTTTTAGTTTTGGAAATAAATTTTATGGGTGTTGGATTTGATATCTATGCTATTGGGATTTTTCTATTGAATTCTCACATTCAAACTGTCTATGTTGTTCAGGCGGGAGCAACAATTTTGTGGGACCTCATAGTTGGTGGGTGGGATGTTTCCTATCGGTTAGAGTTTGTGCTGAGTGCACAGGGAAGCTATTAAACTCTAATTGACAAGAACAGAAAGTTGTCTTCATCTGATGAGCCAATTTTCAATTCCTTCAAGGCATCAGAGGCAGGGAAGGTAGTTCTGATAATAGACAACTCCTCTTCAAATAAGAAGAAGGCTGCAACCTATAGATACATGGTAAAAAAGAACATAGTCTAGGATTTTGAGCCTCACAGTAGATTAGATGTACTTAGAAAGCTTTCTTACATTCAGCAATCAGAAATGTTAGTAGTTAATAATGTGCCATCATGTTGGAGAAGCAAGTTTGTCTCCTTCGAAGCTGGAAATTTTATCTACATATGTAGTACTATATAAAAGTTAATATTGGTAATAATAAAGGTTGGTTGTATTTCTAGAGCAGATCATCACTATGAATTCCACAACTTTTCATGTTTGTGATTGATAGGTATATGATATACATGGTAAAGCAAGTATAAATAAAATTTATAAATATTGACCACCCCAAGGATAGTTAAATTTTTTATTTATTGTTTACCCCATACACAAATCTATATAAATAATATTTTTAGTTCGAAAATTGAATATTGTATTACGTTCCTCATCAATAAAAATGTTCTTCAAGGAATGGTCTACATTCAAAGGATTACCTATATGTAAATGAAATCAGTCTGTTGCATTTGGCTACATCTTTTCTAAAAGCTCAAACTTATCTTAAAATAAAACCGATTGTTTGCTTTGTCTTTTTGGTTACTATATAGTAAGTATATCATGAATTCAGGACCAATGCAACTCAGAGAACCCAAATGAAGGGGGAGAAAAACTATATTTGAGGGTGAAGCACTTTGTATTATACATATGAACATATTATAATTTAAGATACTGCAACCAAGTGGATTTAAATGAATGGGATACGAAAGGTGATGGGTTTGGATAATAGATAGCAATTTGGTCAATTATGTTTTGATGTATATATTTGTTTAATTAAATTTTTTATTTTATTATATTAAAGAGTTGTGACCAATTTTATTTCATGGAAATTATAATATTATCACTATATAAATTTTTTAAGATTAGGGATGAGTTGAAGTTGTTCACTATCTTATACTTTCACTTTATTATATTTTAAACAAGGATTAATGCTCCTCTCACGAACTATGTACATATTCCATAGAGGTCGTTGAATATGCATTTTGTGGACAGTTTTTTTTGAAGGTTTTAGAGGTAGGCATGAAGAGAACAAAGCAATTTTCAAGATAACTCACAAAAGTTGATAAACAAACCACCCATTCTTCCAAAACATTTAGTATTATCTCCAAATTTATCACCTACATCACCTTTATCTCACATGGAAGATGTATCCCCTCTCCCTGGCGTTACTTTGCACCTCTCGGTGCAAATGCTATTATTACTTGATTTTCCATGCTTATGTGGAACATGGTTGAGACAAGGAACCATAACAACAATGGATTTGCATGAAAGCTTTATATTTTTTTCAAATGTGAAAGTTGTGATGCGTTACTAAGTTTCTTCATTATTTTATAGATAATTACACATCAAACCAACTTTACTCCTTGACTGGCATTGCATTCAACGTTGTGCAAAAGTATGATTTAAATGTATCAATCAAAAGTATGATTTTATCTATATTTGATAATGCAAGTTGAATACATCATACAATACATAGGAGTGCTATGGCTATGAAGTTCAATATGAAATAATCTATTGATTTCTACTATTACTATTATATAAGGGGTGCTCCTCCAATGGAAATTTATTGGCTATGTGAGGAAGGCTTTGTGGAATTTGTATTTACAATAAGATTATGTATAGCTAAGTTGCAAACAACTAAGTAGAGTTTGGTAGGAAGTTTGGAGTATGTGTAATTCATAAAGATCTTGTCTTCTCTTCATTGATGACTTTTCAATGTGCGAGTTTTGAGCAAAGCCATTGCATTATCAATGTGTCAAGGCTCAAAACTGGACCTATATGTCAACTACTTATGATCATTTCTAGGAACATGAATCCTAATTTTTGTAGGTTTAAAATTTATCACAAGTTTGCTCTATTGTGGTCAAATTTGTGGAGGTTATCTCAAAATTTATTTAAGGTGCCATGGATCTAAATTTCTTATGAAATTTCAACACTATAACAAACTTTGGTGCAAATTGTTGATCAATTCTCACTTGGTTAGGGTTATAAATGTTAATGAAATTTTTGTGTGCATGCATGAGAGTTGGGTGCAAATGCACAATGTTGTGTAGCATTAGTGTGATAAATATGCGATAGTGCAAAGCATAGTTTTGAAGATTAGTCTAAGTTGACTCATACCTAATCAACTCAGTCAAGTTGATTATTGGTTGAACGGTTAATTTTTGGTTCAATGGACAGAAGATCTTGCAGACCCAAATACCAAAGGGCAAAATGGAGCCCATCATGGGGTCTCTTTGTAATTCTCCACCACTGCTACCTTCCATGCTTCCTCAAACTCCTATCCAACCTTAATATCAGTGCTAGTAGTAGCATGAGAAACAACACTACACTTAGCAGAACTAGAAGAATGCATTTTCCAAACTACACGAGAACTACTTCCCTCACGAGTCACCATGTGCCATGTTTGGTCTCTGTGGTTTGCTTCCTTCAACTCCTGGTTCAACTACCATATCTTCATTGGAACCAACACCTTGAACTCCACTAGACAACGATTCACCATTTTGTACTAGTGATTCTCCATTTGTACTGGTGATTCGCCATGATTTTACAAGATAATATAATCTCGTGAGAGACTCACCAAAAAAATTATATATACATATTATATTATTAATAAAATCGCCTTCCATTTTTCCTATGTATCATGGGGATTCACCCATTTATTATACATATAAATTTAGGGGGGTTCTTAAAATTTTCCTTGATCAGATCGGTATGCTGGAAAGAATCCTATCTAATCTCATCCAACTCATTGAGCTGCAAAATTATCTGCTATTGTGCCTTCTCAAGGTCTATACCCAAATCTGCTGCCATCTTGAAAGTTCTGATCTGAAATTCAATAGGTAGTAAAAATTGTTTTCCATACACTAATTCATATGGGGAGAAGCCAATAGTGTTTCTCCATGTGATCTTGTAAGCCCACAATGCCTCAGGAAGTCGATCAGACCAATCCTTCTTATGTAGTTGCATTGTCTTTGTAAGGATTGTCTCCAACATCTTATTTATTGATGATGGACTTCCGATGAGTAATATGATATTTCTCTACAATTCCCTGCAGAAGCTTTGACACAAACTGGGTACCCTGATTAGTAACTATCTCCCTTGGTACCCCAAATCTTACAAAAATATCATAAAAAAGAAAAACAAAATCTACCATTGCTTTCTTCGTTGCTCTAGGTAGTGCTCTTGCTTCCACCCACTTTGTAACATAATCAATGCAAACTAAAATATACTTCTTACCTTTGTACATAGGATTTATGGGACCTAAAAAATCAAGAGCCCACCTCTCGAATGGTTCTATGATAACTTGTGGCTGCAAATGCATTTCATCTGATTGAACATGACGCCCTATTCTTTGGCAGTTATCACATTTCCAGACATACTCCTTTGCATCTTTGAAAAGACTTGGCCAATAGTAACTCGAGAGAAAGATATTGTAGGTTGTTCGCTTATCTGCAAAGTTCCATCCACAAGGTTCATCATGACAAGCTCTCAAGATGTCATATATCTCATCCTCTCTGACACACTTGCAAATAATCAAATCAAGTCCAGTGAAAAAGAGCTCACCCATAATCCAAGTGTAATCAACACTTTTCCTAACAATTCTTCTTTTCTAATTAGATGAAAAGTAGGGTGGAAACTTTCCTGTAGCAAGGTAGTTGGCCATGTCTGCAAACCAAGGTGTTTTGACAGAAATGGCAAACATACTCTCATTAGGAAAGTTATCATTAACAGGAACATCCTCACCTATGTGGTTGAGCATAGATAGGAAATCAACTACCTGATTTTATTTTCCTAGCTTGTCTAATACTATGATGTCAAATTCTTGCAGCAGCAAAAGCCACATAGTGATCTTGCCATTAGTGACTAGTTTGTTCATGAGATATCGGATGGCAGAATGACCAGTGTGTACAAAAACTTCATAGCTAGTGATGTAATGTCTAAACTTGTTAATAGCATAAATCACAACAAGGAATTCTTTTTTCAGTTACTGTTTAATTCAGTTCTGTAGGAGTTAAATTTTTACTAACAAAATAAATAGCATGGGTTACGAGATCTTCCTTTTGACCCAATGCTACTCCTATGGCTGAATCAGAGGCATCAATGGAAATGTGAAAGGGAAATTTCCAATTTGGGCCTCTCAAGACAAGTGCTAAAGAAATCTTTTCCTTGAGTGTATAAAATGTAGTTTGACAGTCATCATTCCAATGAAATTCAGATTCTTTAGTCAATAATTTAAACAATGGAGAGTTTACCTTTGTAAAATTTTCAACAAACCTTTTGTAGTAGCCTGCATGTCCAAGAAAACTTCTAACTCCTTTTTGACTGGTTGGTGGGGGTAGATTTATAATAACTTCAATCTTTGTCAGATCAACTTTTATCCCTACATCGAAAACATGATGACCCAAAACAATACCCTCAGTCCTAATCATAAAAAAAAATTTCATTACTTAATGAAATATTAGTTTCTCTACATCTATGCAAAACTTTCTTGAGATTATGTAAAGCTTCTTCAAAATTATCACCCATCACTATAAAGTCATCCATATAGACCTCTACGCAATCATGCAAAAGGTCAAAGAAAATACCAAGGACCACCCATTGAAATGTGGCTGGTGCGTTGCATACACCAAATGATAGTACCTTGTATGCATAGGTACCCCAGGGACAGGTGAATGTCATCTTATCTTGGTCCTCAGGAGCTATCCTGATTTGATTGTACCCACTAAACCCATCTAGGAAGGAAAAATACTTTTTCCCTGCTAGTGTGTCCAACACCTGGTCTATAAAAGGCAAGGGAAAGTGATCTTTTAATGTGGCTTTGTTTAATTCCCTGTAGTCTACACACACTCGCCATTTACCATTCTTTTTAGGAACAATAACAAGTGGAGATACCCGCCGACTATCTGAGATAGGATAAATGAACCCTACATTTAACAATTTATGCAATTCATCTTTCACAATTTCTTTCAAAGAGAGGTCCATCCTCCTTTGTGGTTGTCTCACAGGCCTAACATTTCCTTCTATATAGATATGATGAATGCATATATCTTGGTGAATGCCCCTCATGTATGTGTATTCCCAAGAAAATGTGTCTGAATTTTTTTTCAATGCTTGAATTAATTGTTTTTCTTGTTCAGGAGTTAAGGGAGAATTGACATTGAAAGATTTTCCAGGAAAAATTTCAACTACCTTACCCCCCCATTTAGTTATTGAATATACATGGATTGCAGATAAAAGGGTTGAATGTAGCTCAGTTGTTGTACTATGTTCGTAAAAATCTTTCAGATTAGTAATGATATCTAAATTATGACTGGACTGCCCTTCTAAATGTTGTGGAAAATCAGGATTAGAAATACAACAATTTATCAAAATTACTTCTGAGTTTTCCTTAAGGCTCATGGCTTGGGAAATTATTAAAACTAGTTGGGTACATTTTGAATCATGCTCCTCTTCTTCAACCCAATGAGTATTTTATGATCTTAGGAGAGGTTTAGTAGGGGGATACAAATTTACATGCTTTGTTTCAACTCCATGAGTGATGGTCATGTTTCCAGGCCTACACCCTATGTAAGCATCTGCCATGGCTAACCAAGGCCTCCCCAAAATCAAAGGATGCCCTCCCAAGTTAGTTTTAGGTTGAAGAACATAAAAGTCTGAAGGGTACTCCCAAGAATCCAATGAGATGACAATGTCTTATAATACCCCCTCCAACTTTACCTTAGACCTATTTTCTAATTCTAACATGGTAGGTGTATGAAGTAAGTCAAAGTATCCTATATGAGATAAAGTGTCCATAGTCATCACATTAATCGTTGCACCTAAATCAATTAAAGTGTTATTTATGGGATACCCATTGATAAAGGTGGTAACCACAAGGATTCCAGGGTCTGCATATTTTTCAGTAACAAATCTGATGGACATTATGCTTACAAATTTTCCACCTACTTGAATTGTAGAGGGTTCTTTCTTATGTCTTCTTGGTTTCTTGGTACATAGCTCCTTTACTGTTTTGGCATATATAGGGATATCCTTAAGTGCTTGCAACAATGGGATCTTGATGCACACATTTCTTAGTTCAGACACAAGATCAAACTCAAGTTGTTTTATTTTCATTTCCAACCTCTTTGGAAAAGAATGCTGGACAATATGGGATGAGGAAGGCTCTTGTGGTCTTGAAGTGGTTTTTTCTATTGGTTCGGGTGTGTTTTCAATTTCAGGCATTTTGAGAGTGTCTTCCTCTACAATCTCTTCTACCCTTTCAGGTTGAGTCACCACTTTTCCCGATCTGAGTGTAATTTCCTGTAGCGACACAGGAAATTCCTGCAGCGCTGGAACATAAATTTCCTGCAGAGGCTGCGATGTAATACAATAAGTAGGAAAAGTGGGATAAGTGACCACTCTAATATTGTGAGAAGATTGGATGGTTTTATTGTTGGGGTTAGATACTGGCTGAGCAAGAAGTTGTGTGGGACGAGGTTGGTTTGGTGGGGCAGGTAAATGAAGTTGCTGTTGTTGTGGTTGTACCATTTGTTGTGGTATGGGCTGTGGTGGATAAAAATTATGGGATGGAAAATTCAGTGCAGTAGGGTAATAAAGGTTCCCCTGCCAAGGTTGTTGTGGAGGCCAGGTCTGCCAGGGCATTGGAATATCCCACATATGATTCTGAGTATAAGGAATTTGAAAATGTGATTGTGTCTGATCTAAATATGGCCAAACTAGTTTTGTTGTGCTAGCTCCCTCATTAGTATTTAAAAAATGTGTTTAGGATCGTCTCAAATTAGCCAGTTGTGAAAGGGTTTATGTGTCAAGTTTTGTGTTTTTTTAATGAGAAATTCACAAGTTAATTAGCTGTTAAAAACACATGTACAACAATTAAATTGCATAGAAATAACACACAACAAACACAATACACAATAGCTGATAACGGAATTCACCCCTCCTGGGCTACATCTCCATGGACCTGCTTCAACTCGTTAGGCCCTCTTTGGATTAATGGTAAATTATCTGATTAAATGCACCTAAAATGATCCAATGGCTTTCTAACTTACTCCATTGGATTCAGAAGACCCAAAAACTTCAAAATAGACTCTTCAAGCTCTGAAAACGGTCTTCAAATGGTCTAGGCATGACCCCCTCTCTTGGTGGCCCTGGGCTTATTTAATATTAAAAGTGGAAAAATCACTTACAGAAGGGCTCCAACACCTTTGCAACCTACACCATCATGCTCAGAGCATAAAAATAATCTAGGAATGACTCTTCTTGAGCCAAAATTGGTTGAAATATGCCAAAGTTATGGCTTCTTTAGTTTTCCCTAGGAAAACTCCCAGACGATGCCTCGTCACTGGATGAGACCAGACATCGTGACTACGCAACTAGGTCAACGGAGACAACTGGTGCACCAGGTAAGTAATCTCATTGCAATTTTTTTTATTAATATTACCGAACTAGTTCAATGATATTTAAAAACTGACAATTAAAATTTAATATTATCTGTTTTTGTAGGTGATGCCCCGTCACTGGATGAGACCAGACATCATGACTACGCAACTAGGTCAGCAGTGCGGGTCGAAAGGCATGAAACAGGAGC
This sequence comes from Pinus albicaulis, assembly GCA_034641835.2. Lineage (NCBI taxonomy): Eukaryota > Viridiplantae > Streptophyta > Pinopsida > Pinales > Pinaceae > Pinus > Pinus albicaulis. The sequence goes on from CM076578.1 coordinate 1,922,377,763, forward strand.
AAAGCACGATGATATTAATGATGTAATTAGGAGCTTTAGAAATAGGAAGAAGGAAAAGAAAATTTGATAATGTAAAATATTGTATTATTATAAGACAAATGTTACCATACTTGGAACGTTTTTTGCGTTATATAAAAAACTCATTTATCATACTATTTTTATGTCAAGCATTAACTGCAATGTTTCCTTGCGTACTTTTTGTTGAATTGTTTTTTTATTAGTTATTGAATATTTTTTTTTATGCTCATGAAAGTAAAAAATGAAATATAGATTGGGTATTGGGGAATTGAGAGTGATGTGAGGGGGAGGGGGGAGGGGCCATAAGAGCTTCCACCTTCACGTGGTTGGCTCTGTTTAGTAGAGAATAATTTATTGGAGCGATTTAATCTTGGAGCAAACCTCCCTTGATCCAGCGTAGCAACAAAAAAGTCACTGTTGACTTAGTTGCTACTCTTTCAGATCGTGGGAGGCTTGTTCCATGTTCATGCGACTCCAATAAATTGTTCTTGAAACGAAGAGGAGCTTATTCAGGTATGTTTTGACATTTTCAACATATGTTCTAACATTATCATAAGAATGCATCTTAGAGTAAAAAATACTACATCAATTACTTGTATTTATTGTATAGATAATGATGGATTTTGATTGACTTGGCAATGCAGGTACAAATCCTCTTGCATCATGAGCAATACAACTTGTCAACCAGGGTCATGTCCAGGATATTTTTGCTTGTGCGCTTGACCATGTTCGTAATGTCACATTTTGTAAGTTCCTTTACAGTTCATAATTCAATATTAAGCTTGTTCATGATTATTATCTAGGTTTTTTATATGTGTTTTTTCATCTATTTGATTGTAAGCAACTCTGCATGTTTCCTGTTGTTCACTATGATTTCTCCCATTACCACTCCCAGGATGAATCCGACTTTATTGTTACATAGGTTATTTTATTGTTACTATGATTTCTCCATTTACGATTTCATAGGTTACATCATGTAAAGTTGTCAATCTCAGGTTGGTGATGAGCTTTAATTCTCCAGATTTGGGGCTTTTCTGATATTTTCTCCCTCATGTCATTCTTGCATCACCTCGTTTTTTGAGCATGCCAATTATCTACCACTTTTACCAATTGGCACATGTCAATCTCTGAGTGGTGCCACATTTCACCTAATTTTAGTGAGAGTTTAGGGTTTCTCTAACATAGCTTCAGAAATCTGATTCAGTGCCTGCTTGAATATCGTCACATAATACTCATGGTTTGGATTGATGAGCATGTTCTGAATGGTTGGTTGATTCATAAGAACCACCCATATAGTCATCTTGAGATATTTTAGAATTTTTCTTGGGTTTCCTTTTTCACCGTTTCTAGTGGGTGGGATGGTGTGGGGTGATCCATCAATACTGGTGCTCTTGTAGTAGGGAATTTGTTTTTGGGGATATAAAGGAGCATTTGATGTAGATATCCCATTGGATGCATTCATAGATGGGCATGAGAGGTCAATAATTTAAATTAAAAATATGCAACCTCTAGCATGGAAACCTAAAGGCCGCGAGAGACACTGGTTAAAGATTGTTTTGTGTTGGCCTTAATATAGTTGTGATTTATTTCTATTATCTTAATGCAAATATATAGTTTGGTCTCATTAAAATGAGGATTGTGGTTGTATTTCTCTTTGGTTTTTTCTCTCTTAATGCTCCAGAAGTTGCCAAAAGTTGCGATAGTTGTTTAGTTTTCCTGTTACAACTTAAAAGTGGTTTTTAGCAATGGGAGTCATGTTTTTTAAGGTTCATAATAATATGAAGATCTTGTAATTCTATATTCAGGATAAGAGAAGATGGCCTCTACTTTGGGCAGTATCACAACAATTGCCACATCTACCTCATTGGGTAGAAATGGAAAGGGGAAGAAGTTGGGTGCAATGTTTTATAATTATGCCAGACAATTGTCTTCTCTTTCAGTTTTTTCACCCATTTCCTTTAATCGCTCAAGCAGAAGAGGGAATCTGAGATTACACGATAGAGAGAAGGTAGTTAATACAAGAGCTATGGAAAAGGAGTTGTACTTCAACAAGGATGGCTCAGTGACAAAAAAATTGCAGGTTAGAGAAAAAATTATGTTTAAAGGACGGTCACCTGCACGTGAAACTTCATTGCGGTGGATCTTTCCTTGTCCACTTATATTCGATTTTAATGTGTTATTTTAATTTTTCATGGAGGGTTGTTTTGGCATATGGTCTAGCATTCAATTGCACACTTACTGAAAGCATTGTCAATTTGTCTTGCAGGCGGTGTGAACAAACTTGCTGATCTTGTTGGAGTCACCCTTGGGGCGAAGGGAAAATTTTTGTATTGGAGAGCAAGCATGGTTCTCCGAAAATAGTTAATGATGGTGTGACAATAGCTAAGGAGGTAATTTTTAGATGTGTGCTCTAGTTTTCTTTTTAAAGTTGTATTAGTTCCCCCTCTTAAATGTCTTAGATTTGGTAGGCATAATTTGAAAACTCAAAGGTGAAAGGAAACATATTTGTTACCTAGTGGTCTACTTGGCCTATGGACTAGCCACATTAGAGTAATGCATAAAGCTTTTCACAACAATAAAAGGAAAGGGTTATGGCCGAGTCAAATTTTATTGTTATTGACAGTGTAATGAAATGTATCTCAATGCTATGGTTTTGGCCTTTTTATTGGTTGAATTAGAGGACCCAGTTGAAAATATTGGGGCCAAGTTGGTAAGGCAAGCTGCGGCAAAGACAAATTATTTAGCTGGGGATGGAACCACAACATCTGTTGTTCTTGCATATGTTGGAATATTGAAAAATTCCATAATAATGAATGGGGAATAAATATCCCTTCCTCTAACACAGAGAAAATAAAAATTTCTTTGACAGGAGATAGAGTTTCAATACTTTGAAAACAAACATTTATTCCCTTCAATAACTCAAAAAAAAAACTATTACATTTCTTCCTCACTGAGAGGGATTACAAAATTATGACTGCTACAAAACGCAGTGCATAAAACCAACTCACTGTCTGTTTAAAACAAACATACTTTGTCTCTAAAACACTCTGCTGTGTTTTTCACTTTCGCATTGTTGTGCATACACACTTAAAAAGTTACACTCATTCTTTCACTTTTTACACACTGTTGTGTAATAAAAAATTTACGTACTATCTATAAAAAAAACTACCAAGATTTTTTGTCCTTTTTATTTGTATATGTCGTAACATATAAAACATATTCTAATAATCCCTCTTTTAAAAAAAATAATATTAAAAGTAAATTCTATGGCCCATCTTTCATTTCGCATATGATATATATATAACATATGTTTAAAACACATGTATATATTAAAGCATACATAAAATTAAACTATCAAAACTTTAAAGAACCCTTTCTGTCGCACTTCAAAAGTCTAAATAGATTGAATTTCAAACCAAATTCGCGTTCCAAAATGGGATGTTGACGTCTGCCTAATTTGTAACGCGAATTCTCAATGCAATGTGCCTTATAAAAAATTCGGGTCTGGTTTTCAGGTTTTCAGATTCTTTTCAATTTCATGCGATCTAATATTAATGCTCCACGTGTCCTCCTTTTGAATTTACAAAACTGGGGGGTAAATTTCTGTTTGTTTAATTTCTGGTTGGTGAATTGCGTTAATGCTGGTTGTTGTGTTTAAATACAATCCTGTACAGAAATATGGCTGCGGCCATCTACAAAAAAACTTGCAGGAATTTTAAATGCTGAATTAAATTTCTGGATGGCGTGCAAGCAACCTCCAAAAAAAAATGTTGCTGCTGCATCCGTCCTTCTGCTGCAGCAGTTGAAGTTAAAATTCA